>CM035813.1:76854159-76914310 GCA_020458035.1 Magallana ariakensis
TCGTTTATCTTGTAAAAAATAACGTTGCGGGTACTGTACCTATTTCATCTTTGGGAGATCGTGAGGAACAACCGTCTATACCAGAATCTGGTTTAACCTAATTAGTACAACTTCGAGTTTCAGAGTCATATGCGCTCTTATACCCCTTATGTTTTAGAATTGAAATTATTGTATAAGGGTTAAATCGGTCTCCTCTGCATTAGTTCGACAGAATTCGGTGGAACTGGTGCATGTTTCAGAACTGGAAGATCTTGAGGAACAACCGTTTGTACTACAAACTTACTTAACTTACTCAACACAACTTCCAGTTTCGGCTTGAGGTGCCCGATTATACCACTTTTGTTTTAGAGTTGAATTTATCATATTAAGGTTAAATCTGTCATCTTGGAATAAGTTCGACAGAATTCGGTGCAACTGGTGCATGTTTCAGCGTTGGAAGATTGTAAGGCACAACCGTTTGTACTAGAATCTGGCTGAACCTACTGAACACAACTTCCAGTTTCGGCGAAATGTACTCTATTATACCCCAAATGATTTAGAATTGAAGTTATGCAAATAATCCTATAAGGGTTGTTTAGTTCATTTGACATACTTTCTACAAGAACCTTTGCTACCAGTGCCTTTTTTTACCCTGTGAAGTCGTGAGAATCATCTTTTTTTTTCCAGACATTAGTCACAGTTAATCAACTCAAGTCCTAGTTTAGTCTAGAGTTGCCTTATTATAACCCCTATAATTTGGTAAACAACTGTTCTTGTACGGGTTTATTCAATCCAACTCACACACTAACATACTAGTAATAATACTGCATTTCTTTGCACAAGAATATGCAAAACAGCCATTTGCATCGACAATTAAACTAATTTAACCGTACATGTCCTACATTATTATAAATGGGAGGTATTATAACCGCTATATTTGAATATTCAATTATTTCTGTAAGTGTTTATTGGGTCTTATTTACAAGCTTTTCACAGATTATGGGAACAATGTTGCCTGTTTCAGCTCACTAAAATTGTGGGAAGCACTTGTGTACAACAGAAATTAGACTCTAATAACGTTTGCAAATCCAAGTTTATGCTGCGTGTGCTTTTGTATATCCAATAAGTTTCAGTTGAATAAATCAGATAAGCAATTATGCGCTCTGCTCCATACACTTTAAACATAAATTGGTGCAACTGGTGCCTATTTCAGCTTTGGGAGATCGTGAGGAACAACCGTCTATACTAGAATGTGGTTTAACCTAATCAGTACAACTTCAAGTTTCAGAGTCAGGTGCGCTGTTATACCCGTTATGTTTTAGAATTGAAATTCCTCTATAGTGGTTAAGTCGGTCTCCTCCGCATTAGTTCGACAGAATTCGGTGCAACTGGTGCATGTTATAGAACTGGAAGATATTGAGGAACAACCGTTTGTACTACAATCTTACTTAACTTACTCAACACAACTTCCAGTTTCGGCTTGAAGTGCCCGATTATACCACTTTTGTTTTAGAGTTGAATTTATCATATTAAGGTTAAATCTGTCATCTTGGCATAAGTTCGACCGAATTCGGTGACACTGGAGCATGTTTCAGCGCTGGAAGATTGTAAGGAACAACCGTTTGTACTAGAATCTGGCTGAACCTACTGAACACAACTTCCAGTTTCGGCGAAATGTACTCTATTATACCCCAAATGATTTAGAATTGAAGTTATGCAAATAATCCTATAAGGGTTGTTTAGTTCATTTGACATACTTTCTACAAGAACCTTTGCTACCAGTGCCTTTTTTTACCCTGTGAAATCGTGAGAATCATCTTTTTTTTTGCAGACATTAGTCACAGTTAATCAGCACAAGTCCTAGTTTAGTCTAGAGTTGCCTTATTATAACCCCTATAATTTGGTAAACAACTGTTCTTATACGGGTTTATTCAATCCAACTCACACACTAACATATTCGTAAAAATGCTGCATTTCTTTGCACAAGAATATGCAAAACAGCCATTTGCATCGACAATTAAACTAATTTAACCGTACATGTCCTACATTATTATAAATGTCAAGTATTATAATCGCTATATTTGAATATTTAATTTTTTCTGTAAGTGTTGATGGGTCTTTTTTACAAGCTTTTCACAGATTATGGGAACAATGTTGCCTGTTTCAGCTCACTAAAATTGTGGCAAGCACTTGTGTTCAACAGAAATCAGACTCTAATAACGTTTGCAAATCCAAGTTTATGATACGTGTGCGTTTGTATATCCAATAAGTTTCAGTTGAATAAATCAGATAAACGATTATGCGCTCTGCTCCATACACTTTAAACATAAATTGGTGCAACTGGTGCCTATTTCAGCTTTGGGAGATCGTGAGGAACAACCGTCTATACTAGAATCTGGTTTAACCTAATCAGTACAACTTCGAGTTTCAGAGTCAGGTGCGCTGTTAAACCCGTTATGTTTTAGAATTCAAATTCTAGTATAAGGGTTAAATCGGTCTCCTCTGCATTAGTTCGACAGAATTCGGTGCAACTGGTGCATGTTATAGAACTGGAAGATCTTGAGGAACAACCGTTTGTACTACAAACTTACTTAACTTACTCAACACAACTTCCAGTTTCAGCTTGAAGTGCCCGATTATACCACTTTTGTTCTAGAGTTGAATTTATCATATTAAGGTTAAATCTGTCATCTTGGAATAAGTCGACAGAATTCGGTGCAACTGGAGCATGTTTCAGCGTTGGAAGATTGTAAGGAACAACCGTTTGTACTAGAATCTGGCTGAACCTACTGAATACAACTTCCAGTTTCGGCGAAATGTACTCTATTATACCCCAAATGATTTAGAATTGAAGTTATGCAAATAATCCTATAAGGGTTGTTTAGTTCATTTGACATACTTTCTACAAGAACCTTTGCTACCAGTGCCCCTTTTTTACCCTGTGAAATCGTGAGAATCATCTTTTTTTTGCAGACATTAGTCACAGTTAATCAGCACAAGTCCTAGTTTAGTCTAGAGTTGCCTTATTATAACCCCTATAATTTGGTAAACAACTGTTCTTATACGGGTTTATTCAATCCAACTCACACACTAACATATTCGTAAAAATGCTGCATTTCTTTGCACAAGAATATGCAAAACAGCCATTTGCATCGACAATTAAACTAATTTAACCGTACATGTCCTACATTATTATAAATGTCAAGTATTATAATCGCTATATTTGAATATTTAATTTTTTTCTGTAAGTGTTAATGGGTCTTTTTCACAAGCTTTCCACAGATTATGGGAACAATGTTGCCTGTTTCAGCTCCCTAAAATTGTGTCAAGCACTTGTGTTCAACTGAAATCAGACTCTAATAACGTTTTCAAATCCAAGTTTATGATACGTGTGCGTTTGTATATCCAATAAGTTTCAGTTGAATAAATCAGATAAACGATTATGCGCTCTGCTCCATACACTTTAAACATAAAATTGTGCAGCTGGTGCCTATTTCAGCTTTAGTCAGTTTGTAAGTGTTAATGGGTCTTTTTCACAAGCTTTCCACAGATTATGGGAACAATGTTGCCTGTTTCAGCTCACTAAAATTGTGGCAAGCACTTGTGTTCAACTGAAATCAGACTCTAATAACGTTTGCAAATCCAAGTTTATGATACGTGTGCGTTTGTATATCCAATAAGTTTCAGTTGAATAAATCAGATAAGCGATTATGCGCTCTGCTCCATACAC
This sequence comes from Magallana ariakensis, assembly GCA_020458035.1. Lineage (NCBI taxonomy): Eukaryota > Metazoa > Mollusca > Bivalvia > Ostreida > Ostreidae > Magallana > Magallana ariakensis. The sequence goes on from CM035813.1 coordinate 76,857,869, forward strand.
TTTAAACATAAATTGGTCCAACTGGTGCCTATTTCAGCTTTGGGAGATCGTGAGGAACAACCGTCTATACTAGAATCTGGTTTAACCTAATCAGTACAACTTCGAGTTTCAGAGTCAGGTGCGCTGTTATACCCGTTATGTTTTAGAATTGAAATTATTGTATAAGGGTTAAATCGGTCTCCTTCGCATTAGTTCGACAGAATTCGGTGCAACTGGTGCATGTTTCAGAACTGGAAGATCTTGAAGAACAACCGTTTGTACTACAAACTTACTTAACTTACTCAACACAACTTCAAATTTCGGCTTGAGGTGCCCGATTATACCACTTTTGTTTTAGAGTTGAATTTATCATATTAAGGTTAAATCTGTCATCTTGGAATAAGTTCGACAGAATTCGGTGCAACTGATGCATGTTTAAAGTGTATGGAGCAGAGCACATAATCGTTTATCTGATTTATTCAACTGAAACTTATTGGATATACAAACGCACACGTAGCATAAAATTGGATTTGCAAACGTTATTAGAGTCTAATTTCTGTTGTACACAAGTGCTTGCCACAATTTTAGGGAGCTGAAACAGGCAACATTGTTCCCATAATCTGTGGAAAGCTTGTAAAAAAGACCCAATAAACACTTACAGAAATAATTGAATATTCAAATATAGCGGTTATAATACCTCCCATTTATAATAATGTAGGACATGTACGGTTAAATTAGTTTAATTGTCGATGCAAATGTAAGTTTTGCATATTCTTGTGCAAAGAAATGCAGCATTTTTTCGAATATGTTAGTGTGTGAGTTGGATTGAATAAACCCGTATAAGAACAGTTGTTTACCAAATTATTGGGGTTATAATAAAGCAACTCTAGACTAAACTAGGACGTGCTGATTAACTGTGACTAATTTCTGACAAAAACAGATGATTCTCACGAGTTCACAGGGTAAAAAAGGGCACTGGTAGCAAAGGTTCTTGTAGAAAGTATGTCAAATGAACTAAACAACCCTTATAGGATTATTTGCATAACTTCAATTCTAAATCATTTGGGGTATAATAGAGTACATTTCGCCGAAACTGGAAGTTGTGTTCAGTAGGTTCAGCCAGATTCTAGTACAAACGGTTGTTCCTTACAATCTTCCAACGCTGAAACATGCACCAGTTGCACCGAATTCTGTCGAACTTATTCCAAGATGACATATTTAACCTTAATAAGATAAATTCACCTCTACAACAAAAGTGGTATAATCGGGCACCTCAAGCCAAAACTGGAAGTTGTGTTGAGTAAGTTAAGTAAGTTTGTAGTACATACGGATGTTCCTCAAGATCTTCCAATGCTGAAACATGCACCAGTTTAACCGAATTCTGTCGAATTAATGCGAAGGAGACCGATTTAACCCTTATACAAGAATTTTAATTCTAAAACATAACGGGTATAACGGCGCACCTGACTCTGAAACTCGAAGTTGTACTGATTAGGTTAAACCAGATTCTAGTATAGACGTTTGTTCCTCACGATCTCCCAAAGCTGAAATAGGCACCAGTTGCACCAGTTTATGTTTAAAGTGTATGGAGCAGAGCGCATAATCGCTTATCTGATTTATTCAACTGAAACTCATTGAATATACAAACGCACACCTAGCATAAACATGGATTTGCAAACGTTATTAGAGTCTAATTTCTGTTGTACACAAGTGCTTCCCACAATTTTAGGGAGCTGAAACAGGCAACATTGTTCCCATAATCTGTGGAAAGCTTGTAAAAAAGACCCAATAAACACTTACAGAAATAATTGAATATTCAAATATAGCGGTTATAATACCTCCCATTTATAATAATGTAGGACATGTACGGTTAAATTAGTTTAATTGTGGATGCAAATGTCAGTTTTGTATATTCTTGTGCAAAGAAATGCAGCATTTTTACGAATATGTTAGTGTGTGAGTTGGATTGAACAAACCCGTATAAGAACAGTTGTTTACCAAATTATAGGAGTTAAAATAAAGCAACTCTAGACTAAACAAGGACTTGTGCTGATTAACTGTGACTAATTTCTGACAAAAACAGATGATTCTCACGAGTTCACAGGGTAAAAAAGGGCACTGGTAGCAAAGGTTCTCGTAGAAAGTATGTCAAATGAACTAAACAACCCTTATAGGATTATTTGCATAACTTCAATTCTAAATCATTTGGGGTATAATAGAGTACATTTCGCCGAAACTGGAAGTTGTGTTCAGTAGGTTCAGCCAGATTCTAGTACAAACGGTTGTTCCTTACAATCTTCCAACGCTGAAACATGCACCAGTTGCACCGAATTCTGTCGAACTTATTCCAAGATGACATATTTAACCTAAATAAGATAAATTCACTTCTACAAAAAAAGTGGTAAAATCGGGCACCTCAAGCCCAAACTGGAAGTTGTGTTAAGTAAGTTAATTTAGTGTGTAGTACAAACGGATGTTCCTCAAGATCTTCCAATGCTGAAACATGCACCAGTTTAACCGAATTCTGTCGAACTAATGCGAAGGAGACCGATTTAACCCTTATACAAGAATTTTAATTCTAAAACATAACGGGTATAACAGCGCACCTGACTCTGAAACTTGAAGTTGTACTAATTAGGTTAAACCAGATTCTAGTATAGACGGTTGTTCCTCACGATCTCCCAAAGCTGAAATAGGCACCAGTTGCACCAATTTATGTTTAAAGTGTATGGAGCAGAGCGCATAATTGCTTTTCTGATTTATTCAACTGAAACTTATTGGATATACAAACGCACACGTAGCATAAACTTGGATTTGCAAACGTTATTAGAGTCTAATTTCTGTTGTACACAAGTGCTTCCCACAATTTTAGGGAGCTGAAACAGGCAACATTGTTCCATAATCTGTGGAAAGCTTGTAAAAAAGACCCAATAAACACTTACAGAAATAATTGAATATTCAAATATAGCGGTTATAATACCTCCCATTTATAATAATGTAGGACATGTACGGTTAAATTAGTTTAATTGTCGATGCAAATGTCAGTTTTGCATATTCTTGTGCAAAGAAATGCAGCATTTTTTCGAATATGTTAGTGTGTGAGTTGGATTGAATAAACCCGTATAAGAACAGTTGTTTACCAAATTATTGGGGTTATAATAAAGCAACTCCAGACTAATTAGGTCGTGCTGATTAACTGTGACTAATTTCTGACAAAAACAGATGATTCTCACGATTTCACAGGGTAAAAAAAGGGCACTGGTAGCAAAGGTTCTTGTAGAAAGTATGTCAAATGAACTAAACAACTCTTATAGGATTATTTGCATAACTTCAATTCTAAATCATTTGGGGTATAATAGAGTACATTTCGCCGAAACTGGAAGTTGTGTTCAGTAGGTTCAGCCAGATTCTAGTACAAACGGTTGTTCCTTACAATCTTCCAACGCTGAAACATGCTCCAGTTGCACCGAATTCTGTCGACTTATTCCAAGATGACAGATTTAACCTTAATATGATAAATTCAACTCTAAAACAAAAGTGGTATAATCGGGCACCCAAAGCCCAAATTTGAAGTTGTGTTGAATATGTTAGGTAAGTTTCTAGTACAAACGGATGTTCCTCAAGATCTTCCAGTTCTCAAACATGCACCAGTTGCACCGACTTCTGTCGAACTAATGGGAAGGAGACCGATTTAACCCTTATACAAGAATTTTAATTCTAAAACATAACGGGTATAACAGCGCACCTGACTCTGAAACTCGAAGTTGTACTGATTAGGTTAAACCAGATTCTAGTATAGACGTTTGTTCCTCACGATTTCTCAAAGCTGAAATAGGCACCAGTTGGACCAATTTATGTTTAAAGTGTATGGAGCAGAGCGCATAATCGCTTATCTGATTTATTCAACTGAAACTTATTGGATATACAAACGCACACGTAGCATAAACTTGGATTTGCAAACGTTATTAGAGTCTAATTTCTGTTGAACACAAGTGCTTCCCACAATTTTAGGGAGCTGAAACAGGCAACATTGTTCACATAATCTGTGGAAAACTTGTAAAAAAGACCCAATAAACACTTACAGAAATAATTGAATATTCAAATATAGCGGTTATAATACCTCCCATTTATAATAATGAAGGACATGTACGGTTAAATTAGTTTAATTGTCGATGCAAATGTCAGTTTTGCATATTCTTGTGCAAAGAAATGCACCATTTTTACGAATATGTTAGTGTGTGAGTTGGATTGAATAAACCCGTATAAGAACAGTTGTTTACCAAATTATAGGGGTTATAATAAAGCAACTCTAGACTAAACTAGGACTTGTGCTGATTAACTGTGACTAATTTCTGACAAAAACAGATGATTATCACGAGTTCACAGGGTAAAAAAGGGCACTGGTAGCAAAGGTTCTCGTAGAAAGTATGTCAAATGAACTAAACAACCCTTATAGGATTATTTGCATAACTTCAATTCTAAATCATTTGGGGTATAATAGAGTACATTTCGCCGAAACTGGAAGTTGTGTTCAGTAGGTTCAGCCAGATTCTAGTACAAACGGTTGTTCCTTACAATGTTCCAACGCTGAAACATGCACCAGTTGCACCGAATTCTGTCGAACTTATTCCAAGATGACATATTTAACCTAAATAAGATAAATTCACTTCTACAAAAAAAGTGGTAAAATCGGGCACCTCAAGCCGGAACTGGAAGTTGTGTTAAGTAAGTTAATTTAGTGTGTAGTACAAACGGATGTTCCTCAAGATCTTCCAATGCTGAAACATGCACCAGTTTAACCGAATTCTGTCGAACTAATGCGAAGGAGACCGATTTAACCCTTATACAAGAATTTTAATTCTAAAACATAACGGGTATAACAGCGCACCTGACTCTGAAACTTGAAGTTGTACTAATTAGGTTAAACCAGATTCTAGTATAGACGGTTGTTCCTCACGATCTCCCAAAGCTGAAATAGGCACCAGTTGCACCAATTTATGTTTAAAGTGTATGGAGCAGAGCGCATAATTGCTTTTCTGATTTATTCAACTGAAACTTATTGGATATACAAACGCACACGTAGCATAAACTTGGATTTGCAAACGTTATTAGAGTCTAATTTCTGTTGTACACAAGTGCTTCCCACAATTTTAGGGAGCTGAAACAGGCAACATTGTTCCATAATCTGTGGAAAGCTTGTAAAAAAGACCCAATAAACACTTACAGAAATAATTGAATATTCAAATATAGCGGTTATAATACCTCCCATTTATAATAATGTAGGACATGTACGGTTAAATTAGTTTAATTGTCGATGCAAATGTCAGTTTTGCATATTCTTGTGCAAAGAAATGCAGCATTTTTTCGAATATGTTAGTGTGTGAGTTGGATTGAATAAACCCGTATAAGAACAGTTGTTTACCAAATTATTGGGGTTATAATAAAGCAACTCCAGACTAATTAGGTCGTGCTGATTAACTGTGACTAATTTCTGACAAAAACAGATGATTCTCACGATTTCACAGGGTAAAAAAAGGGCACTGGTAGCAAAGGTTCTTGTAGAAAGTATGTCAAATGAACTAAACAACTCTTATAGGATTATTTGCATAACTTCAATTCTAAATCATTTGGGGTATAATAGAGTACATTTCGCCGAAACTGGAAGTTGTGTTCAGTAGGTTCAGCCAGATTCTAGTACAAACGGTTGTTCCTTACAATCTTCCAACGCTGAAACATGCTCCAGTTGCACCGAATTCTGTCGACTTATTCCAAGATGACAGATTTAACCTTAATATGATAAATTCAACTCTAAAACAAAAGTGGTATAATCGGGCACCCAAAGCCCAAATTTGAAGTTGTGTTGAATATGTTAGGTAAGTTTCTAGTACAAACGGTTGTTCCTCAAGATCTTCCAGTTCTCAAACATGCACCAGTTGCACCGACTTCTGTCGAACTAATGGGAAGGAGACCGATTTAACCCTTATACAAGAATTTTAATTCTAAAACATAACGGGTATAACAGCGCACCTGACTCTGAAACTCGAAGTTGTACTGATTAGGTTAAACCAGATTCTAGTATAGACGTTTGTTCCTCACGATCTCCCAAAGCTGAAATAGGCACCAGTTGGACCAATTTATGTTTAAAGTGTATGGAGCAGAGCGCATAATCACTTATCTGATTTATTCAACTGAAACTTATTGGATATACAAACGCACACGTAGCATAAACTTGGATTTGCAAACGTTATTAGAGTCTAATTTCTGTTGAACACAAGTGCTTCCCACAATTTTAGGGAGCTGAAACAGGCAACATTGTTCACATAATCTGTGGAAAACTTGTAAAAAAGACCCAATAAACACTTACAGAAATAATTGAATATTCAAATATAGCGGTTATAATACCTCCCATTTATAATAATGAAGGACATGTACGGTTAAATTAGTTTAATTGTCGATGCAAATGTCAGTTTTGCATATTCTTGTGCAAAGAAATGCACCATTTTTACGAATATGTTAGTGTGTGAGTTGGATTGAATAAACCCGTATAAGAACAGTTGTTTACCAAATTATAGGGGTTATAATAAAACAACTCTAGACTAAACTAGGACTTGTGCTGATTAACTGTGACTAATTTCTGACAAAATCAGATGATTCTCACGAGTTCACAGGGTAAAAAAGGGCACTGGTAGCAAAGGTTCTTGTAGAAAGTATGTCAAATGAACTAAACAACCCTTATAGGATTATTTGCATAACTTCAATTCTAAATCATTTGGGGTATAATAGAGTACATTTCGCCGAAACTGGAAGTTGTGTTCAGTAGGTTCAGCCAGATTCTAGTACAAACGGTTGTTCCTTACAATCTTCCAACGCTGAAACATGCTCCAGTTGCACCGAATTCTGTCGACTTATTCCAAGATGACAGATTTAACCTTAATATGATAAATTCAACTCTAAAACAAAAGTGGTATAATCGGGCACCCAAAGCCCAAATTTGAAGTTGTGTTGAATATGTTAGGTAAGTTTCTAGTACAAACGGTTGTTCCTCAAGATCTTCCAGTTCTCAAACATGCACCAGTTGCACCGACTTCTGTCGAACTAATGGGAAGGAGACCGATTTAACCCTTATACAAGAATTTTAATTCTAAAACATAACGGGTATAACAGCGCACCTGACTCTGAAACTCGAAGTTGTACTGATTAGGTTAAACCAGATTCTAGTATAGACGTTTGTTCCTCACGATCTCCCAAAGCTGAAATAGGCACCAGTTGGACCAATTTATGTTTAAAGTGTATGGAGCAGAGCGCATAATCACTTATCTGATTTATTCAACTGAAACTTATTGGATATACAAACGCACACGTAGCATAAACTTGGATTTGCAAACGTTATTAGAGTCTAATTTCTGTTGAACACAAGTGCTTCCCACAATTTTAGGGAGCTGAAACAGGCAACATTGTTCACATAATCTGTGGAAAACTTGTAAAAAAGACCCAATAAACACTTACAGAAATAATTGAATATTCAAATATAGCGGTTATAATACCTCCCATTTATAATAATGAAGGACATGTACGGTTAAATTAGTTTAATTGTCGATGCAAATGTCAGTTTTGCATATTCTTGTGCAAAGAAATGCACCATTTTTACGAATATGTTAGTGTGTGAGTTGGATTGAATAAACCCGTATAAGAACAGTTGTTTACCAAATTATAGGGGTTATAATAAAACAACTCTAGACTAAACTAGGACTTGTGCTGATTAACTGTGACTAATTTCTGACAAAATCAGATGATTCTCACGAGTTCACAGGGTAAAAAAGGGCACTGGTAGCAAAGGTTCTTGTAGAAAGTATGTCAAATGAACTAAACAACCCTTATAGGATTATTTGCATAACTTCAATTCTAAATCATTTGGGGTATAATAGAGTACATTTCGCCGAAACTGGAAGTTGTGTTCAGTAGGTTCAGCCAGATTCTAGTACAAACGGTTGTTCCTTACAATGTTCCAACGCTGAAACATGCACCAGTTGCACCGAATTCTGTCGAACTTATTCCAAGATGACATATTAAACCTTAATAAGATAAATTCACCTCTACAACAAAAGTGGTATAATCGGGCATCTCAAGCCGGAACTGGAAGTTGTGTTGAGTAAGTTAAGTAAGTTTGTAGTACAAACGGATGTTCCTCAAGATCTTCCAATGCTGAAACATGCACCAGTTTAACCGAATTCTGTCGAACTAATGCGAAGGAGACCGATTTAACCCTTATACAAGAATTTTAATTCTAAAACATAACGGGTATAACAGCGCACCTGACTCTGAAACTCGAAGTTGTACTGATTAGGTTAAACCAGATTCTAGTATAGACGTTTGTTCCTCACGATCTCCCAAAGCTGAAATAGGCACCAGTTGCACCAATTTATGTTTAAAGTGTATGGAGCAGAGCGCATAATCGCTTATCTGATTTATTCAACTGAAACTTATTGGATATACAAACGCACACGTAGCATAAACTTGGATTTGCAAACGTTATTAGAGTCTAATTTCTGTTGTACACAAGTGCTTCCCACAATTTTAGGGAGCTGAAACAGGCAACATTGTTCCCATAATCTGTTTAAAGCTTGTAAAAAAGACCCAATAAACACTTACTGAAATAATTGACTGTTCAAATATAGCGGTTATAATACCTCCCATTTATAATAATGTAGGACATGTACGGTTAAATTAGTTTAATTGTCGATGCAAATGTCAGTTTTGCATATTCTTGTGCAAAGAAATGCAGCATTTTTACGAATATGTTAGTGTGTGAGTTGGATTGAATAAACCCGTATAAGAACAGTTGTTTACCAAATTATTGGGGTTATAATAAAGCAACTCTAGACTAAACTAGGACTTGTGCTGATTAACTGTGACTAATTTCTGACAAAAACAGATGATTCTCACGAGTTCACAGGGTAAAAAAGGGCACTGGTAGCAAAGGTTCTTGTAGAAAGTATGTCAAATGAACTAAACAACCCTTATAGGATTATTTGCATAACTTCAATTGTAAATCATTTGGGGTATAATAGAGTACATTTCGCCGAAACTTGAAGTTGTGTTCAGTAGGTTCAGCCAGATTCTAGTACAAACGGTTGTTCCTTACAATCTTTCAACGCTGAAACATGCATCAGTTGCACCGAATTCTGTCGAACTTATTCCAAGATGACATATTTAACCTTAATATGATAAATTCAACTCTAAAACAAAAGTGGTATAATCGGGCACCTCAAGCCCAAACTGGAAGTTGTGTTGAGTAAGTTAAGTAAGTTTGTAGTACAAACGGATGTTCCTCAAGATCTTCCAATGCTGAAACATGCACCAGTTTAACCGACTTCTGTCGAACTAATGCGAAGGAGACCGATTTAACCCTTATACAAGAATTTCAATTCTAAAACATAACGGGTATAACAGCGCACCTGACTCTGAAACTTGAAGTTGTACTAATTAGGTTAAACCAGATTGTGGTATAGACGGTTGTTCGTCACGATCTCCCTAAGCTGAAATAGGCACCAGTTGCACCAATTTATGTTTAAAGTGTATGGAGCAGAGCGCATAATTGCTTATCTGATTTATTCAACTGAAACGTATTGGATATACAAACGCACACGAGGCATAAACTTGGATTTGCAAACGTTATTAGAGTCTAATTTCTGTTGTACACAAGTGCTTCCCACAATTTTAGGGAGCTGAAACAGGCAACATTGTTCCCATAATCTGTGGAGGCTTGTAAAAAAGACCCAATAAACACTTACAGAAATAATTGAATATTCAAATATAGCGGTTATAATACCTCCCATTTATAATAATGTAGGACATGTACGGTTAAATTAGTTTAATTGTCGATGCAAATGTCAGTTTTGCATATTCCTGTGCAAAGAAATGCAGCATTTTTACTAATATGTTAGTGTGTGAGTTGGATTGAATAAACCCGTATAAGAACAGTTGTTTACCAAATTATAGGGGTTATAATAAAGCAACTCTAGACTAAACTAGGACTTGTGCTGATTAACTGTGACTAATTTCTGACAAAAACAGATGATTCTCACGAGTTCACAGGGTAAAAAGGGGCACTGGTAGCAAAGGTTCTTGTAGAAAGTATGTCAAATGAACTAAATAACCCTTATAGGATTATTTGCATAACTTCAATTCTAAATCATTTGGGGTATAATAGAGTACATTTCGCCGAAACTGGAAGTTGTGTTCAGTAGGTTCAGCCAGATTCTAGTACAAACGGTTGTTCCTTACAATCTTCCAACGCTGAAACATGCACCAGTTGCACCGAATTCTGTCGAACTTACTCCAAGATGACAGATTTAACCTTAATATGATAAATTCAACTCGAAAACAAAAGTGGTATAATCGGGCACCTCAAGCCGAAACTGGAAGTTGTGTTGAATATGTTAGGTAAGTTTCTAGTACAAACGGTTGTTCCTCAAGATCTTCCAGTTCTGAAACATGCACCAGTTGCACCGAATTCTGTCGAACTAATGCGAAGGAGACCGATTTAACCCTTATACAAGAATTTCAATTCTAAAACATAACGGGTATAACAGCGCACCTGACTCTGAAACTCGAAGTTGTACTGATTAGGTTAAACCAGATTCTAGTATAGACGGTTGTTCCTCACGATCTCCCAAAGCTGAAATAGGCACCAGTTGCACCAATTTATGTTTAAAGTGTATGGAGCAGAGCGCATAATCGCTTATCTGTTTTATTCAACTGAAACTTATTGGATATACAAACGCACACGTAGCATAAACTTGGATTTGCAAACGTTATTAGAGTCTAATTTCTGTTGTACACAAGTGCTTCGCACAATTTTAGGGAGCTGAAACAGGCAACATTGTTCCCATAATCTGTGGAAAGCTTGTAAAAAAGACCAAATAAACACTTACAGAAATAATTGAATATTCAAATATAGCGGTTATAATACCTCCCATTTATAATAATGTAGGACATGTACGGTTAAATTAGTTTAATTGTCGATGCAAATGTCAGTTTTGCATATTCTTGTGCAAAGAAATGCAGCATTTTTATGAATATGTTAGTGTGTGAGTTGGATTGAATAAACCCGTATAAGAACAGTTGTTTACCAAATTATAGGGGTTATAATACGGCGACTCTAGACTAAACAAGGACTTGTGCTGATTAACTGTGACTAATTGCTGACAAAAACAGATGATTCTCACGAGTTCAGAGGGTAAAAAAAGGCACTGGTAGCAAAGGTTCTTGTAGAAATTATGTCAAATGAACTAAACAACCCTTATAGGATTATTTGCATAACTTCAATTCTAAATCATTTGGGGTATAATAGAGTACATTTCGCCGAAACTGGAAGTTGTGTTCAGTAGGTTCAGCCAGATTCTAGTACAAACGGTTGTTCCTTACAATCTTCCAACGCTGAAACATGCTCCAGTTGCACCGAATTCTGTCGAACTTACTCCAAGATGACAGATTTAACCTTAATATGATAAATTCAACTCTAAAACAAAAGTGGTATAATCGGGCACCTCAAGCCGAAACTGGAAGTTGTGTTGAGTATGTTAGGTAAGTTTCTAGTACAAACGGTTGTTCCTCAAGATCTTCCAGTTCTGAAACATGCACCAGTTGCACCGAATTCTATCGAACTAATGCGAAGGAGACCAATTTAACCTTAATATGACAAATTCAACTCTATAACAAAAGTGGTATAATCGGGCACCTCAAGCCGAAACTGGAAGTTGTGTTGAGTAAGTTAAGTAAGTTTCTAGTACAAACTGTTGTTCCTCAACATCTTCCAATGCTGAAACATTCACCAGTTGCACCGAATTCTGTCGAACTAATGCGAAGGAGACCGATTTAACCCTTATACAAGAATTTCAATTCTATAACATAAGGGTTATAACAGCGCACCTCACTCTGAAACTTGAAGTTGTATTGATTAGGTTAAACCAGATTGTAGTATAAACGGTTCTTCCTCACGATCTCTCAAAGCTGAAATAGGCACCAGTTGCACCGAATTCTGTCGAACATACTCCAAGATGACAGATTTAACCTTAATATGATAAATTCAACTCTAAAACAAAAGTGGTATAATCGGGCACCTCAAGCCGAAACTGGAAGTTGTGTTGAGTATGTTAAGTAAGTTTGTAGTACAAACGGTTGTTCCTCAAGATCTTCCAGTACTGAAACATGCACCAGTTTAACCGAATTCTGTCGAACTAATGCGAAGGAGACCGATTTAACCCTTATACAAGAATTTCAATTCTAAAACATAACGGGTATAACAGCGCACCTGACTCTGAAACTCGAAGTTGTACTAATTAGGTTAAACCAGATTCTAGTATAGACGATTGTTCCTCACGATCTCCCAAAGCTGAAATAGGCACCAGTTGCACCAATTTATGTTTAAAGTGTATGGAGCAGAGCGCATAATCGCTTATCTGATTTATTCAACTGAAACTTATTGGATATACAAAAGCACACGCAGTATAAACTTGGATTTGCAATCGTTATTAGAGTCTAATTTCTGTTGTACACAAGTACTTCCCACAATTTTAGGGAGCTGAAACAGGCAACATTGTTCCCATAATCTGTGGAAAGCTTGTAAAAAACACCCAATAAACACTTACAGAAATAATTGAATATTCAAATATAGCGGTTATAATACCTCCCATTTATAATAATGTAGGACATGTACGGTTAAATTAGTTTAATTGTCGATGCAAATGTCAGTTTTGCATATTCTTGTGCAAAGAAATGCAGCATTTTTACGAATATGTTAGTGTGTGAGTTGGATTGAATAAACCCGTATAAGAACAGTTGTTTACCAAATTATAGGGGTCATAATAAAGCAACTCTAGACTAAACTAGGACTTGTGCTGATTAACTGTGACTAATTGCTGACAAAAACAGATGATTCTCACGAGTTCACAGGGTAAAAAAGGGCACTGGTAGCAAAGGTTCTTGTAGAAAGTATGTCAAATGAACTAAACAACCCTTATAGGATTATTTGCATAACTTCAATTCTAAATCATTTGGGGTATAATAGAGTACATTTCGCCGAAACTGGAAGTTGTGTTCAGTAGGTTCAGCCAGATTCTAGTACAAACGGTTGTTCCTTACAATCTTCCAACGCTGAAACATGCACCAGTTGCACCGAATTCTGTCGAACTTATGCCAAGATGACAGATTTAACCTTAATATGATAAATTCAACTCTAAAACAAAAGTGGTATAATCGGGCACCTCAAGCCGAAACTGGAAGTTGTGTTGAGTAAGTTAAGTAAGTTTCTAGTACAAACGGTTGTTCCTCAAGATCTTCCAGTTCTGAAACATGCACCAGTTGCACCGAATTCTGTCGAACTAATGCGAAGGAGACCGATTCAACCCTTATACAATAATTTCAATTCTAAAACGTAAGGGGTATAACAGCGCACCTGACTCTGAAACTTGAAGTTGTACTAATTAGGTTAAACCAGATTCTGGTATAGACGGTTGTTCCTCACGATCTCCCAAAGCTGAAATAGGCACCAGTTGCACCAATTTATGTTTAAAGTGTATGGAGCAGAGCGCATAATTGCTTATCTGATTTATTCAACTGAAACTTATTGGATATACAAACGCACACGTAGCATAAACTTGAATTTGCAAACGTTATTAGAGTCTAATTTCTGTTGAACACAAGTGCTTCCCACAATTTTAGGGAGCTGAAACAGGCAACATTGTTCCCATAATCTGTGGAAAGCTTGTAAAAAAGAGCCATTAACACTTACAGAAAAAATTAAATATTCAAATATAGCGGTTATAATACTTCACATTTATAATAATGTAGGACATTACTACTGAATTCAAAATCCACTGATATTCCCCAATATTGACTGACATTGTCTGACCTCCACTGTACATTGACTGTATCTCACTGTACATTTCACTGACTGTACCCCACTATACCCCCCTGTACATTTCTACTGAACAGCACTGTATCCCACTGTACGCCACTGTACAGTCCTACTGACTTCCACTGTACCCCACTGTACGCCACTGTACAGGGCACTGACCAGCACTGTACCCCACTATACGCCACTGTACTGGGCAATGACCAGCACTGTACCCCACTGTACGCCACTGTACTATTAATTTAAGATAAAAATCAGATTTTTAAATCTTCAGTATATTTTTTTTCTTCGATATTTATTTTTATTATGCTGTTTAAAGCATTATCATTATGTATTCAGATAACTTGACAGAATAATGCAACAGGTCGGTAAATTTATTTAATACGTTTTATTCATTAATGTCTATTGTTATTGAATGTTACGATCGCAAAATTATAATAATTTCCCTAACTATAAGGTGAAAGTTCTGAATTTTACATGTTGAATCTGATTATTAAAAAAGTACATGTCATTATGTTTATTCTGCCAGTCATTGGAAAATACCCCCCCCCCCCCCTCGGCCTCCCTAACCAGCAAGGTTACATAATCATTTCTTATTGATGATATATGACAAGCCCTCGTTTAAATGATCGGATTGTTAATTCTCTGTGTCTTATGAACTGTGTTTTAGCCACTAGAAAACAGTCAATTAAACACAGAATCCACAAAATATATCCATGCTTGTTTTTTGTGTACACATGTCCAAATATCATGACTGCCCGCTTGACTACACAGGTACATTTTGAAGATAGCGTGCGAGTTTCTAGCTCATTTGTTAAATGATTTCTTTTGATTAAAATATTTAAAATTACATTGCAAATGTCGGGTATTAATTTTACAAAATAACACCTACTGCAGAATACATATAATCAGTGACATATTAAGCGGTAATTAACTGTATCATTAATTTCAGCAAGAAATAAAAGGAAGGATTTAAATCAAAGAAGGTTGTAACATGTTGTAATATGCGTAGCTGTACAGTTTTCTTAAAATATGATTTACTTTTAAATGTTATAGAAATAAGATATATAAAATGCCCTACGCTACACACTATTTTTGTACGAGAGAGAGAGAGAGAGAGAGAGAGAGAGAGAGAGAGAGAGAGAGAGAGAGAGAGAGAGAGAGAGAGAGAGAGAGAGAGAGAGAGAGAGAGAGATTACAGGTATAAAACTGTCTGACTATATTGTATTTGTGTATATGTAGTCGCTGAAAAGTTCACAATAAAATCTATGCTGGAACTGGCGGTTGTGATGTCGTAAGGGGATTTTAACCTACCTTTCTGATTCGGGGCCTCAAGTTTTAGCACTAGAAAATTCACGTGAGAGAGAGAGAGAGAGAGAGAGAGAGAGAGAGAGAGAGAGAGAGAGAGAGAGAGAGAGAGAGAGATCCATTAATCAGAAATCGATTGGGATAATAAGAAATTGATTGTCTATTAATGTGCTTTTTTTACATATCGATTATTTTTCTTTATGTCTTAAGTTTATCTTTGCCAACTAATTCCCGGGTTTTAGAAAAATATCTGCAAACTTTAAGTCGAAAAATAAACATATAATATGGATAATATCCCCCCTACTTTTTCCCGAATCCACTTGATACCTTTTGCAGTACTGTGTTATGTCGAAACGATTCATGTTAAGCAATCGGTTAATAAAATTAATGGATTTTTTTTTAAATCTTGACCTCGATGTGTAATCACTATTAAGTAGATATAATAAATCCCACTTTTGTGTAAACATTACATGCAAGTAGTCTACATGCAAGTAAATAATAATAATATTTTAAGAAAGATTTTAATTATGATCCCAGTGCACCCGGCAACCGTAATGATTTTTTTAATCAAAAGTGAAAATTCAGATTTTTTGTTTAAACAGTGTATTTCCCCGACGTTTACATTTGTTTATTCCTAGGCCCCAACACATACACACAGGTGGTCAGTTTTCACACCTTGACGCAGTCACCCGGGCGTGTGTATAATCTGAGCCTTTCTGTTAATTACGTGTGTTTGGTTGTTCCCAGACAGACAAAAGATTTTTTTATCTGTAGACATACACAAAGAAGGAGACAGTACACCGTCGATATAAAAAAATACTTTTTAGCGTTGACTTTCAATCTTTAAGAATTTTTAAGACAATCATTGAATAACAAACTTCAAATCATTTGAATCCATGGACATTATCCCGTAACTAAAAATATATACATAATTTAATTTTTTTTAATGCCATGATGTAGATTTAGCCGCTGTCAACATTACTTCATGTTACCGGTAGAACTTTATTTAAATAATAAAATATTCGTACCTTAGTATGGTTAGAGAGAGAAAGAGAGAGAGAGAGAGAGAGAGAGAGAGAGAGAGAGAGAGAGAGAGAGAGAGAGAGAGAGAGAGAGAGAGAGAGAGAGAGAGAGAGAGATTTTATAGTTGATTTGAAATTATCTTGTTTGCTATGATACAATATACTAAAATACTGGTTTCAGTAAATAAAGAAAAAAACAGAAGAAAAAACGAAAGATCGTTTTAAAGGCCGAACATTTTTACCGGGTGGTAAATCTCAGGTGAGGGCGGGGCTTAATTTCTAGAGGTGTGAATGCCTCCGGGGCTGGAAGTCTACCTGCGATCGTGAACGCTGCTAATCACTATACACAGGAAGCAAATATTACACAAGATATAAATAATTAGTCAGAATTCGCCATAGTTTGCATATCTTATTGTTTTAATGATCATACGAAGCGATTTTATACGGAAATGTCGTCCGAATTTTCTCTAAGAGCACGTGTGTAAAGCACAATTAAAAAAATTCAGTAAACTAATTCTGCTTTAAATATTTAACTCAGTACATTGCGTTTAGCACTTGACATTGTTTAGGACGTTAATTTTTACAAATATAATTGTATAAGAAAACTATACGATCAGTAAAAAATGTTCACTTGAATGTAAAGGCAGCCATTATACGATGACAACTAATGGAGTTCGTTTTCCATGGAAAGACGTTTTCGTGCAACAAGTTCCAATTTAGTGTATAACCAGTAAAAACAGCTTTAATAGCTCATAAGTTTGCTTTAAAAAAGAAAATTTTGTATTCATGTTTTGGGCTGCATGCTCATTCATCTTCATACATTAAACATGATTCAAAAATAAAATGCGTATTTTCAATTACTGAATAATAAAAATATTTTTTTCATTTATCCGACCCGTACATAATTCACTTACTACGGAAAGAGAAAATAAACATGTTTGCCTATTAATCAAGGTGTCGCTTATAATTGAAGAGATGCTAAAATTAAATTGTGATGCAGCAAAAATATTACGCTGGGGGGGGGGGGCTTATGCCTTCCTGACTTTGGATGATAATAGTTACAACATGAGAGAGAGAGAGAATATATTTTTTTTTTATTAAAACTATGTAACTACATGTATATCATGGTCACATTCTTAGCTGTGCAAGAGAAGATACGTGTAGATGTATGACATGTGGTGATGATGAACAATGTTTAAATTCAAAAGTATATAATTAAAAGTAACGTAATAGAGTGAAATATTATTTGAACGCTGTTCGTTATCACCACATTTCATTTTTAATTTAACACCATACTCTCGTAATAGAGTGAAATATTATTTGAACACTGTTCGTTATCACCACATTTCATTTTTAATTTAACACCATACTTGTTTTGATATCAGCGACTGGTGGGGGGGGGGGGGGTGGGGGTGGGGGTGGGTGGTTGAGGATTTATAAATATTTAACATGTTTAATATCCGACTTGATTTAAATAATATTAAAAAACGCATCTAAATGATGAATATAAAGAGTACTTCGTTTATTCATACATGTAATGTTTTTAATAAAAATATATTTCAAATGGATTTAATAATCTAAAGACCATAAATACCCTTATAAGGAAGTTACATAATATCTTGAACAAGGTGTCAGACTGACAATTTACAAGGTTGAATATTGGGAGATTCACACCTTTTTATCTACTGAAAGTATGTATACTATACACAGATGCTGCCTCGCTGATCTTCCTGTGAAGTAATACTTCAAAGACATTTTAAAGTCCAGACCAGTTATCTTCTCTCTTTTGAAAAAAAAATCAGTATGTTGAGGAATATGGTGGATTTTTTTTATCGTTGAAAAAATTGTCTTTCCTCCACATATATGTTACATTAGAAGAATTTAGAACTATCTATAAATTGTAATACACAGTTTAAAAATACTCTGAATTTTAAAACTTTAATAAAACATATATTTACTAATATTTATTTGACAATATTGATTAAATTAAATTCATAAAAAAACCTAGATATTTAGTTACTAAAACATTGATTTTGAAATATTTAAAGATATCTTCCCTTTTTAATTGAATAAGTTGCTATATTTTGTATGATAATTGGATTCCGAGTTTTTAGATAAATATATGCGCAGATCGGAGGATGGGGGTGGGGGGGGGGGGGGGTGGGGGTCAGAGGATAATTCAATTTTTTTTAAACTTACATAGTACAGCTATCCAAAATATGTCTAAGCTCCCCAAGAAACCAAATATCCCTTCCCTTTCCCTGGAAAAAATTCTGACCCCGCATGTAATTATATATGAACTTAAAGAAATAGAAGCTCATTTTCTCTCTTTTAAGCAATAGGAAAGAATCAAAACAAATCCAGATTTTGGTCTCAAATAAAGTAAATATTCAATTCATTGTTTTAAACATAATAACTTATAAAAACATAGGTACAGTGGGCTATAGTGGTGTACAGTGTTTGTCAGTACCCTGTACAGTGGTGTACAGTGGGGTACAGTGCTGGTCAGTGCCCCGTACAGTGGTGTACAGTGAGGTACAGTGCTGGTCAGTGGGTAGGTACTGTGCTGTCCAGTGGAGTACAGTGGAGTACAGTGGCTCTGTACAGTGGGGTACAGTGGGATACAGTGTGGTACAGTAGCTCTGTACAGTGGGTGTACAGTGGATTTACAGTAGGGTACAGTGGTTATACAGTAGATGTCAGACAATGTCAGTCAATTTTTGGGAATATCAGTGGATTTTGAATTCAGTAGTGCATGTACGGTTAAATTAGTTTAATTGTCGATGCAAATGGCTGTTTTGCATATTCTTGTGCAAAGAAATGCAGCATTTTTACGAATAAGTTAGTGTGTGAGTTGGATTCAATAAACCCGTATAAGAACAGTTGTTTACCAAATTATAGGGGTTATAATAAGGCAACTCTAGACTAAACTAGGACTTGTGCTGATTAACTGTGACTAATGTCTGGAAAAAAAAAGATGATTCTCACGATTTCACAGGGTAAAAAAAGGCACTGGTAGCAAAGGTTCTTGTAGAAAGTATGTCAAATGAACTAAACAACCCTTATAGGATTATTTGCATAACTTCAATTGTAAATCATTTGGGGTATAATAGAGTACATTTCGCCGAAACTGGAAGTTATGTTCAGTAGGTTCAGCCAGATTCTAGTACAAACGGTTGTTCCTTACAATCTTCCAGCGGTGGAACATGCTCCAGTTGCACCGAATTCTGTCAAAGTTTTGCCAGGATGACAGATTTAACCTTAAGGAAGTATGGGACACTCACCAAAGTAATTAAAAAATTATAAAACTTGGTTCAACGGTTAGCACTGTATTTCCTCTAACAGAATATAAAAAAAATTTGATAGGTTAATATGTTTGTTTCCATGGTAACGGTACCCAAACATACCCTTGTTGGAAATACTCCAGCTCATTAAAATACACCGCTTGCAACATAAATGAAGCAATGCTACAGAGTTTGCAATTACTTGATTTCATTTTTCTTATATGCTATTCATAACACATTAACAGAACGATCATTTTTTACAAAAATATTTTGTCAACGCCTCCTCAGTATTTTACAAACTGCAACCGAATTTCCTCTGCATAGTTCAAATTTGTTGCTTTTTGTGTTGACCTTCAATACAAAATGGTCAAAAAATATATTTTAATATAATTAAAAGTTTTATTTTTGAACTGAAATAAAATGTTCAAACGTTATGCTTTCACTGGAGAATGAGAAACTCATATGTCAATGACTTAGATAAAAAGATATTGCAGTCTGAATTTCCTCTGGTCTTTTTTTTCAATTTCGCGCCATTTTCACTTAAACACAATTCTAGTGTAGATAAAATAATCAATACCAACTTTTTGTTCAATAAACACTCAGTCAATTAATAATATCTTTATTACAATGCTAGTACTTTTTTAAATTCACCAAAAAAAGTAAAAATATTCATTTAAATCCCAAATTTCCTCTGTTTAACTTGAAATTCTTCTGTTAAAGTACAATTTTTTAAACTATTTGCACCTTATAACAAGATACCAGGTAGGAACAAAATAATTTTAGTAGGTATAAACGACTAAATATTTAATTTATGATTTGCTACATGTATCTCATAATTATTTTTTTCAACTCTGAAACATATAAAAGGATCGAAATCAGCATTACATCATGTACATTATGCACAGTACAAAGGGCGAATTTAATTTTAAGCCATTTGGTAGAACAACATCCATTACTGTTACAACCATATATTATGGTATGAATTCTTTTTTATACATGTACTCATCAAGTTTATACTGGACATTTAACTCCCCACATGTACATGTAATAGATTAACAAACTTATACAAATAATGCACCCAAATCAAAAGCCCTCCCAACATTATTACAGGTATTACCAATCTAGCATGAATAATTGAAGCTGACAATTACCGCTACAGAATGAACAACCCTTTCAACATTTTTATCTCATATCTAACATAAATATTGAAATGGACAAGAACACAAGTCCTTGGCTTATCCTTACAACACCCCTTTTTCCTTGGGCAAGGATGTAGTATAAACATCTTTTGAGATACTGTATGACTTTGAAAGTTAAAGTTATGTGTTATTTTTTCACAAAGTATAGATGGTTCCTTAAGATTTTTTTCACACGATTAGCATCCAATGTTTTACCAATATTTGTGACAATGTTTGTCCGAAGTTTGGAAATTATTGTGCTATCTTCATCACCAACTATTGTCTTTATACAAACAGACCCATTATTCATTCACATTGACCATCTCTTCTATCATGTCACTCTCCATGGCCTTCGTAGTTCCGTTCCACTTGATACTGCAATCATGTGGAGGAGGTGTTGATTTGGAATTAAGAGACAAAGTACATGTGCGACAGGATTTCGATCTTGTTGAAAAGTTTTCTATTTTTCCAGAAAATGCTTTGATCATAGATGAATGACCTGAAAGATGGGAAATAGCATCAACTAAAATACTTATACATAGAAAAATATCTAAACAAAAACTGTTGTGACATTCAAACACAAGGATTTTTTAGGATGTACAATTTATGGTTCATTAAGATTGGGTGTGGGACAATTCAGGGTTTATTCAATTGGTTCGATTTCTATTCAAAATGCTACAATTTATTT
Organism: Magallana ariakensis; assembly: GCA_020458035.1. Lineage (NCBI taxonomy): Eukaryota > Metazoa > Mollusca > Bivalvia > Ostreida > Ostreidae > Magallana > Magallana ariakensis. Next base: position 76,879,243 of record CM035813.1, read on the forward strand.
TTTTTTCCGATTCGATTAAATCAAGATAAGCCTTAAGCTAATATTTCTCATTATAAATGAAATACCGGTACTAATCTTTATCTTGTAGATTCCTTTACTTAAGGATAACAAACAAAAAATTCATAAAAAAAAATTACATAATTTAGAATTTACTTATAAAATAAACAAACTTTTTTAATAAATGACAGATTTTCAATTGGCACACTCATGCTTAGAGTATTAAACAGAATAAAATCAATGAAAATAAATGGCACAGTGATAATCTCTGGGACTATAGATTTCGGACAACAATATATGGAATATTACAGTTAACTTTTACCCTACTGTCAAATCATTGAATTTTGTGAGGTCTAAGTTTGGGGAATTGTTACCATTCATTAAAGGTTCATTGGGATGCAATTTCATGGATTATTTTGCACAGTTAATGAAGAATTTTTGGTGGTTTTTTGAGGGTTTTTTTGTGGGGGTTTTAATTTGTTGATATGAAAGAGTATACCCTTGAAATCCATGAAAATTAAACCAATCACAGAGATACCAATCGGACGTAGTTTATGTAATTTATCAAATACCTGACAAATTGTCATGACTTCCAACTCTCTCTCTCTTCTGCCAACCAGCATATTTTTATATATAGCTCTTCTTCCTTAGGAGATCAATACAGTCTAAAAATGGCCACGACCATTGAGCTCTCTTAAATGCATATCTGCTTACATCCCTAATTCCACCAAACTCCTCCACTGTCTCCAACCACAATCAGACATTTTGACAACTTCTTCATGGTCATCTGTAATATTAAGTTACATAATCAGGAATTTTTGCACCATATGAGAGAATATTAATTGGAACACCAATTGGTTGCCAAGTTGATCAGTAATAAAAATATATGCATATGTACTTGATATTATAAAGGCATAAACAGAGGTTAACTCAGATTTAACAAACATATTAATATTTACTGGGAGAGGGATAGTTATTATTAGACACTGACTTTTTAAAATCTTCACTTTTAAATTAGTTGTTCTCCAATCGATACATAAATATGTACATGCAAATCTTTCCACATGAAGAAGGGCATGCATGGGGCTGTGAAAAGTAAATTTTGAGGGAGCATTATTGTGAAAGACTGAAAGTCACACAAAAGATCCAGACACTGTTTTAACTGAAAAAAGACACCATCTGAGGTTGAGTTTTAAATAAAAAAAAAATTGTATTTGATACCTATTTCACACCTATTTGAAATTTATTTTGCTGTCAATATGTGTAAACCATAACAAATATCATTACCTAAAGTGTTCAATCTGTCTTCCTATTTTAAAATACATCTCCTGACGTCATGGGTTTCCGATAGTTTAACACCTAACGCCACACATAATGGCTGTCAGTTAACAATTTTTATCTAAACTGAATCATTTTTAACCTCACTCAGACATAGCATCTGAAATTACTGATATAAAATCAAAGTTAGTTGTCATCATATGCAGTTTCTACTTGTAACTAAAATATAAACTGGATGCCACATAATTTGACTTTGGCTATGCATAGAGACGACAGGAGATTTCGTATGTGTGGTATAACATCATTTTGGAATGAACTCATGCGTTGAAAATCGACTACTCGAAACATCTGATTATCTGAAACATGTGACGACATGATACAAATTCTGATATATTTTAGAATTAACTATTAATAATGAAAGACATTAATAATTCTACTGGGTTCTGATATGTGTATTGAACCATACTGTCAAAAACTTGTATACATGATTATAATTATTTTTTTTATTATGAAATTACACCTCAGGTGCTTGGGGCTTTACTCACGAATATGTACGATGCCTACTTATATAGGTATAGGTATCTTACACATTCATGAGCAGAGACCAATACATGCAAGCACCAGTGCATTACACCCACATAGCATAAGAAAAATTCGATGATGCCCATACCAATTTTACTTTTACTCTAATCTCAGCAAGATTTGCCAAAACTGATGAAACGTCTGTCAAAAATTTTCAGTCTCGACGAACTTAACCTCGCTGAGATTACAAAATACTTTTACTCTGTCAATGAATGTAAGTCAAACCTGGACAGATCGCTTTTGCTGGTGTCGAGTCATCTTCCTCCATCTGTGATGATAATTATTCAGCTGTAACATCCAAATATGTGATTGGTCTACCCAAGAGAGCATCCACGTTCGCACTATGTGACTAGACCATCCTTTTTCTGAGCTTTAGCAACCTTTATGTCATTTCAGCGTTCAAAATCAAATCCACGTTTCCTCCGCATTGCCGAAAACCGAACCGATATTTATGTCGTAAAATAAGATTTTGGGGTTAAATTAACTTTTATTATCATTTATGTTCCCGTTTTATTTTAAAAAGAAACTATGAAATCCTTTCCACAATTAATTTTATTGTTAAATACCTTAGAATTGAACCAACAGATTTAACGACCGCGAATTGGTTTACGTCATTCGGAGTTGCGCGGTAGATTCAAAATCAGGAGTCCCATACTTCCTTAATATGATAAATTCAACTCTAAAACAAAAGTGGTATAATCGGGCACCTCAAGCCGAAACTGGAAGTTGTGTTGAGTGTGTTAGGTACGTTTCTAGTACAAACGGTTGTTATTCAAGATCTTCCAATGCTGAAACATGCACCGGTTGCACCGAATTCTGTCGAACTAATTCGAAGGAGACCGATTTAACCACTATAGAAGAATTTCAATACTAAAACATATCGGGTATAACAGCGCACCTGACTCTGAAACTTGAAGTTGTACTGATTAGGTTAAACCAGATTCTAGTATAGACGGTTGTTCCTCACGATCTCCCAAAGCTGAAATAGGCACCAGTTGCACTAATTTATGTTTAAAGTGTATGGAGAAGAGCGCATAATCGCTTATCTGATTTACTCCACTGAAACTTATTGGATATACAAACGCACAAGTAGCATAAACTTGGATTTGCAAACGTTATAAGAGTCTAATTTCTGTTGTACACAAGTGCTTCCCACAATTTTAGGGAGCTGAAACAGGTAACATTGTTCCCATAATCTGTGGAAAGCTTGTAAAAAACACCCAATAAACACTTACAGAAATAATTGAATATTCAAATATAGCGGTTATAATACCTCCCATTTATAATAATGTAGGACATGTACGCTTAAATTAGTTTAATTGTCGATGCAAATGACTGTTTTGCATATTCTTGTGCAAAGAAATGCAGCATTTTTACGAATATGTTAGTGTGTGAGTTGGATTGAATAAACCCGTATAAGAACAGTTGTTTACCAAAATAAAGGGGGTTATAATAAAGCAACTCTAGACTAAACTAGGACTTGTGCTGATTAACAAACGGTTGTTCCTTAAAATCTTCCAGCGCTGAAACATCCTCCAGTTGCACCGAATTCTGTCGAACTTATGCCAAGATGACAGATTTAACCTTAATATGATAAATTCAACTCTAAAACAAAAGTGGTATAATCGGGCACCTCAAGCCGAAACTGGAAGTTGTGTTGAGTAAGTTAAGTAAGTTTGTAGTACAAACGGTTGTTCCTCAAGATCTTCCAGTTTTGAAACATGCACCAGTTGCACCGAATTCTGTCGAACTAATGCGAAGGAGACGGATTTAACCCTTATACAATAATTTTAATTCTAAAACATAAGGGGTATAACAGCGCACCTGACTCTGAAACTTGAAGTTGTACTAATTAGGTTAAACCAGATTCTGGTATAGACGGTTGTTCCTAACGATCTCCCAAAGCTGAAATAGGCACCAGTTGCACCAATTTATGTTTAAAGTGTATGGAGCAGAGCGCATAATCGTTTGTCTGATTTATTCAACTGAAACTTATTGGATATACAAAAACACACGTAGCATAAACTTGGATTTGCAAACGTTATTAGAGTCTAATTTCGATTAAGCGATTAACACTTACAGAAAAAATTAAATATTCAAATATAGCGGTTATAATACTTCACATTTATAATAATGTAGGACATGTACGGTTAAATTAGTTTAATTGTCGATGCAAATGGCTGTTTTGCATATTCTTGTGCAAAGAAATGCAGCATTTTTACGAATATGTTACAGTACCCGCAACGTTATTTTTTACAAGATAAACGATAGGATAGGATTCACGCACGATAGGATAGGATTAACGCACGATAGAACAGTATACACGCACGATACGATAGCATTAACGCACGATAGAACAATATACACGCACGATATGATAGGATTGATACACGATAGGAAAGGATAAACGATGTTCATGATAAACGTATAATCGCTTTAAACGATCTTTATGAAAAACATGATAATGGCATAATTTTGGAAAGAATACGTACGAATAAAGATTTACGTGGAATTTCTTTTTAGTAACAATTGCCGAGTTGTTAATCATCGCTGCATCATTTACATGTATATAATGTATAAAAATGACCAGTTAATTTTTTTGACAAACATTATGAGCTTAAATGATCAATAAATGTTCTGTATTTTTAACATTCCTTTATTACCGAACACCCTAGCCAATCGCCGCGAATATTGCAGCCCGAGATCAAATCACACAGAAAAAATAGCAAGTTCAATTATAAAAATCCAACTCATAAATACATTTCTTTCTGTATAAGAAAATGATGCATTAAAAACGAATTATATAACATACAAGTTAAATAAATATTTACGCACATATACATTCCGCGTACGATTTGTTCACATTGTTTTCATTACCACACACCGTAGCCGATTGCCGAGAACATTTCAGCCCAAAATCAAATATCACAACGGAAATAACGGGTTCAATTAAATACAATTCTGGTTTTAATTAAATATAAATTATATCATAAATACTTTTATTTCTGTAAAATATGATGCATAAAAAAACGAATTATATTGCATAAAAGTTAATGTTTACGCAGGTATACACTTCGCGTACGATTTAATATATTCGATATACAGGTAAATATGCTACTTTGTTCCTAAGAACTTCGATAGTTTACATATTTTTTTTTATTTCAAATGCTTACAAATATGATTTACATGTAATATTGGTTAATTTTGATCTAAAATATTAAGAAATTAGTATTATAATAGAATGCTGGATAGGATTTTACAATTCTTGTTCGATAAACTTTCTTATACGGTGCACTGAACGACTTGCAACTTTGAAATAAATTTACTTTCTTATGAAAAGGCACAAAACGATTATCACGATAGGATAAACGGAAAAACTGATAAAAATGAACGATAAACCTGATAGGATTCACGCACGATAGGATAGGATTAACGCACAATAGAACAGCATACACGCACGATACGATAGCATTAACGCACGATAGAACAGTATACACGCACGATATGATAGGATTGATACACGATACAATAGCATAGGATTGTAAAAAATAACGTTGCGGGTACTGTAGTGTGTGAGTTGGATTGAATAAACCCGTATAAGAACAGTTGTTTACCAAATTATAGGGGTTATAATAAGGCAACTCTAGACTAAACTAGGACTTGTGCTGATTAACTGTGACTAATTTGTGGGGAAAAAAAGATGATTCTCACGATTTCACAGGGTAAAAAAAGCCACTGGTAGCAAAGGTTCTTGTAGAAAGTATGTCAAATGAACTAAACAACCCTTATAGGATTATTTGCATAACTTCAATTGTAAATCATTTGGGGTATAATAGAGTACATTTCGCCGAAACTGGAAGTTGTGTTCAGTAGGTTCAGCCAGATTCTAGTACAAACGGTTGTTCCTTACAATCTTCCAGCGCTGAAACATGCTCCAGTTGCACCGAATTCTGTAGAACTTATGCCAAGATGACAGATTTAACCTTAATATGATAAATTCAACTCTAAAATAAAAGTGGTATGATCGGGGACCTCAAGCCAAAACTGGAAGTTGTGTTGAGTAAGTTAAGTAAGTTTGTAGTACAAACGGTTGTTCCTCAAGATCTTCCAGTTCTGAAACATGCACCAGTTGCACCGAATTCTGTCGAACTAATGCGAAGGAGACGGATTAAACCCTTATACAATAATTTCAATTCTAAAACGTAAGGGGTATAACAGCGCACCTGACTCTGAAACTTGAAGTTGTACTGATTAGGTTAAACCAGATTCTAGTATAAACGGTTGTTCCTCACGATCTCCCAAAGCTGAAATAGGCACCAGTTGCACCAATTTATGTTTAAAGTGTATGGAGCAGAGCGCATAATCGTTTATCTGATTTATTCAACTGAAACTCATTGGATATACAAATGCACACGTAGCATAAACATGGATTTGCAAACGTTATTAGAGTCTAATTTCTGTTGTACACAAGTGCTTCCTACAATTTTAGGGAGCTGAAACAGGAACATTGTTCCCATAATCTGTGGAAAGCTTGTAAAAAAGACCCAATAAACACTTACAGAAATAATTGAATATTCAAATATAGCGGTTATAATACCTCCCATTTATAATAATGTAGGACATGTACGGTTAAATTAGTTTAATTGTCGACGCAAATGTCATTTTTGCATATTCTTGTGCAAAGAAATGCAGCATTTTTATGAATATGTTATTGTGTGAGTTGGATTGAATAAACCCGTATAAGAACAGTTGTTTACCAAATTATAGGGGTTATAATAAAGCAACTCTAGACTAGACAAGGACTTGTGCTGATTAACTGTGACTAATTTCAGACAAAAACAGATGATTCTCACGAGTTCACAGGGTAAAAAAAGGCACTGGTAGCAAAGGTTCTTGAAAGTATGTCAAATGAACTAAACAACCCTTATAGGATTATTTGCATTACTTCAATTCTAAATCATTGGGGTATAATAGAGTACATTTCGCCGAAACTGGAAGTTGTGTTCAGTAGGTTCAGCCAGATTCTAGTACAAACGGTTGTTCCTTACAATCTTCCAGCGCTGAAACATGCTCCAGTTGCACCGAATTCTGTCGAACTTATGCCAAGATGACAGATTTAACCTTAATATGATAAATTCAACTCTAAAACAAAAGTGGTATAATCGGGCACCTCAAGCCGAAACTGGAAGTTGTGTTGAGCAAGTTAAGTAAGTTTGTAGTACAAGACTGTCACGTGACACGGGGACGTATGACGGTGCTTATATCGGCTCTGTGTTTTTTGACATTTTCTAAAGGATTTATTGTGTATTTTGATAATTCCTTTGGATGTCCCTTTGGATGTATAACTGTGAGTGTTATTTTGGTGTTTTTTCAGTTAAACAATATTTTTGAAAGCCAAATTTAACTGAATTGAAAAACTTTCGCGTGAGCATTGCTCATACCTGTATTACCTGTATTATACCTGTATTATACTGGTTACTTACACGGGCTGCCGACCCTAGATACGCTAGGTACGCTCTGTGACCAGTGACTATCTAACGGTACTATGGATCTCATAAAACCGGTTTATCTGAGGGACAGGGAGATCCAATTTGGGTCTACCCGTATCTCCGACTTTGATCTATCTATGTCTGTAACCAAAAGCATCAGTGATCTCACTTGCGTACAAAAAGATAGAGACTTGTGGAGGATATATGTAAAATCTAAAGAAAGCAGATCAAAAATTCTAACAGAAGGAATTGATATTAGAATCACAAATGTCAAAGTTTATGATACAAATCCTTACTCAGCTGGTCTTAATGACCCGTCTGATAATGTCACCAAAATTACAGTCAAAGGTGTACCCTTGTCCGTCGATGACAATGAAGTTCTTAACATGCTCAAAAATTTCAATGTGTCATTTACTAGTGACATTAAATATGAGAAAATCCGCCATCCGGTAACCAGGAAGATGACGAGCATCCTTAACGGAAATCGGTTCATTTACGTGAAAGCGTTAGACGAGGGCGTTTTCCTTCCACGTACATCCACCTGTGCCGGTCTGCGCTGCTCCATCTATCACCATGGTCAACCCTCTACAAAGCATAACCCCCATTGCACCAAATGCTGGGAGGATACACACTTTACTAGAGACTGTCCCAACAATAAAAGATGTAAAGTTTGCAAACAGGAGGGTCATCTACCAGGCGACGAATTGTGTGAATTCCATGTTGAATCTGAAAACAATGTGCTTCCCTTCGCCGGGCGTGATAACTGCCTTTCCAATTTCTACCCCTGTGAGTTGAACGTATTTGGTATCTCACACAAATCGGCTGAGCATGCATTCCAGTACATAAAGGCAATGCGCAGCGGGGACATCCCTAGAGCAACATCAATTCAATCAGCTGCTACTGCACTTGATGCCAAAAAAATCGGAAAGCTTATCATTCCGTCTCCAAGCTTTACGGAAAAACGGGTAGCCATTATGACAGAAATTCTGGAGGCAAAAGCTGATCAAATCCCCGAATTTTCTGATTTATTAAAAAAACACAAAAAGTCCGTTTTTGTTGAGACCAAGTATGACGATTTTTGGGCATCGGGGTTGGACAAGGAGGCCACCATCCACACTCGTGCATCCGCTTGGCCGGGAACCAACAAGCTTGGCATTATTATGTCCGAAATCGCCGGGCGCCTACGCCGCTCTCCGGGTCGTTCTCACTCTGCTAGCGGACCAAAGACCAGGACCGCGTCGAAGGATAAATCAAAATCCCAACAACTTCAGCTCTCAGAGATGATCCAGGACATTCGCAAGACTCAAAACTCTGGCGGCTCAGGTACCAAGAAAGCAGCTCCGACAAGCCAGGTTCGCGATTCGCACGCTCGCACCGCCGAAGGTTAAAGCTGGACTCGATCCCTTACGGACTCTTACAGGAACTCTGACTACTATTGTGATTTAAGGACTCAGATTATACGGTAAACTCCTTTGGACTTTTGTTTATTATCCATTATTTTATGAATAGCATGGCATTGATTAATTTTATATCTGTTAATGCAAGAGGCCTTAATACTAAAGAAAAAAGATTGAAGTTCTATAATTGGTTATATGATTCAAAAATAGATATAGCTCTCATCCAAGAGACCCATTTTATCCAAAAGAACGAATTTAATTACAATTGTAACTGGCGAGGAAAATCTATTCATTGTTTTTCAGACTCTACTTATAGTAAAGGTGTATCAGTGTTATTTAAGAAAGATTTAGATATAGATATCATTAATAGGCACAGTTCTAATGATGGACGCAAAATCTTGATCAACGTAAAAATAGGCGAAACTGATTTAACTTTGGTAAATATTTACGCCCCTAATAATGAATCACACCGAATTCAATTTTTTAAAAGAATGAAAACATTTATTAATAATAACTCGAATAATATATCAAATACTATCTTGTGTGGTGACTTCAACTGTAAGTTGAACAGTACTACTGATAAGAGTTCAAAACTTTTGAAAGAAATTATTAAACAAATGAAATGTCTAGATCTATGGGAAGAAAAAAATGAACACTCCGATGGATTTACTTGGTGCGATGCAAATAATACACCAAGAAGTAGGATTGATTTTGTATTTATGAGTGAAAACTTATCTTTAAAAACTAATAATTTAGCATTAAAAAAAATTCCCGGCACCCATTCTAACGGCAATAGAATGTCCGATCACAAATCGATACAATTTGATCTAAATATTTTTGATAATAAAAAGGGTGGTGGTTATTGGAAGCTTAATACGTCTCTTCTAGAAAATAAAGAATACAAAGAGCAAATTTCTGAAATCATAAAAAATATCTCCAATACGCATGAAACATTTATACAAAAATGGGAATTTTTGAAGGAGGAGGTTAAAAAATTCTCTATAATTTTTTCCGTTAAACAATCAAACAGATTTAAAAAGAAATTATTATATATAGAAAAAGAAATTGAAAATATAGAATCTTTGCCTTACAATGAAATTGATATGTTTAGGAAAAGAAACTTAGAGACTCAGCTAAATGAACTTTATGATAGAAAATCTAAAGGTGCTCAGATAAGATCACGTGCAAAATGGATTAATGAAGGTGAAAAGAACACAAAATATTTTTTAGGTCTAGAAAAAAAACAACAAACACAAAACGTAATTTACGAACTACAGAATAAAAAACAGGAAAACGTAACAACAGATGACGAAATTTTAGGTGAAATGTGTTATTTCTATGAGAATTTATACGATACAAAAAATGTAAACGACTTAGACATTGAAAATTATCTAGAATCTAGTAGTATTAAAACTCTTTCTACTACAGCTAAAGACAATTGTGATAAATTTCCAACCTTAGATGAATGTAAAGATACAGTAATGAGTATGAAAAGTAATAAAGCTCCCGGGCTTGACGGATTGCCAGCAGAATTTTATCAATGTTTTTGGGATCAACTATCTTCACTTTTTTTTAATATGTTGAAAGAAATTTTCCAGTCAAATGAAATGTCATTTTCTCAACGCCTAGCAGTTATCTCTCTTATCCACAAAAAAGGTGAAAAATATCTATTAAAAAATTACAGACCTATCAGCTTGACAAACACGGATTATAAAATCATTGCGTTTATATTTGCACGCAGATTACAAAAAGTGATAGATGAATATATAAGTAATGAGCAAACAGCGTACATAAAGGGAAGATTTATAGGTACAAATGCTAGACTAATTCTAGACATTTTTGAATATTGCGAAAATAATAATCAAGAAGGGCTACTCCTCTTTTTGGATTTTGAAAAGGCTTTCGATTCTGTTGAATGGAATTTTTTATTCAAAACGTTAGAGACTTTTAATTTTGGAACCAATTTTATAAACTGGATTAAAATTTTATATAAAAACCAAATATTTCGATTGAAAAATAATGGATGGATTTCAAGAACATGTCAAATGCATAGAGGAATTAGACAAGGCTGTCCTATTTCAGCATTATTATATCTTTTCGTCGCTGAAATCTTATCCGATAAAATAAAAAACAACGTGTTAATAAACGGATTTACTGTTAAAAACTTAGAAAAAGAAATTAAAAACATCCAACATGCAGATGATATGACATTATCACTAAAGAATATAGATTCCCTTAAACAAGCCATTAAAACCATTGACATCTTTTGTAAACTCGCAGGATCAAAAATAAATTTATCTAAAACAGAATGCGTCCTTCTGGGCACTCTTAAAAACCAATACAACAATGTCGAAGGAATACATGTAACGAACCAATCAGTTAAATGCTTAGGTATACACATTGGTCATGATAAAATCGAGTGTTACAATAAAAACTGGATGAAAATCTTTCATGAAATGGAAACGTTATTTGAATCTTGGAAAAAAAGAAAACTAACAATATTTGGAAAATGCACAATAATAAACACATTAGCAATCTCTAAACTTATATATGTAGCAAGCATTTTGGAAATACCCGACAATGATTTCATTAAAAATATTAAAAGGCTTATATTTAATTTCATGTGGAATAAAACAGATAGGATCAAAAGAAATACGATCATAGGTGAAGTATATGAGGGAGGAATAGGCCTTGTCGATATAGAATCTAAATTTACGGCCCTTAAGGCTATGTGGATTCCACGTTTACTCAGTACAGAACACAATATTAAGCATTTTTTTTACAGTTTCTGTAAGGCTACAAAAATTGATATCGAATATCTGATGAATACAAATGAGACAGTTGCCAAAGACTATGGTATAATTAATAACTTTCCAGAGTTCTACAAGCAAGCTTTTGTATGCTATAATTTATGTAAAGATGATGCCCAAACCAAAATACCTGCCTTTTCTACTGAATCTTTTTTATTACAACCTATTTGGTCAAATAAAATATTTAATTTTAAAGGTAAGACAATCTGCTTTGAAAATTGGATTAAAAGTGGAATTCTATACGTTAAGGATATTTTTGAAGAGAGTGGAACATTAAAAAGTTCCTCTGATATATTCGATACTTTGCGCAAAAGAACAAACTGGCTATGTGAATACAAAATAATAAAACAAATATTTACCAAATTTGAACTCAAATATGATTTTTCAAAAATTCCATATTTACAAACAAAACAAATACCAATAATTTCCCATCAACACAACACCAAGACTTTTTATTCAAGATTGATAAAACGTAGATTTCAAGCACCTTGTACACAATCTAAATTAGAAAAAGAATTTAAGTTGGAAAGCAAAAATGCATGGAAATCAATATACACACAGAAAATTAAAAATACCAAAGACAAAGCCTTAGCGGAGTTTAATTACAAACTACTGAATAATCTTTTATGTAATAATCTGTTAGTGAGCAAATGGAATAAAAATATCACTGCTAAATGCAAACATTGTAACGAAATTGAAAATTCGAAACACCTTATTTTTGATTGTGTTAATGTAGAAAAAATTTGGAAAGCGGCAAGCGAGTGCTTAAATTTTGATATTAAATGGAAAAATATTGTGGTGGGGTTCTACCTGGAAGAAACACAGGTCACCAAATTATATAATTATTTTTTGTCATTTATTGCATATAGAATATACAAATGTAAAATGTATTGTAGACTTGAAAATTTACCCGAATCAATTTTATTGATAAAAAACTCATTAAAAGAGTATTTGACGACACACTGTGCAGTTCTGACAAAGCTAAAAAATACAAAAGAAAATGAGCTTTTTCAACTTTTGATAGCTAAACTTTGACATCTGTAATTCTTTTCAAAACAATAATATACCCGATACACATAGGGACTGTCTATGTGTATTAGCGCTTTACCCGGGGACGTAGTGATGGACTGTATGAATATGTAGATGTTATGTCCACCGGGTAAGCCAGGGGTTCAACTTATTTTAATACGTAAACCGATGAATGTAACATTCTTATATTTCACATGTACTATTATGTCTTCGTACGATACATTATCTGTTACTATGTATGTTTTCTTATATATATCATTGTGTACCTATATACTTGGAAACGAATAATGATTTCAATTGAAATTCATATTTATGTATAAGTTATTGATGACCACAATTTTGTAAATTGTTTTATATAAAACTAATAATAAAAAAAAAAAAAAAAAAAAAAAAAAAAAAAAAAAAAAAAAAAGTTTGTAGTACAAACGGTTGTTCCTCAAGATCTTCCAGTTCTGAAACATGCACCAGTTGCACCGAATTCTGTCGAACTAATGCGAAGGAGACCGATTTAACCATTATACAATAAATTTAATTATAAAACATAAGGGGTATAACAGCGCACCTGACTCTGGAACTTGAAGCTGTACTTATTAGGTTAAACCAGATTCTGGTATAGACGGTTGTTCCTAACGATCTCCCAAAGCTGAAATTGGCACCAGTTGCACCAATTTATGTTTAAAGTGTATGGAACAGAGCGCATAATCGTTTATCTGATTTATTCAACTGAAACTTATTGGATATACAAACGCACACCTAGCATTAACTTGGATTTGCAAACGTTATTAGAGTCTAATTTCTGTTGTACACAAGTGCTTCCCACAATTTCAGGGAGCTGAAACAGGCAACAACGTTCCCATAATCTGTGGAAAGCTTGTAAAAAAGACCCCAATAAACACTTACAGAAATAATTGAATATTTAAATATAGCGGTTATAATACCTCCCATTTATAATAATGTAGGACATGTACGGTTAAATTAGTTTAATTGTCGATGCAAATGTAAGTTTTGCATATTCTTGTGCAAAGAAATGCAGCATTTTTATGAATATGTTAGTGTGTGAGTTGGATTGAATAAACCCGTATAAGAACAGTTGTTTACCAAATTATAGGGGTTATAATAAAGCAACTCTAGACTAAACAAGAACTTGTGCTGATTAACTGTGACTAATTTCAGACAAAAACAGATGATTCTCACGAGTTCAGAGGGTAAAAAAAGGGCACTGGTAGCAAAGGTTCTTGTAGAAAGTATGTCAAATGAACTAAACAACCCTTATAGGATTATTTGCATAACTTCAATTCTAAATCATTTGTTGTATAATAGAGTACATTTCGCCGAAACTGGAAGTTGTGTTCAGTAGGTTCAGCCAGATTCTAGTACAAACGGTTGTTCCTTACAATCTTCCAGCGCTGAAACATGCTCCAGTTGCACCGAATTCTGTCGAACTTATGCCAAGATGACAGATTTAACCTTAATATGACAAATTCAACTCTAAAACAAAAGTGGTATAATCGGGCACCTCAAGCCGAAACTGGAAGTTGTGTTGAGTAAGTTAAGTAAGTTTGTAGTACAAACGGTTGTTCCTCAAGATCTTCCAGTTCTGAAACATGCACCAGTTGCACCGAATTCTGTCGAACTAATGCGAAGGAGACCGATTTAACCCTTATACAATAATTTTAATTCTAAAACATAAGGGGTATAACAGCGAATCTGACTCTGAAACTTGAAGTTGTACTAATTAGGTTAAACCAGATTCTGGTATAGACGGTTGTTCCTAACGATCTCCCAAAGCTGAAATAGGCACCAGTTGCACCAATTTATGTTTAAAGTGTATGGAGCAGAGCGCATAATCGTTTGTCTGATTTATTCAACTGAAACTTATTGGATATACAAACGCACACCTAGCATAAACTTGGATTTGTAAACGTTATTAGAGTCTAATTTCTGTTGAACACAAGTGCTTCCCACAATTTTAGGGAGCTGAAACAGGCAACATTGTTCCCATAATCTGTGGAAAGCTTGTAAAAAAGAGCCATTAACACTTACAGAAAAAATTAAATATTCAAATATAGCGGTTATAAAACTTCACATTTATAATAATGTAGGACATGTACGGTTAAATTAGTTTAATTGTCGATGCAAATGTCTGTTTTGCATATTCTTGTGCAAAGAAATGCAGCATTTTTACGAATATGTTAGTGTGTGAGTTGGATTCAATAAACCCGTATAAGAACAGTTGTTTACCAAATTATAGGGGTTATAATAAGGCAACTCTAGACTAAACTAGGACTTGTGCTGATTAACTGTGACTAATGTCTGGAAAAAAAAGATGATTCTCACGAGTTCACAGGGTAAAAAAGGGCACTGGTAGCAAAGGTTCTTGTAGAAAGTATGTCAAATGAACTAAACAAAATTATAGGATTATTTGCATAACTTCAATTCTAAATCATTTGGGGTATAATAGAGTACATTTCGCCGAAACTGGAAGTTGTGTTCAGTAGGTTCAGCCAGATTCTAGTACAAACGGTTGTTCCTCAAGATCTTCCAGTTCTGAAACATGCATCAGTTGCACCGAATTCTGTCGAACTAATGCGAAGGAGACCGATTTAACCATTATACAATAATTTCAATTCTAAAACATAAGGGGTATAACAGCGCACCTGACTCTGAAACTTGAAATTGTACTAATTAGGTTAAACCACATTCTGGTATAGACGATTGTTCCTCACGATCTCCCAAAGCTGAAATAGGCACCAGTTGCACCAATTTATTTTTAAAGTGTATGGAGCAGAGCGCATAATCGTTTATCTGATTTATTCAACTGAAACTTATTGGATATACAAACGCACACGTAGCATAAACTTGGATTTGCAAACGTTATTAGAGTCTAATTTCTGTTGTACACAAGTGCTTGCCACAAGTTTAGGGAGCTGAAACAGGCAACTTTGTTCCCAAAATCTGTGGAAAGCTTGTAAAAAAAAAACAATAAACGCTTAGAGAAATAATTGAATATTCAAATATATCGGTTATAATTCCTCACATTTATAATAATATATGACATGTACGGTTATTTTGTTTAATTGTCGATGCAAATGTCTGTTTTGCATATTCTTGTGCAAAGAAATGCAGCATTTGCACAAATATGTTAGTGTGTGAGTTGGATTGAATAAACCCGTATAAGAACAGTTGTTTACCAAATTATAGGGGTTATAATAAGGCAACTCTAGACTAAACTAGGACTTATGCTGATTAACTGTGACTTATTTCTGACAAAAACAGATGATTCTCACGATTTCACAGGGTAAAAAAGGGCACTGGTAGCAAAGGTTCTTGTAGAAAGTAGGTCAAATAAAGTAAACAAGCCTTATACGATTATTTGCATAACTTCAATTCTAAATCATTTGTTGTATAATAGAGTACATTTCGCCGAAACTGGAAGTTGTGTTCAGTAGGTTCAGCCAGATTCTAGTACAAACGGTTGTTCCTTACAATCTTCCAACGCTGAAACATGCACCAGTTGCACCGAATTCTGTCGAACTTATGCCAAGATGACAGATTTAACCTTATGATGATAAATTTAACTCTAAAACGAAAGTTGTATAAACGGGCACCTGAAGCCGAGACTGGAAGATCTGTTGAGTAAGTTAAGTAAGTTTCTAGTAGAAACGTTTGTTCCTCAAGATCTTCCAGTTCTGAAACATGCACCAGTTGCACCGAATTCTGTCGAACTAATGCGAAGGAGACCGATTTAACCCTTATACAATAATTTTAATTTTAAAACATAAGGGATATAAAAGTTTTTTACAAGCTTTCCACAGATTATGGGAATAATGTTGCCTGTTTCAGCTCTCTAAAATTGTGGGAAGCACTTGTGTTCAACAGAAATTAGACTCTAATAACCTTTACAAATCCAAGTTTATGCTACGTGTGCGTTTGTATATCCAATAAGTTTCAGTTGAATCAATCAGATAAGCAATTATGCGCTCTGCTCCATACACTTTAAACATAAATTGGTGCAACTGGTGCCTATTTCAGATTTGGGAGATCGTGAGGAACAACCGTCTATACCACAATCTGGTTTAACCTAATTAGTACAACTTCAAGTTTCAGAGTCAGGTGCGCTGTTATACCCGTTATGTTTTAGAATTGAAATTCTTGTTTAAGGGTCAAATCGGTCTCCTTCGCATTAGTTCGACAGAATTCGGTGAAACTGGTGCATGTTTCAGCATTGGAAGATCTTGAGGAACAACCGTTTGTACTAGAAACTTACTTAACTTACTCAACACAACTTCCAGTTTCGGCTTGAGGTGCCCGATTATACCACTTTTGTTTTAGAGTTGAATTTATCATATTAAGGTTAAATCTGTCATCTTGGCATAAGTTCGACAGAATTCGGTGCAACTGGAGGATGTTTCAGCGCTGGAAGATTTTAAGGAACAACCGTTTGTTAATCAGCACAAGTCCTAGTTTAGTCTAGAGTTGCTTTATTATAACCCCCTTTATTTTGGTAAACAACTGTTCTTATACCGGTTTATTCAATCCAACTCACACACTAACATATTCGTAAAAATGCTGCATTTCTTTGCACAAGAATATGCAAAACAGTCATTTGCATCGACAATTAAACTAATTTAAGCGTACATGTCCTACATTATTATAAATGGGAGGTATTATAACCGCTATATTTGAATATTCAATTATTTCTGTAAGTGTTTATTGGGTGTTTTTTACAAGCTTTCCAAAGATTATGGGAACAATGTTACCTGTTTCAGCTCCCTAAAATTGTGGGACGCACTTGTGTACAACAGAAATTAGACTCTTATAACGTTTGCAAATCCAAGTTTATGCTACTTGTGCGTTTGTATATCCAATAAGTTTCAGTTGAGTAAATCAGATAAGCGATTATGCGCTCTTCTCCATACACTTTAAACATAAATTGGTGCAACTGGTGCCTATTTCAGCTTTGGGAGATCGTGAGGAACAACCGTCTATACTAGAATCTGGTTTAACCTAATCAGTACAACTTCAAGTTTCAGAGTCAGGTGCGCTGTTATACCCGTTATGTTTTAGAATTGAAATTCTTGTTTAAGGGTCAAATCGGTCTCCTTCGCATTAGTTCGACAGAATTCGGTGAAACTGGTGCATGTTTCAGCATTGGAAGATCTTGAGGAACAACCGTTTGTACTAGAAACTTACTTAACTTACTCAACACAACTTCCAGTTTCGGCTTGAGGTGCCCGATTATACCACTTTTGTTTTAGAGTTGAATTTATCATATTAAGGTTAAATCTGTCAACTTGGCATAAGTTCGACAGAATTCGGTGCAACTGGAGGATGTTTCAGCGCTGGAAGATTTTAAGGAACAACCGTTTGTTAATCAGCACAAGTCCTAGTTTAGTCTAGAGTTGCTTTATTATAACCCCCTTTATTTTGGTAAACAACTGTTCTTATACCGGTTTATTCAATCCAACTCACACACTAACATATTCGTAAAAATGCTGCATTTCTTTGCACAAGAATATGCAAAACAGTCATTTGCATCGACAATTAAACTAATTTAAGCGTACATGCCCTACATTATTATAAATGGGAGGTATTATAACCGCTATATTTGAATATTCAATTATTTCTGTAAGTGTTTATTGGGTGTTTTTTACAAGCTTTCCAAAGATTATGGGAACAATGTTACCTGTTTCAGCTCCCTAAAATTGTGGGAAGCACTTGTGTACAACAGAAATTAGACTCTTATAACGTTTGCAAATCCAAGTTTATGCTACTTGTGCGTTTGTATATCCAATAAGTTTCAGTTGAGTAAATCAGATAAGCGATTATGCGCTCTTCTCCATACACTTTAAACATAAATTGGTGCAACTGGTGCCTATTTCAGCTTTGGGAGATCGTGAGGAACAACCGTCTATACTAGAATCTGGTTTAACCTAATCAGTACAACTTCAAGTTTCAGAGTCAGGTGCGCTGTTATACCCGATATGTTTTAGTATTGAAATTCTTCTATAGTGATTAAATCGGTCTCCTTCGAATTAGTTCGACAGAATTCGGTGCAACCGGTGCATGTTTCAGCATTGGAAGATCTTGAATAACAACCGTTTGTACTAGAAACGTACCTAACATACTCAACACAACTTCCAGTTTGGGCTTGAGGTGCCCGATTATACCACTTTTGTTTTAGAGTTGAATTTATCATATTAAGGTTAAATCTGTCATCCTGGCATAACTTTGACAGAATTCGGTGCAACTGGAGCATGTTCCACCGCTGGAAGATTGTAAGGAACAACTGTTTGTACTAGAATCTGGCTGAACCTACTGAACACAACTTCCAGTTTCGGCGAAATGTACTCTATTATACCCCAAATGATTTACAATTGAAGTTATGCAAATAATCCTATAAGGGTTGTTTAGTTCATTTGACATACTTTCTACAAGAACCTTTGCTACCAGTGCCCTTTTTTACCCAGTGAACTCGAGAGAATCATCTGTTTTTGTCAGAAATTAGTCACAGTTAATCAGCACAAGTCCTTGTTTAGTCTAGAGTTGCTTTATTATAACCCCTATAATTTGGTAAACAACTGTTCTTATACGGGTTTATTCAATCCAACTCACACACTAACATATTGATAAAAATGCTGCATTTCTTTGCACAAAAATATGCAAATCTGACATTTGCATCGAGAATTAAACTAATTTAAGCGTACATGTCCTACATTATTATAAATGGGAGGTATTATAACCGCTATATTTGAATATTCAATTATTTCTGTAAGTGTTTATTGGGTGTTTTTTACAAGCTTTCCACAGATTATGGGAACAATGCTGCCTGTTTCAGCTCCCTAAAATTGTGGGACGCACTTGTGTACAACAGAAATTAGAGTCTAATAACGTTAGCAAATCCAAGTTTATGCTACGTGTGCGTTGGTATATCCAATAACTTTCAGTTGAATCAATCAGATAAGCAATTATGCGCTCTGCTCCATACACTTTAAACATAAATTGGTGCAACTGGTGCCTATTTGAGCTTTGGGAGATCGTGAGGAACAACCGTCTATACCACAATCTGGTTTAACCTAATTAGTACAACTTCAAGTTTCAGAGTCAGGTGCGCTGTTATACCCGTTATGTTTTAGAAATGAAATTCTTTTATAAGGGTTAAATCGGTCTCCTTCGCATTAGTTCGACAGAATTCGGTGCAACTGGTGCATGTTTCAGAACTGGAAGATCTTGAGGAACAACCGTTTGTACTAGAAACTTACTTAACTTACTCAACACAACTTCCAGTTTGGGCTTGAGGTGCCCGATTATACATGTACCACTTTTGTTTTAGAGTTGAATTTATCATATTAAGGTTAAATCTGTCATCTTGGCATAAGTTCGACAGAATTCGGTGCAACTGGAGCATGTTTCAGCATTGGAAGATTGTAAGGAACAACCGTTTGTACTAGAATCTGGCTGAACCTACTGAACACAACTTCCAGTTTCGGCGAAATGTACTCTATTATACCCCAAATGATTTACAATTGAAGTTATGCAAATAATCCTATAAGGCTTGTTTAGTTCATTTGACATACTTTCTACAAGAACCTTTGCTATCAGTGCCCTTTTTTACCCTGTGAACTCGTGAGAATCATCTGTTTTTGTCAGAAATTAGTCCCAGTTAATCAGCACAAGTCCTAGTTTAGTCTAGAGTTGCTTTATTATAACCCCTATAATTTGGTAAACAACTGTTCTTATACGGGTTTATTCAATCCAACTCACACAATAACATATTCGTAAAAATGCTGCATTTCTTTGCACAAAAATATGCAAAACAGACATTTGCATCGACAATTAATCTAATTTAACCGTACATGTCCTACATTATTATAAATGGGAGGTATTATAACCGCTATATTTGAATATTCAATTATTTCTGTAAGTGTTTATTGGGTGTTTTTTACAAGCTTTCCACAGATTATGGGAACAATGCTGCTTTTTTACAGCTTCCTAAAATTGTGGGAAGCACTTGTGTACAACAGAAATTATACTCTAATAACGTTTGCAAATCCAAATTTATGCTGCTTGTGCTTTTGTATATCCAATAAGTTTCAGTTGAATAAATCAGATAAGCAATTATGCGCTCTGCTCCATACACTTTAAACATAAATTGGTGCAACTGGTGCCTATTTCAGCTTAGGGAGATCGTGACGAACAACCGTCTATACCACAATCTGGTTTAACCTAATTAGTACAACTTCAAGTTTCAGAGTCAGGTGCGCTGTTATACCCCTTATGTTTTAGAATTGAAATTCTTGTCTAAGGGTTAAATCGGTCTCCTTCGCATTAGTTCGACAGAATTCGGTTCAACTGGTGCATCTTTCCGCATTGGAAGATCTTGAGGAACAACCGTTTGTACTAGAAACTTACTTAACTTACTCAACACAACTTCCAGTTTCGGCTTGAGGTGCCCGATTATACCACTTTTGTTTTAGAGTTGAATTTCTCATATTAAGGTTAAATCTGTCATCTTGGAATAAGTTCGACAGAATTCGGTGCAACTAGAGAATGTTTCAGCGCTGGAGGATTTTAAGGAACAACCGTTTGTACTAGAATCTGGCTGAACCTACTGAACACAACTTCCAGTTTCGGCGAAATGTACTCTATTATACCCCAAATGATTTAGAATTGAAGTTATGCAAATAATCCTATAAGGGTTGTTTAGTTCAATTGACATACTTTCTACAAGAACCTTTGCTACCAGTGCCCTTTTTTACCCTGTGAACTCGTGAGAACCATCTGTTTTTGTCAGAAATTAGTCACAGTTAATCAGCACAAGTCCTAGTTTAGTCTAGAGTTGCTTAATTATAACCCCCTTTATTTTGGTAAACAACTGTTCTTATACGGGTTTATTCAATCCAACTCACACACTAACATATTCGTAAAAATGCTGCATTTCTTTGCACAAGAATATGCAAATCTGACATTTGCATCGAGAATTAAACTTATTTAAGCGTACATGTTCTACATTATTATAAATGGGAGGTATTATAACCGCTATATTTGAATATTCAATTATTTCTGTAAGTGTTTATTGGGTCTTTTTTACAAGCTTTCCACAGATTATGGGAACAATGTTGCCTGTTTCAGCTCCCTAAAATTGTGGGAAGCACTTGTGTACAACAGAAATTAGACTCTAATAACGTTTGCAAATCCAAATTTATGCTGCTTGTGCTTATGTATATCCAATAAGTTTCAGTTGAATAAATCAGATAAGCAATTATGCGCTCTGCTCCATACACTTTAAACATAAATTGGTGCAACTGGTGCCTATTTCAGATTTGGGAGATCGTGACGAACAACCGTCAATACTAGAATCTGGTTTAACCTAATCAGTACAACTTAGAGTTTCAGAGTCAGGTGCGCTGTTATACCCGTTATGTTTTAGAATTGAAATCTTGTAAAAGGGTTAAATCGGTCTCCTTCGCATTAGTTTGACAGAATTCGGTGCAACTGGTGCATGTTTCAGAACTGGAAGATCTTGAGAAACAACCGTTTGTACTAGAAACTTACTTAACTTACTCAACACAACTTCCAGTTTCGGCTTGAGGTGCCCGATTGTACCACTTTTGTTTTAGAGTTGAATTTATCATATTAAGGTTAAATCTGTCATCTTGGCATAAGTTCGACAGAATTCGGTGCAACTGGAGCATGTTTCAGCGCTGGAAATTTGTAAGGAACACCCGTTTGTACTAGAATCTGGCTGAACCTACTGAACACAACTTCCAGTTTCGGCGAATGTACTCTATTATACCCCAAGTGATTTAGAATTGAAGTTATGCAAATAATCCTATAAGGGTTGTTTAGTTCATTTGACATACTTTCTACAAGAACCTTTGCTACCAGTGCCCTTTTTTACCCTGTGTACTCGTGAGAACCATCTGTTTTTGTCAGAAATTAGTCCCAGTTAATCAGCACAAGTCCTAGTTTAGTCTAGAGTTGCTTTATTATAACCCCCAATAATTTGGTAAACAACTGTTCTTATACGGGTTTATTCAATCCAACTCACACACTAACATATTCGTAAAAATGCTGCATTACTTCAGACAAGAATATGCAAAACAGACATTTGCATCGACAAACTAATTTAACCGTACATGTCCTACATTATTATAAATGGGAGGTATTATAACCGCTATATTTGAATATTCAATTATTTCTGTAAGTGTTTATTGGGTCTTTTTTACAAGCTTTCCACAGATTATGGGAACAATGTTGCCTGTTTCAGCTCCCTAAAATTGTGGGAAGCACTTGTGTACAACAGAAATTAGACTCTAATAACGTTTGTAAATCCAAGTTTATGCCTCGTGTGCGTTTGTATATCCAATACGTTTCAGTTGAATAAATCAGATAAGCAATTATGCGCTCTGCTCCATACACTTTAAACATAAATTGGTGCAACTGGTGCCTAATTCAGCTTAGGGAGATCGTGACGAACAACCGTCTATACCACAATCTGGTTTAACCTAATTAGTACAACTTCAAGTTTCAGAGTCAGGTGCGCTGTTATACCCCTTATGTTTTAGAATTGAAATTCTTGTATAAGGGTTAAATCGGTCTCCTTCGCATTAGTTCGACAGAATTCGGTTCAACTGGTGCATCTTTCAGCATTGGAAGATCTTGAGGAACAACCGTTTGTACTAGAAACTTACTTAACTTACTCAACACAACTTCCAGTTTCGGCTTGAGGTGCCCGATTATACCACTTTTGTTTCAGAGTTGAATTTATCATATTAAGGTTAAATCTGTCATCTTGGAATAAGTTCGACAGAATTCGGTGCAACTAGAGAATGTTTCAGCGCTGGGGGATTTTAAGGAACAACCGTTTGTACTAGAATCTGGCTGAACCTACTGAACACAACTTCCAGTTTCGGCGAAATGTACTCTATTATACCCCAAATGATTTAGAATTGAAGTTATGTAAATAATCCTATAAGGGTTGTTCAGTTCATTTGACATACTTTCTACAAGAACCTTTGCTACCAGTGCCCTTTTTTACCGTGTGAACTCGTGAGAACCATCTGTTTTTGTCAGAAATTAGTCACAGTTAATCAGCACAAGTCCTAGTTTAGTCTAGAGTTGCTTTATTATAACCCCAATAATTTGGTAAACAACTGTTCTTATAAGGGTTTATTCAATCCAACTCACACACTAACATATTCGTAAAAATGCTGCATTTCTTTGCACAAGAATATGCAAAACTGACATTTATATTGACAATTAAACTAATTTAACCGTACATGTCCTACATTATTATAAATGGGAGGTATTATAACCGCTATATTTGAATATTCAATTATTTCTGTAAGTGTTTATTGGGTGTTTTTACAAGCTTTCCACAGATTATGGGAACAATGTTGCCTGATTCAGCTCCCTAAAATTGTGGGACGCACTTGTGTACAACAGAAATTAGACTCTAAAAACGTTTGTAAATTCAAGTTTATGCTACGTGTGCGTTTGTATATCCACTAACTTTCATTTAAATCAATCAGATAAGCAATGATACGCTCTGCTCCATACACTTTAAACATAAATTGGTGCAACTGGTGCCTATTTCAGCTTTGGGAGATCGTGACGAACAACCGTCTATACCACAATCTGGTTTAACCTAATTAGTACAACTTCAAGTTTCAGAGTCAGGTGCGCTGTTATACCCGTTTTGTTTTAGAAATGAAATTCTTTTATAAGGGTTAAATCGGTCTCCTTCGCATTAGTTCGACAGAATTCGGTGCAACTGGTGCATGTTTCAGAACTGGAAGATCTTGAGGAACAACCGTTTATACTAGAAATTTACTTAACTTACTCAACACAACTTCCAGTTTCGGCTTGAGGTGCCCGATTATACCACGTTTGTTTTAGAGTTGAATTTCTCATATTAAGGTTAAATCTGTCATCTTGGCATAACTTTGACAGAATTCGGTGAAACTGGAGCATGTTTCAGCCCTGGAAGATTGTAAGGAACAACTGTTTGTACTAGAATCTGGCTGAACCTACTGAACACAACTTCCAGTTTCGGCGAAATGTACTCTAGTATACCCCAAATGATTTAGAATTGAAGTTATGCAAATAATCCTATAAGGGTTGTCTAGTTCATTTGACATACTTTCTACAAGAACCTTTGCTACCAGTGCCCTTTTTTACCCTGTGAACTCGTGAGAATCATCTGTTTTTGTCAGAAATTAGTCACAGTTAATCAGCACAAGTCCTAGTTTAGTCTAGAGTTGCTTTATTATAACCCCCAATAATTTGGTAAACAACTGTTCTTATACGGGTTTATTCAATCCAACTCACACACTAACATATTCGTAAAAATGCTGCATTACTTCATACAAGAATATGCAAAACAGACATTTGCATCGACAATTAAACTAATTTAACCGTACATGTCCTACATTATTATAAATCGGAGGTATTATAACCGCTATATTTGAATATTCAATTATTTCTGTAAGTGTTTATTGGGTGTTTTTTACAAGCTTTCCGCAGATTATGGGAACAATGTTGCCTGTTTCAGCTCCCTAAAATTGTGGGAAGCACTTGTGTACAACAGAAATTAGACTCTAATAACGTTTCCAAATCCAAGTTTATGCCTCGTGTGCGTTTGTATATCCAATACGTTTCAGTTGAATAAATCAGATAAGCAATTATGCGCTCTGCTCCATACACTTTAAACATAAATTGGTGCAACTGGTGCCTATTTCAGCTTAGGGAGATCGTGACGAACAACCGTCTATAACACAATCTGGTTTAACCTAATTAGTACAACTTCAAGTTTCAGAGTCAGGTGCGCTGTTATACCCCTTATGTTTTAGAATTGAAATTCTTGTATAAGGGTTAAATCGGTCTGCTTCGCATTAGTTTGACAGAATTCGGTGCAACTGGTGCATGTTTCAGAACTGGAAGATCTTGAGAAACAACCGTTTGTACTAGAAACTTACTTAACTTACTCAACACAACTTCCAGTTTCGGCTTGATGTGCCCGATTGTACCACTTTTGTTTCAGAGTTGAATTTATCATATTAAGGTTAAATCTGTCATCTTGGCATAAGTTCGACAGAATTCGGTGCAACTGGAGCATGTTTCAGCGCTGGAAGATTGTAAGGAACTCCCGTTTGTACTAGAATCTGGCTGAACCTACTGAACACAACTTCCAGTTTCGGCGAAATGTACTCTATTATACCCCAAGTGATTTAGAATTGAAGTTATGCAAATAATCCTATAAGGGTTGTTTAGTTCATTTGACATACTTTCTACAAGAACCTTTGCTACCAGTGCCCTTTAATACCCTGTGAACTCGTGAGAATCATCTGTTTTTGTCAGAAATTAGTCCCAGTTAATCAGCACAAGTCCTAGTTTAGTCTAGAGTTGCTTTATTATAACCCCCAATAATTTGGTAAACAACTGTTCTTATACGGGTTTATTCAATCCAACTCACACACTAACATATTCGTAAAAATGCTGCATTACTTCAGACAAGAATATGCAAAACAGACATTTGCATCGACAATTAAACTTATTTAACCGTACATGTCCTACATTATTATAAATGGGAGGTATTATAACCGCTATATTTGAATATTCAATTATTTCTGTAAGTGTTTATTGGGTCTTTTTTACAAGCTTTCCACAGATTATGGGAACAATGTTGCCTGATTCAGCTCCCTAAAATTGTGGGAGGCACTTGTGTACAACAGAAATTAGACTCTTATAACGTTTGCAAATCCAAGTTTATGCCTCGTGTGCGTTTGTATATCCAATACGTTTCAGTTGAATAAATCAGATAAGCAATGATGCGCTCTGCTCCATACACTTTAAACATAAATTGGTGCAACTGGTGCCTATTTCAGCTTAGGGAGATCGTGACGAACAACCGTCTATACCACAATCTGGTTTAACCTAATTAGTACAACTTCAAGTTTCAGAGTCAGGTGCGCTGTTATACCCCTTATGTTTTAGAATTGAAATTCTTGTATAAGGGTTAAATCGGTCTCCTTCGCATTAGTTTGACAGAATTCGGTGCAACTGGTGCATGTTTCAGAACTGGAAGATCTTGAGGAACAACCGTTTGTACTAGAAACTTACTTAACTTACTCAACACAACTTCCAGTTTCGGCTTGAGGTGCCCGATTATACCACTTTTGTTTTAGAGTTGAATTTCTCATATTAAGGTTAAATCTGTCATCTTGGAATAAGTTCGACAGAATTCGGTGCAACTAGAGAATGTTTCAGCGCTGGAGGATTTTAAGGAACAACCGTTTGTACTAGAATCTGGCTGAACCTACTGAACACAACTTCCAGTTTCGGCGAAATGTACTCTATTATACCCCAAATGATTAAAAATTGAAGTTATGCAAATAATCCTATAAGGGTTGTTCAGTTCATTTGACATACTTTCTACAAGAACCTTTGCTACCAGTGCCCTTTTTTCCGTGTGAACTCCTGAGAACCATCTGTTTTTGTCAGAAATTAGTCACAGTTAATCAGCACAAGTCCTAGTTTAGTCTAGAGTTGCTTTATTATAACCCCCTTTATTTTGGTAAACAACTGTTCTTATACGGGTTTATTCAATCCAACTCACACACTAACATATTCGTAAAAATGCTGCATTTCTTTGCACAAGAATATGCAAATCTGACATTTGCATCGACAATTAAACTAATTTAACCGTACATGTTCTACATTATTATAAATGGGAGGTATTATAACCGCTATATTTGAATATTCAATTATTTCTGTAAGTGTTTATTGGGTGTTTTTTACAAGCTTTCCACAGATTATGGGAACAATGCTGCCTTTTTCAGCTCCCTAAAATTGTGGGAAGCACTTGTGTACAACAGAAATTAGACTCTAATAACGTTTGCAAATCCAAATTTATGCTGCTTGTTCTTTTGTATATCCAATAAGTTTCAGTTGAATAAATCAGATAAGCAATTATGCGCTCTGCTCCATACACTTTAAACATAAATTGGTGCAACTGGTGCCTATTTCAGATTTGGGAGATCGTGAGGAACAACCGTCTATACCACAATCTGGTTTAACCTAATCAGTACAACTTAGAGTTTCGGAGTCAGGTGCGCTGTTATACCCGTTATGTTTTAGAATTGAAATTCTTGTATAAGGGTTAAATCGGTCTCCTTCGCATTAGTTCGACAGAATTCGGTTCAACTGGTGCATGTTTCAGAACTGGAAGATCTTGAGAAACAACCGTTTGTACTAGAAACTTACTTAACTTACTCAACACAACTTCCAGTTTCGGCTTGAGGTGCCCGATTGTACCACTTTTGTTTTAGAGTTGAATTTATCATATTAAGGTTAAATCTGTCATCTTGGCATAAGTTCGACAGAATTCGGTGCAACTGGAGCATGTTTCAGCGCTGGAAGATTGTAAGGAACACCCGTTTGTACTAGAATCTGGCTGAACCTACTGAACACAACTTCCAGTTTCGGCGAAATGTACTCTATTATACCCCAAGTGATTTAGAATTGAAGTTATGCAAATAATCCTATAAGGGTTGTTTAGTTCATTTGACATACTTTCTACAAGAACCTTTGCTACCAGTGCCCTTTTTTACCCTGTGTACTCGTGAGAATCATCTGTTTTTGTCAGAAATTAGTCCCAGTTAATCAGCACAAGTCCTAGTTTAGTCTAGAGTTGCTTTATTATAACCCCAATAATTTGGTAAACAACTGTTCTTATTCGGGTTTATTCAATCCAACTCACACACTAACATATTCGTAAAAATGCTGCATTACTTTATACAAGAATATGCAAAACAGACATTTGCATCGACAATTAAACTAATTTAACCGTACATGTCCTACATTATTATAAATGGGAGGTATTATAACCGCTATATTTGAATATTCAATTATTTCTGTAAGTGTTTATTGGGTGTTTTTTACAAGCTTTCCACAGATTATGGGAACAATGTTGCCTGTTTCAGCTCCCTAAAATTGTGGGAAGCACTTGTGTACAACAGAAATTAGACTCTAATAACGTTTGCAAATCCAAGTTTATGCCTCGTGTGCGTTTGTATATCCAATACGTTTCAGTTGAATAAATCAGATAAGCAATTATGCGCTCTGCTCCATACACTTTAAACATAAATTGGTGCAACTGGTGCCTATTTCAGCTTAGGGAGATCGTGACGAACAACCGTCTATACCACAATCTGGTTTAACCTAATTAGTACAACTTCAAGTTTCAGAGTCAGGTGCGCTGTTATACCCCTTATGTTTTAGAATTGAAATTCTTGTATAAGGGTTAAATCGGTCTCCTTCGCATTAGTTCGACAGAATTCGGTTCAACTGGTGCATCTTTCAGCATTGGAAGATCTTGAGGAACAACCGTTTGTACTAGAAACTTACTTAACTTAACCAACACAACTTCCAGTTTCGGCTTGAGGTGCCCGATTATACCACTTTTGTTTCAGAGTTGAATTTATCATATTAAGGTTAAATCTGTCATCTTGGAATAAGTTCGACAGAATTCGGTGCAACTAGAGAATGTTTCAGCGCTGGAGGATTTTAAGGAACAACCGTTTGTACTAGAATCTGGCTGAACCTACTGAACACAACTTCCAGTTTCGGCGAAATGTACTCTATTATACCCCAAATGATTTAGAATTGAAGTTATGCAAATAATCCTATAAGGGTTGTTAAGTTCATTTGACATACTTTCTACAAGAACCTTTGCTACCAGTGCCCTTTTTTACCGTGTGAACTCGTGAGAACCATCTGTTTTTGTCAGAAATTAGTCCCAGTTAATCAGCACAAGTCCTAGTTTAGTCTAGAGTTGCTTTATTATAACCCCAATAATTTGGTAAACAACTGTTCTTATTCGGGTTTATTCAATCCAACTCACACACTAACATATTCGTAAAAATGCTGCATTACTTTATACAAGAATATGCAAAACAGACATTTGCATCGACAATTAAACTAATTTAACCGTACATGTCCTACATTATTATAAATGGGAGGTATTATAACCGCTATATTTGAATATTCAATTATTTCTGTAAGTGTTTATTGGGTGTTTTTTACAAGCTTTCCACAGATTATGGGAACAATGTTGCCTGTTTCAGCTCCCTAAAATTGTGGGAAGCACTTGTGTACAACAGAAATTAGACTCTAATAACGTTTGCAAATCCAAGTTTATGCCTCGTGTGCGTTTGTATATCCAATACGTTTCAGTTGAATAAATCAGATAAGCAATTATGCGCTCTGCTCCATACACTTTAAACATAAATTGGTGCAACTGGTGCCTATTTCAGCTTAGGGAGATCGTGACGAACAACCGTCTATACCACAATCTGGTTTAACCTAATTAGTACAACTTCAAGTTTCAGAGTCAGGTGCGCTGTTATACCCCTTATGTTTTAGAATTGAAATTCTTGTATAAGGGTTAAATCGGTCTCCTTCGCATTAGTTCGACAGAATTCGGTTCAACTGGTGCATCTTTCAGCATTGGAAGATCTTGAGGAACAACCGTTTGTACTAGAAACTTACTTAACTTACTCAACACAACTTCCAGTTTCGGCTTGAGGTGCCCGATTATACCACTTTTGTTTCAGAGTTGAATTTATCATATTAAGGTTAAATCTGTCATCTTGGAATAAGTTCGACAGAATTCGGTGCAACTAGAGAATGTTTCAGCGCTGGAGGATTTTAAGGAACAACCGTTTGTACTAGAATCTGGCTGAACCTACTGAACACAACTTCCAGTTTCGGCGAAATGTACTCTATTATACCCCAAATGATTTAGAATTGAAGTTATGCAAATAATCCTATAAGGGTTGTTAAGTTCATTTGACATACTTTCTACAAGAACCTTTGCTACCAGTGCCCTTTTTTACCGTGTGAACTCGTGAGAACCATCTGTTTTTGTCAGAAATTAGTCCCAGTTAATCAGCACAAGTCCTAGTTTAGTCTAGAGTTGCTTTATTATAACCCCAATAATTTGGTAAACAACTGTTCTTATTCGGGTTTATTCAATCCAACTCACACACTAACATATTCGTAAAAATGCTGCATTACTTTATACAAGAATATGCAAAACAGACATTTGCATCGATAATTAAACTAATTTAACCGTACATGTCCTACATTATTATAAATGGGAGGTATTATAACCGCTATATTTGAATATTCAATTATTTCTGTAAGTGTTTATTGGGTGTTTTTTACAAGCTTTCCACAGATTATGGGAACAATGTTGCCTGTTTCAGCTCCCTAAAATTGTGGGAAGCACTTGTGTACAACAGAAATTAGACTCTAATAACGTTTGCAAATCCAAGTTTATGCCTCGTGTGCGTTTGTATATCCAATACGTTTCAGTTGAATAAATCAGATAAGCAATTATGCGCTCTGCTCCATACACTTTAAACATAAATTGGTGCAACTGGTGCCTATTTCAGCTTAGGGAGATCGTGACGAACAACCGTCTATACCACAATCTGGTTTAACCTAATTAGTACAACTTCAAGTTTCAGAGTCAGGTGCGCTGTTATACCCCTTATGTTTTAGAATTGAAATTCTTGTATAAGGGTTAAATCGGTCTCCTTCGCATTAGTTCGACAGAATTCGGTTCAACTGGTGCATCTTTCAGCATTGGAAGATCTTGAGGAACAACCGTTTGTACTAGAAACTTACTTAACTTACTCAACACAACTTCCAGTTTCGGCTTGAGGTGCCCGATTATACCACTTTTGTTTCAGAGTTGAATTTATCATATTAAGGTTAAATCTGTCATCTTGGAATAAGTTCGACAGAATTCGGTGCAACTAGAGAATGTTTCAGCGCTGGAGGGTTTTAAGGAACAACCGTTTGTACTAGAATCTGGCTGAACCTACTGAACACAACTTCCAGTTTCGGCGAAATGTACTCTATTATACCCCAAATGATTTAGAATTGAAGTTATGCAAATAATCCTATAAGGGTTGTTAAGTTCATTTGACATACTTTCTACAAGAACCTTTGCTACCAGTGCCCTTTTTTACCGTGTGAACTCGTGAGAACCATCTGTTTTTGTCAGAAATTAGTCCCAGTTAATCAGCACAAGTCCTAGTTTAGTCTAGAGTTGCTTTATTATAACCCCAATAATTTGGTAAACAACTGTTCTTATTCGGGTTTATTCAATCCAACTCACACACTAACATATTCGTAAAAATGCTGCATTACTTTATACAAGAATATGCAAAACAGACATTTGCATCGACAATTAAACTAATTTAACCGTACATGTCCTACATTATTATAAATGGGAGGTATTATAACCGCTATATTTGAATATTCAATTATTTCTGTAAGTGTTTATTGGGTGTTTTTTACAAGCTTTCCACAGATTATGGGAACAATGTTGCCTGTTTCAGCTCCCTAAAATTGTGGGAAGCACTTGTGTACAACAGAAATTAGACTCTAATAACGTTTGCAAATCCAAGTTTATGCCTCGTGTGCGTTTGTATATCCAATACGTTTCAGTTGAATAAATCAGATAAGCAATTATGCGCTCTGCTCCATACACTTTAAACATAAATTGGTGCAACTGGTGCCTATTTCAGCTTAGGGAGATCGTGACGAACAACCGTCTATACCACAATCTGGTTTAACCTAATTAGTACAACTTCAAGTTTCAGAGTCAGGTGCGCTGTTATACCCCTTATGTTTTAGAATTGAAATTCTTGTATAAGGGTTAAATCGGTCTCCTTCGCATTAGTTCGACAGAATTCGGTTCAACTGGTGCATCTTTCAGCATTGGAAGATCTTGAGGAACAACCGTTTGTACTAGAAACTTACTTAACTTACTCAACACAGCTTCCAGTTTCGGCTTGAGGTGCCCGATTATACCACTTTTGTTTCAGAGTTGAATTTATCATATTAAGGTTAAATCTGTCATCTTGGAATAAGTTCGACAGAATTCGGTGCAACTAGAGAATGTTTCAGCGCTGGAGGATTTTAAGGAACAACCGTTTGTACTAGAATCTGGCTGAACCTACTGAACACAACTTCCAGTCTCGGCGAAATGTACTCTATTATACCCCAAATGATTTAGAATTGAAGTTATGCAAATAATCCTATAAGGGTTGTTAAGTTCATTTGACATACTTTCTACAAGAACCTTTGCTACCAGTGCCCTTTTTTACCGTGTGAACTCGTGAGAACCATCTGTTTTTGTCAGAAATTAGTCCCAGTTAATCAGCACAAGTCCTAGTTTAGTCTAGAGTTGCTTTATTATAACCCCAATAATTTGGTAAACAACTGTTCTTATACGGGTTTATTCAATCCAACTCACACACTAACATATTCGTAAAAATGCAGCATTTCTTTGCACAAAAATATTCAAAACAGACATTTACATCGCCAATTAAACTAATTTAACCGTACATGTCCTACATTATTATAAATGGGAGGTATTATAACCGCTATATTTGAATATTCAATTATTTCTGTAAGTGTTTATTGGGTGTTTTTTACAAGCTTTCCACAGATTATGGGAACAATGTTGCCTGTTTCAGCTCCCTAAAATTGTGGGAAGCACTTGTGTACAACAGAAATTAGACTCTAATAACGTTTGCAAATCCAAGTTTATGCCTCGTGTGCGTTTGTATATCCAATACGTTTCAGTTGAATAAATCAGATAAGCGATTATGCGCTCTGCTCCATACACTTTAAACATAAATTGGTGCAACTGGTGCCTTTTTCAGCTTTGGGAGAACGTGAGGAACAACCGTCTATACCAGAATCTGGTTTAACCTAATTAGTACAACTTCAAGTTTCAGAGTCAGGTGCGCTGTTATACCCATTTTTTTTTAGAAATGAAATTCTTTTATAAGGGTTAAATCGGTCTCCTTCGCATTAGTTCGACAGAATTCGGTTCAACTGGTGCATGTTACAGCATTGGAAGATCTTGAAGAACAACCGTTTGTACTAGAAACTTACTTAACTTACTCAACACAACTTCCAGTTTCGGCTTGAGGTGCCCGATTATACCACGTTTGTTTTAGAGTTGAATTTATCATATTAAGGTTAAATCTGTCTTCTTGGCATAAGTTCGACAGAATTCGGTGCAACTGATGCATGTTTCAGCGTTGGAAGATTGTCAGGAACAACCGTTTGTACTAGAATCTGGCTGAACCTACTGAACACAACTTCCAGTTTCGGCGAAATGTACTCTATTATACCCCAAATGATTTAGAATTGAAGGTATGCAAATAATCCTATAAGGGTTGTTTAGTTCATTTGACATACTTTCTACAAGAACCTTTGCTACCAGTGCCCTTTTTTACCCTGTGAACTCGTGAGAATCATCTGTTTTTGTCAGAAATTAGTCCCAGTTAATCAGCACAAGTCCTAGTTTAGTCTAGAGTTGCTTTATTATAACCCCTATAATTTGGTAAACAACTGTTCTTATACGGGTTCGTTCAATCCAACTCACACACTAACATATTCGTAAAAATGCTGCATTACTTTATACAAGAATATGCAAAACAGACATTTGCATCGACAATTAAACTAATTTAACCGTACATGTCCTACATTATTATAAATGGGAGGTATTATAACCGCTATATTTGAATATTCAATATTTTTGTAAGTGTTTATTGGGTCTTTTTTACAAACTTTCCACAGATTAAGGGAACAATGTTGCCTGTTTCAGCTCCCTAAAATTGTAGGAAGCACTTGTGTACAACAGAAATTAGACTCTAATAACGTTTGCAAATCCAAGTTTATGCTACGTGTGCGTTTGTATATCCAATAAGTTTCAGTTGAATAAATCAGATAAGCGATTATGCGCTCTGCTCCATACACTTTAAACATAAATTGGTGCAACTGGTGCCTATTTCAGCTTTTGGAGATCGTGACGAACAACCGTCTATACTAGAATCTGGTTTAACCTAATCAGTACAACTTCAAGTTTCAGAGTCAGGTGCGCTGTTATACCCGATATGTTTTAGTATTGAAATTCTTCTATAGTGGTTATATCGGTCTCCTTCGCATTAGTTCGACAGAATTCGGTGCAACTGGTGCATGTTTCAGCATTGGAAGATCTTGAAGAACAACCGTTTGTACTAGAAACGTACCTAACATACTCAACACAACTTTCAGTTTCGGCTTGAGGTGCCCGATTATACCACTTTTGTTTCAGAGTTGAATTATCATATTAAGGTTAATCTGTCATCTTGGAATAAGTTCGACAGAATTCGGTGCAACTAGAGAATGTTTCAGCGCTGGAGGATTTTAAGGAACAACCGTTTGTACTAGAATCTGGCTGAACCTACTGAACACAACTTCCAGTTTCGGCGAAATGTACTCTATTATACCCCAAATGATTTAGAATTGAAGTTATGCAAATAATCCTATAAGGGTTGTTAAGTTCATTTGACATACTTTCTACAAGAACCTTTGCTACCAGTGCCCTTTTTTACCGTGTGAACTCGTGAGA
>CM035813.1:76914810-76943396 GCA_020458035.1 Magallana ariakensis
AAACTTATTTAACCGTACATGTCCTACATTATTATAAATGGGAGGTATTATAACCGCTATATTTGAATATTCAATTATTTCTGTAAGTGTTTATTGGGTCTTTTTTACAAGCTTTCCACAGATTATGGGAACAATGTTGCCTGATTCAGCTCCCTAAAATTGTGGGAGGCACTTGTGTACAACAGAAATTAGACTCTTATAACGTTTGCAAATCCAAGTTTATGCCTCGTGTGCGTTTGTATATCCAATACGTTTCAGTTGAATAAATCAGATAAGCAATGATGCGCTCTGCTCCATACACTTTAAACATAAATTGGTGCAACTGGTGCCTATTTCAGCTTAGGGAGATCGTGACGAACAACCGTCTATACCACAATCTGGTTTAACCTAATTAGTACAACTTCAAGTTTCAGAGTCAGGTGCGCTGTTATACCCCTTATGTTTTAGAATTGAAATTCTTGTATAAGGGTTAAATCGGTCTCCTTCGCATTAGTTTGACAGAATTCGGTGCAACTGGTGCATGTTTCAGAACTGGAAGATCTTGAGGAACAACCGTTTGTACTAGAAACTTACTTAACTTACTCAACACAACTTCCAGTTTCGGCTTGAGGTGCCCGATTATACCACTTTTGTTTTAGAGTTGAATTTCTCATATTAAGGTTAAATCTGTCATCTTGGAATAAGTTCGACAGAATTCGGTGCAACTAGAGAATGTTTCAGCGCTGGAGGATTTTAAGGAACAACCGTTTGTACTAGAATCTGGCTGAACCTACTGAACACAACTTCCAGTTTCGGCGAAATGTACTCTATTATACCCCAAATGATTAAAAATTGAAGTTATGCAAATAATCCTATAAGGGTTGTTCAGTTCATTTGACATACTTTCTACAAGAACCTTTGCTACCAGTGCCCTTTTTTCCGTGTGAACTCCTGAGAACCATCTGTTTTTGTCAGAAATTAGTCACAGTTAATCAGCACAAGTCCTAGTTTAGTCTAGAGTTGCTTTATTATAACCCCCTTTATTTTGGTAAACAACTGTTCTTATACGGGTTTATTCAATCCAACTCACACACTAACATATTCGTAAAAATGCTGCATTTCTTTGCACAAGAATATGCAAATCTGACATTTGCATCGACAATTAAACTAATTTAACCGTACATGTTCTACATTATTATAAATGGGAGGTATTATAACCGCTATATTTGAATATTCAATTATTTCTGTAAGTGTTTATTGGGTGTTTTTTACAAGCTTTCCACAGATTATGGGAACAATGCTGCCTTTTTCAGCTCCCTAAAATTGTGGGAAGCACTTGTGTACAACAGAAATTAGACTCTAATAACGTTTGCAAATCCAAATTTATGCTGCTTGTTCTTTTGTATATCCAATAAGTTTCAGTTGAATAAATCAGATAAGCAATTATGCGCTCTGCTCCATACACTTTAAACATAAATTGGTGCAACTGGTGCCTATTTCAGATTTGGGAGATCGTGAGGAACAACCGTCTATACCACAATCTGGTTTAACCTAATCAGTACAACTTAGAGTTTCGGAGTCAGGTGCGCTGTTATACCCGTTATGTTTTAGAATTGAAATTCTTGTATAAGGGTTAAATCGGTCTCCTTCGCATTAGTTCGACAGAATTCGGTTCAACTGGTGCATGTTTCAGAACTGGAAGATCTTGAGAAACAACCGTTTGTACTAGAAACTTACTTAACTTACTCAACACAACTTCCAGTTTCGGCTTGAGGTGCCCGATTGTACCACTTTTGTTTTAGAGTTGAATTTATCATATTAAGGTTAAATCTGTCATCTTGGCATAAGTTCGACAGAATTCGGTGCAACTGGAGCATGTTTCAGCGCTGGAAGATTGTAAGGAACACCCGTTTGTACTAGAATCTGGCTGAACCTACTGAACACAACTTCCAGTTTCGGCGAAATGTACTCTATTATACCCCAAGTGATTTAGAATTGAAGTTATGCAAATAATCCTATAAGGGTTGTTTAGTTCATTTGACATACTTTCTACAAGAACCTTTGCTACCAGTGCCCTTTTTTACCCTGTGTACTCGTGAGAATCATCTGTTTTTGTCAGAAATTAGTCCCAGTTAATCAGCACAAGTCCTAGTTTAGTCTAGAGTTGCTTTATTATAACCCCAATAATTTGGTAAACAACTGTTCTTATACGGGTTTATTCAATCCAACTCACACACTAACATATTCGTAAAAATGCTGCATTACTTTATACAAGAATATGCAAAACAGACATTTGCATCGACAATTAAACTAATTTAACCGTACATGTCCTACATTATTATAAATGGGAGGTATTATAACCGCTATATTTGAATATTCAATTATTTCTGTAAGTGTTTATTGGGTGTTTTTTACAAGCTTTCCACAGATTATGGGAACAATGTTGCCTGTTTCAGCTCCCTAAAATTGTGGGAAGCACTTGTGTACAACAGAAATTAGACTCTAATAACGTTTGCAAATCCAAGTTTATGCCTCGTGTGCGTTTGTATATCCAATACGTTTCAGTTGAATAAATCAGATAAGCAATTATGCGCTCTGCTCCATACACTTTAAACATAAATTGGTGCAACTGGTGCCTATTTCAGCTTAGGGAGATCGTGACGAACAACCGTCTATACCACAATCTGGTTTAACCTAATTAGTACAACTTCAAGTTTCAGAGTCAGGTGCGCTGTTATACCCCTTATGTTTTAGAATTGAAATTCTTGTATAAGGGTTAAATCGGTCTCCTTCGCATTAGTTCGACAGAATTCGGTTCAACTGGTGCATCTTTCAGCATTGGAAGATCTTGAGGAACAACCGTTTGTACTAGAAACTTACTTAACTTAACCAACACAACTTCCAGTTTCGGCTTGAGGTGCCCGATTATACCACTTTTGTTTCAGAGTTGAATTTATCATATTAAGGTTAAATCTGTCATCTTGGAATAAGTTCGACAGAATTCGGTGCAACTAGAGAATGTTTCAGCGCTGGAGGATTTTAAGGAACAACCGTTTGTACTAGAATCTGGCTGAACCTACTGAACACAACTTCCAGTTTCGGCGAAATGTACTCTATTATACCCCAAATGATTTAGAATTGAAGTTATGCAAATAATCCTATAAGGGTTGTTAAGTTCATTTGACATACTTTCTACAAGAACCTTTGCTACCAGTGCCCTTTTTTACCGTGTGAACTCGTGAGAACCATCTGTTTTTGTCAGAAATTAGTCCCAGTTAATCAGCACAAGTCCTAGTTTAGTCTAGAGTTGCTTTATTATAACCCCAATAATTTGGTAAACAACTGTTCTTATTCGGGTTTATTCAATCCAACTCACACACTAACATATTCGTAAAAATGCTGCATTACTTTATACAAGAATATGCAAAACAGACATTTGCATCGACAATTAAACTAATTTAACCGTACATGTCCTACATTATTATAAATGGGAGGTATTATAACCGCTATATTTGAATATTCAATTATTTCTGTAAGTGTTTATTGGGTGTTTTTTACAAGCTTTCCACAGATTATGGGAACAATGTTGCCTGTTTCAGCTCCCTAAAATTGTGGGAAGCACTTGTGTACAACAGAAATTAGACTCTAATAACGTTTGCAAATCCAAGTTTATGCCTCGTGTGCGTTTGTATATCCAATACGTTTCAGTTGAATAAATCAGATAAGCAATTATGCGCTCTGCTCCATACACTTTAAACATAAATTGGTGCAACTGGTGCCTATTTCAGCTTAGGGAGATCGTGACGAACAACCGTCTATACCACAATCTGGTTTAACCTAATTAGTACAACTTCAAGTTTCAGAGTCAGGTGCGCTGTTATACCCCTTATGTTTTAGAATTGAAATTCTTGTATAAGGGTTAAATCGGTCTCCTTCGCATTAGTTCGACAGAATTCGGTTCAACTGGTGCATCTTTCAGCATTGGAAGATCTTGAGGAACAACCGTTTGTACTAGAAACTTACTTAACTTACTCAACACAACTTCCAGTTTCGGCTTGAGGTGCCCGATTATACCACTTTTGTTTCAGAGTTGAATTTATCATATTAAGGTTAAATCTGTCATCTTGGAATAAGTTCGACAGAATTCGGTGCAACTAGAGAATGTTTCAGCGCTGGAGGATTTTAAGGAACAACCGTTTGTACTAGAATCTGGCTGAACCTACTGAACACAACTTCCAGTTTCGGCGAAATGTACTCTATTATACCCCAAATGATTTAGAATTGAAGTTATGCAAATAATCCTATAAGGGTTGTTAAGTTCATTTGACATACTTTCTACAAGAACCTTTGCTACCAGTGCCCTTTTTTACCGTGTGAACTCGTGAGAACCATCTGTTTTTGTCAGAAATTAGTCCCAGTTAATCAGCACAAGTCCTAGTTTAGTCTAGAGTTGCTTTATTATAACCCCAATAATTTGGTAAACAACTGTTCTTATTCGGGTTTATTCAATCCAACTCACACACTAACATATTCGTAAAAATGCTGCATTACTTTATACAAGAATATGCAAAACAGACATTTGCATCGATAATTAAACTAATTTAACCGTACATGTCCTACATTATTATAAATGGGAGGTATTATAACCGCTATATTTGAATATTCAATTATTTCTGTAAGTGTTTATTGGGTGTTTTTTACAAGCTTTCCACAGATTATGGGAACAATGTTGCCTGTTTCAGCTCCCTAAAATTGTGGGAAGCACTTGTGTACAACAGAAATTAGACTCTAATAACGTTTGCAAATCCAAGTTTATGCCTCGTGTGCGTTTGTATATCCAATACGTTTCAGTTGAATAAATCAGATAAGCAATTATGCGCTCTGCTCCATACACTTTAAACATAAATTGGTGCAACTGGTGCCTATTTCAGCTTAGGGAGATCGTGACGAACAACCGTCTATACCACAATCTGGTTTAACCTAATTAGTACAACTTCAAGTTTCAGAGTCAGGTGCGCTGTTATACCCCTTATGTTTTAGAATTGAAATTCTTGTATAAGGGTTAAATCGGTCTCCTTCGCATTAGTTCGACAGAATTCGGTTCAACTGGTGCATGTTTCAGCATTGGAAGATCTTGAGGAACAACCGTTTGTACTAGAAACTTACTTAACTTACTCAACACAACTTCCAGTTTCGGCTTGAGGTGCCCGATTATACCACTTTTGTTTCAGAGTTGAATTTATCATATTAAGGTTAAATCTGTCATCTTGGAATAAGTTCGACAGAATTCGGTGCAACTAGAGAATGTTTCAGCGCTGGAGGGTTTTAAGGAACAACCGTTTGTACTAGAATCTGGCTGAACCTACTGAACACAACTT
The DNA here is from genome assembly GCA_020458035.1 of Magallana ariakensis. Taxonomy (NCBI): domain Eukaryota; kingdom Metazoa; phylum Mollusca; class Bivalvia; order Ostreida; family Ostreidae; genus Magallana; species Magallana ariakensis. The sequence continues at coordinate 76,920,168 of CM035813.1, forward strand.
CCAGTTTCGGCGAAATGTACTCTATTATACCCCAAATGATTTAGAATTGAAGTTATGCAAATAATCCTATAAGGGTTGTTAAGTTCATTTGACATACTTTCTACAAGAACCTTTGCTACCAGTGCCCTTTTTTACCGTGTGAACTCGTGAGAACCATCTGTTTTTGTCAGAAATTAGTCCCAGTTAATCAGCACAAGTCCTAGTTTAGTCTAGAGTTGCTTTATTATAACCCCAATAATTTGGTAAACAACTGTTCTTATTCGGGTTTATTCAATCCAACTCACACACTAACATATTCGTAAAAATGCTGCATTACTTTATACAAGAATATGCAAAACAGACATTTGCATCGACAATTAAACTAATTTAACCGTACATGTCCTACATTATTATAAATGGGAGGTATTATAACCGCTATATTTGAATATTCAATTATTTCTGTAAGTGTTTATTGGGTGTTTTTTACAAGCTTTCCACAGATTATGGGAACAATGTTGCCTGTTTCAGCTCCCTAAAATTGTGGGAAGCACTTGTGTACAACAGAAATTAGACTCTAATAACGTTTGCAAATCCAAGTTTATGCCTCGTGTGCGTTTGTATATCCAATACGTTTCAGTTGAATAAATCAGATAAGCAATTATGCGCTCTGCTCCATACACTTTAAACATAAATTGGTGCAACTGGTGCCTATTTCAGCTTAGGGAGATCGTGACGAACAACCGTCTATACCACAATCTGGTTTAACCTAATTAGTACAACTTCAAGTTTCAGAGTCAGGTGCGCTGTTATACCCCTTATGTTTTAGAATTGAAATTCTTGTATAAGGGTTAAATCGGTCTCCTTCGCATTAGTTCGACAGAATTCGGTTCAACTGGTGCATCTTTCAGCATTGGAAGATCTTGAGGAACAACCGTTTGTACTAGAAACTTACTTAACTTACTCAACACAGCTTCCAGTTTCGGCTTGAGGTGCCCGATTATACCACTTTTGTTTCAGAGTTGAATTTATCATATTAAGGTTAAATCTGTCATCTTGGAATAAGTTCGACAGAATTCGGTGCAACTAGAGAATGTTTCAGCGCTGGAGGATTTTAAGGAACAACCGTTTGTACTAGAATCTGGCTGAACCTACTGAACACAACTTCCAGTCTCGGCGAAATGTACTCTATTATACCCCAAATGATTTAGAATTGAAGTTATGCAAATAATCCTATAAGGGTTGTTAAGTTCATTTGACATACTTTCTACAAGAACCTTTGCTACCAGTGCCCTTTTTTACCGTGTGAACTCGTGAGAACCATCTGTTTTTGTCAGAAATTAGTCCCAGTTAATCAGCACAAGTCCTAGTTTAGTCTAGAGTTGCTTTATTATAACCCCAATAATTTGGTAAACAACTGTTCTTATACGGGTTTATTCAATCCAACTCACACACTAACATATTCGTAAAAATGCAGCATTTCTTTGCACAAAAATATTCAAAACAGACATTTACATCGCCAATTAAACTAATTTAACCGTACATGTCCTACATTATTATAAATGGGAGGTATTATAACCGCTATATTTGAATATTCAATTATTTCTGTAAGTGTTTATTGGGTGTTTTTTACAAGCTTTCCACAGATTATGGGAACAATGTTGCCTGTTTCAGCTCCCTAAAATTGTGGGAAGCACTTGTGTACAACAGAAATTAGACTCTAATAACGTTTGCAAATCCAAGTTTATGCCTCGTGTGCGTTTGTATATCCAATACGTTTCAGTTGAATAAATCAGATAAGCGATTATGCGCTCTGCTCCATACACTTTAAACATAAATTGGTGCAACTGGTGCCTTTTTCAGCTTTGGGAGAACGTGAGGAACAACCGTCTATACCAGAATCTGGTTTAACCTAATTAGTACAACTTCAAGTTTCAGAGTCAGGTGCGCTGTTATACCCATTTTTTTTTAGAAATGAAATTCTTTTATAAGGGTTAAATCGGTCTCCTTCGCATTAGTTCGACAGAATTCGGTTCAACTGGTGCATGTTACAGCATTGGAAGATCTTGAAGAACAACCGTTTGTACTAGAAACTTACTTAACTTACTCAACACAACTTCCAGTTTCGGCTTGAGGTGCCCGATTATACCACGTTTGTTTTAGAGTTGAATTTATCATATTAAGGTTAAATCTGTCTTCTTGGCATAAGTTCGACAGAATTCGGTGCAACTGATGCATGTTTCAGCGTTGGAAGATTGTCAGGAACAACCGTTTGTACTAGAATCTGGCTGAACCTACTGAACACAACTTCCAGTTTCGGCGAAATGTACTCTATTATACCCCAAATGATTTAGAATTGAAGGTATGCAAATAATCCTATAAGGGTTGTTTAGTTCATTTGACATACTTTCTACAAGAACCTTTGCTACCAGTGCCCTTTTTTACCCTGTGAACTCGTGAGAATCATCTGTTTTTGTCAGAAATTAGTCCCAGTTAATCAGCACAAGTCCTAGTTTAGTCTAGAGTTGCTTTATTATAACCCCTATAATTTGGTAAACAACTGTTCTTATACGGGTTCGTTCAATCCAACTCACACACTAACATATTCGTAAAAATGCTGCATTACTTTATACAAGAATATGCAAAACAGACATTTGCATCGACAATTAAACTAATTTAACCGTACATGTCCTACATTATTATAAATGGGAGGTATTATAACCGCTATATTTGAATATTCAATATTTTTGTAAGTGTTTATTGGGTCTTTTTTACAAACTTTCCACAGATTAAGGGAACAATGTTGCCTGTTTCAGCTCCCTAAAATTGTAGGAAGCACTTGTGTACAACAGAAATTAGACTCTAATAACGTTTGCAAATCCAAGTTTATGCTACGTGTGCGTTTGTATATCCAATAAGTTTCAGTTGAATAAATCAGATAAGCGATTATGCGCTCTGCTCCATACACTTTAAACATAAATTGGTGCAACTGGTGCCTATTTCAGCTTTTGGAGATCGTGACGAACAACCGTCTATACTAGAATCTGGTTTAACCTAATCAGTACAACTTCAAGTTTCAGAGTCAGGTGCGCTGTTATACCCGATATGTTTTAGTATTGAAATTCTTCTATAGTGGTTATATCGGTCTCCTTCGCATTAGTTCGACAGAATTCGGTGCAACTGGTGCATGTTTCAGCATTGGAAGATCTTGAAGAACAACCGTTTGTACTAGAAACGTACCTAACATACTCAACACAACTTTCAGTTTCGGCTTGAGGTGCCCGATTATACCACTTTTGTTTCAGAGTTGAATTTATCATATTAAGGTTAAATCTGTCATCTTGGAATAAGTTCGACAGAATTCGGTGCAACTAGAGAATGTTTCAGCGCTGGAGGATTTTAAGGAACAACCGTTTGTACTAGAATCTGGCTGAACCTACTGAACACAACTTCCAGTTTCGGCGAAATGTACTCTATTATACCCCAAATGATTTAGAATTGAAGTTATGCAAATAATCCTATAAGGGTTGTTAAGTTCATTTGACATACTTTCTACAAGAACCTTTGCTACCAGTGCCCTTTTTTACCGTGTGAACTCGTGAGAACCATCTGTTTTTGTCAGAAATTAGTCCCAGTTAATCAGCACAAGTCCTAGTTTAGTCTAGAGTTGCTTTATTATAACCCCAATAATTTGGTAAACAACTGTTCTTATACGGGTTTATTCAATCCAACTCACACACTAACATATTCGTAAAAATGCAGCATTTCTTTGCACAAAAATATTCAAAACAGACATTTACATCGCCAATTAAACTAATTTAAGCGTACATGTCCTACATTATTATAAATGGGAGGTATTATAACCGCTATATTTGAATATTCAATTATTTCTGTAAGTGTTTATTGGGTGTTTTTTACAAGCTTTCCACAGATTATGGGAACAATGTTGCCTGTTTCAGCTCCCTAAAATTGTGGGAAGCACTTGTGTACAACAGAAATTAGACTCTAATAACGTTTGCAAATCCAAGTTTATGCCTCGTGTGCGTTTGTATATCCAATACGTTTCAGTTGAATAAATCAGATAAGCGATTATGCGCTCTGCTCCATACACTTTAAACATAAATTGGTGCAACTGGTGCCTTTTTCAGCTTTGGGAGAACGTGAGGAACAACCGTCTATACCAGAATCTGGTTTAACCTAATTAGTACAACTTCAAGTTTCAGAGTCAGGTGCGCTGTTATACCCATTTTTTTTTAGAAATGAAATTCTTTTATAAGGGTTAAATCGGTCTCCTTCGCATTAGTTCGACAGAATTCGGTTCAACTGGTGCATGTTACAGCATTGGAAGATCTTGAAGAACAACCGTTTGTACTAGAAACTTACTTAACTTACTCAACACAACTTCCAGTTTCGGCTTGAGGTGCCCGATTATACCACGTTTGTTTTAGAGTTGAATTTATCATATTAAGGTTAAATCTGTCTTCTTGGCATAAGTTCGACAGAATTCGGTGCAACTGATGCATGTTTCAGCGTTGGAAGATTGTCAGGAACAACCGTTTGTACTAGAATCTGGCTGAACCTACTGAACACAACTTCCAGTTTCGGCGAAATGTACTCTATTATACCCCAAATGATTTAGAATTGAAGGTATGCAAATAATCCTATAAGGGTTGTTTAGTTCATTTGACATACTTTCTACAAGAACCTTTGCTACCAGTGCCCTTTTTTACCCTGTGAACTCGTGAGAATCATCTGTTTTTGTCAGAAATTAGTCCCAGTTAATCAGCACAAGTCCTAGTTTAGTCTAGAGTTGCTTTATTATAACCCCTATAATTTGGTAAACAACTGTTCTTATACGGGTTCGTTCAATCCAACTCACACACTAACATATTCGTAAAAATGCTGCATTACTTTATACAAGAATATGCAAAACAGACATTTGCATCGACAATTAAACTAATTTAACCGTACATGTCCTACATTATTATAAATGGGAGGTATTATAACCGCTATATTTGAATATTCAATATTTTTGTAAGTGTTTATTGGGTCTTTTTTACAAACTTTCCACAGATTAAGGGAACAATGTTGCCTGTTTCAGCTCCCTAAAATTGTAGGAAGCACTTGTGTACAACAGAAATTAGACTCTAATAACGTTTGCAAATCCAAGTTTATGCTACGTGTGCGTTTGTATATCCAATAAGTTTCAGTTGAATAAATCAGATAAGCGATTATGCGCTCTGCTCCATACACTTTAAACATAAATTGGTGCAACTGGTGCCTATTTCAGCTTTTGGAGATCGTGACGAACAACCGTCTATACTAGAATCTGGTTTAACCTAATCAGTACAACTTCAAGTTTCAGAGTCAGGTGCGCTGTTATACCCGATATGTTTTAGTATTGAAATTCTTATATAGTGGTTATATCGGTCTCCTTCGCATTAGTTCGACAGAATTCGGTGCAACTGGTGCATGTTTCAGCATTGGAAGATCTTGAAGAACAACCGTTTGTACTAGAAACGAACCTAACATACTCAACACAACTTTCAGTTTCGGCTTGAGGTGCCCGATTATACCACGTTTGTTTTAGAGTTGAATTTCTCATATTAAGGTTAAATCTGTCATCTTGGCATAACTTTGACAGAATTCGGTGCAACTGGAGCATGTTTCAGCCCTGGAAGATTGTAAGGAACACCCGTTTGTACTAGAATCTGGCTGAACCTACTGAACACAACTTCCATTTTCGGCGAAATGTACTTTATTATACCCCAAATGATTTAGAATTGAAGTTATGCAAATAATGCTATAAGGGTTGTTTAGTTCATTTGACATACTTTCTACAAGAACCTTTGCTACCAGTGCCCTTTTTTACCCTGTGAACTCGTGAGAATCATCTGTTTTAGTCAGAAATTAGTCCCAGTTAATCAGCACAAGTCCTAGTTTAGTCTAGAGTTGCTTTATTATAACCCCTATAATTTGGTAAACAACTGTTCTTATACGAATTTATTCAATCCAACTCACACACTAACATATTCGTACAAATGCTGCATTTCTTTGCACAAAAATATGCAAAACAGACATTTGCATCGACAATTAAACTAATTTAACCGTACATGTCCTACATTATTATAAATGGGAGGTATTATAACCGCTATATTTAAATATTCAATTATTTCTGTAAGTGTTTATTGGGTGTTTTTTACAAGCTTTCCACAGATTATGGGAACAATGTTGCCTGTTTCAGCTCCCTAAAATTGTGGGACGCACTTGTGTACAACAGAAATTAGACTCTAATAACGTTTGCAAATCCAAGTTTATGCTACGTGTGTGTTGTTATATCCAATAACTTTCAGTTGAATAAATCAGATAAGCGATTATGCGCTCTGCTCCACACACTTTTAACATAAATTGGTGCAACTGGTGCCTATTTCAGCTTTGGGAGATCGTGAGGAACAACCGTCTATACCAGAATCTGGTTTAACCTATTTAGTACAACTTCAAGTTTCAGAGTCAGGTGCGCTGTTATACTCCTTATGTTTTAGAAGTGAAATTCTTGTATAAGGGTTAAATCGGTCTCATTCGCTTTAGTTCGACAGAATTCGGTGCAACTGGTGCATGTTTCATAACTGGAAGATCTTGAGAAACAACCGTTTGTACTAGAAACTTACTTAACTTACTCAACACAACTTCCAGTTTCGGCTTGAGGTGCCCGATTGTACCACTTTTGTTTTAGAGTTGAATTTATCATATTAAGGTTAAATCTGTCATCTTGGCATAAGATCGACAGAACTCGGTGCAACTGGAGAATGTTTCAGCGCTGGAAGATTGTAAGGAACACCCGTTTGTACTAGAATCTGGCTGAACCTACTGAACACAACTTCCAGTTTCGGCGAAATGTACTTTATTATACCACAAGTGATTTAGAATTGAAGTTATGCAAATAATCCTATAAGGGTTGTTTAGTTCATTTGACATACTTTCTACAAGAACCTTTTCTACCAGTGCCCTTTTTTACCCTGTGTACTCGTGAGAATCATCTGTTTTTGTCAGAAATTAGTCCCAGTTAATCAGCACAAGTCCAAGTTTAGTCTAGAGTTGCTTTATTATTTGGCTTTATTATTTTATTAATTAGGTAAACAACTGTTCTGTTACGGATTTATTCAATCCAACTTACACACTAACATATTCGTAAAAATGCTGCATTTCTTTGCACAAGAATATCCAAAACTGACATTTGCATCGACAATTAAACTAATTTAACCGTACATGTCCATTATTATAAATGGGAGGTATTATAACCGCTATATTTGAATATTCAATAATTTCTGTAAGTGTTTATTGGGTGTTTTTTACAAGCTTTCCACAGATTATGGGAACAATGTTGCCTGTTTCAGCTCCCTAAAATTGTGGGACGCACTTGTGTACAACAGAAATTAGACTCTAATAACGTTTGCAAATCCGAGTTTATTCTACGTGTGCGTTTGTATATCCAATACGTTTCAGTTGAATCAATCAGATAAGCAATTATGCGCTCTGCTCCATACACTTTAAACATAAAATGGTGCAACTGGTGCCTATTTCAGCTTTGGGAGATTGTGAGGAACAACCGTCTATACCACAATCTGGTTTAACCTAATTAGTACAACTTCAAGTTTCAGAGTCAGGTGCGCTGTTATACCCGTTATGTTTTAGAAGTGAAATTCTTGTATAAGGGTTAAATCGATCTCCTTCGCATTAGTTCGACAGAATTCGGTGCAACTGGTGCATGTTTCAGCACTGGAAGATCTTGAGGAACAACCGTTTGTACTACAAACTTACTTAACTTACTCAACACAACCTCCAGTTTCGGCTTGAGGTGCTCGATTGTACCACTTTTGTTTTAGAGCTGAATTCATCATATTAACGTTAAATGTGTCATCTTGGCATAAGTTCGACAGAACTCGGTGCAAATGGAGCATGTTTCAGCGCTGGAAGATTGTAAGGAACACCCGTTTGTACTAGAATCTGGCTGAACCTACTGAACACAACTTCCAGTTTCGTTCAAATGTACTCTATTATACCCCAAGTGATTTAGAATTGAAGTTATGCAAATAATCCTATAAGGGTTGTTTAGTTCATTTGACATACTTTCTACAAGAACCTTTGCTACCAGTGCCCTTTTTTACCCTGTGTACTCGTTAGAATCATCTGTTTTTGTCCCAGTTAATCAGCACAAGTCCTAGTTTAGTCTAGAGTTGCTTTATTATAACCCCAATAATTTGGTAAACAACTGTTCTTATACGAGTTTATTCAATCCAACTCACACACTAACATATTCGTAAAAATGGTGCATTTCTTTGCACAAGAATATGCAAAACTGACATTTATATCGACAATTAAACTAATTTAACCGTACATGTCCTTCATTATTATAAATGGGAGGTATTATAACCGCTATATTTGAATATTTAATTATTTCTGTAAGTGTTTATTGCGTCTTTTTTACAAGCTTTCCACAGATTATGGGAACAATGTTGCCTGATTCAGCTCCCTAAAATTGTGGGAAGCACTTGACGTGTACAACAGAAATTAGACTCTAATAACCTTTGCAAATTCAAGTTTATGCTACGTGTGCGTTTGTATATCCAATAACTTTCAGTTCAATTAATCAGATAAGCAATGATGCGCTCTGCTCCATACACTTTAAACATAAATTGGTGCAACTGGTGCCTATTTCAGCTTTGGGAGATCGTGAGGAACATCCGCCTATACCACAATCTGGTTCAACCTAATTAGTACAACTTCAAGTTTCAGAGTCAGGTGCACTGTTATACTCGTTATGTTTTAGAATTGAAATTCTTGTATAAGGGTTAAATCGGTCTCCTTCGCATTAGTTCGACAGTTTTCGGTGCAACTGGTGCATGTTTCAGAACTGGAAGATCTTGAGAAACAACCGTTTGTACTAGAAACTTACTTAACTTACTCAACACAACTTCCAGTTTCGGCTTGAGGTGCCCGATTGTACCACTTTTGTTTTAGAGTTGAATTTATCATATTAAGGTTAAATCTGTCATCTTGGCATAAGTTCGACAGAATTCGGTGCAAATGGAGCATGTTTCAGCGCTGGAAGATTGTAAGGAACACCCGTTTGTACTAGAATCTGGCTGAACCTACTGAACACAACTTCCAGTTTCGGCGAAATGTACTCTATTATACCCCAAGTGATTTAGAATTGAAGTTATGCTAATAATCCTATAAGGGTTGTTTAGTTCATTTGACGTACTATCTAGAAGAACCTTTGCTACCAGTGCCCTTTTTTACCCTGTGAACTCGTGAGAATCATCTGTTTTTGTCAGAAATTAGTCCCAGTTAATCAGCACAAGTCCTAGTTTAGTCTAGAGTTGCTTTACTATAACCCCAATAATTTGGTAAACAACTGTTCTGTTACGGATTTATTCAATCCAACTTACACACTAACATATTCGTAAAAATGCTGCATTTCTTTGCACAAGAATATCCAAAACTGACATTTGCATCGACAATTAAACTAATTTAACAGTACATGTCCATTATTATAAATGGGAGGTATTATAACCGCTATATTTGAATATTTAATAATTTCTGTAAGTGTTTATTGGGTGTTTCTTACAAGCTTTCCACAGATTATGGGAACAATGTTGCCTGTTTCAGCTCCCTAAAATTGTGGGAAGCACTTGTGTACAACAGAAATTAGACTCTAATAATGTTTGCAAATCCAAGTTTATGCTACGTGTGCGTTTGTATATCCAAAAAGTTTCAGTGGAATCAATCAGATAAGCAAGTATGCGCTCTGCTCCATACACTTTAAACATAAATTGGTGCAACTGGTGCCTATTTCAGCTTTGGGAGATTGTGAGGAACAACCGTCTATACCACAATCTGGTTTAACCTAATTAGTACAACTTCAAGTTTCAGAGTCAGGTGCGCTGTTATACCCGTTATGTTTTAGAATTGAAATTCTTGTATAAGGGTTAAATCGGTCTCCTTCGCATTAGTTCGACAGAATTCGGTGCAACTGGTGCATGTTTCAGCACTGGAAGATCTTGAGGAACAACCGTTTGTACTAGAAACTTACTTAACTTACTCAACACAACTTCCAGTTTCGGCTTGAGGTGCTCGATTATACCACTTTTGTTTTAAAGTTGAATTTATCACATTAAGGTTAAATCTGTCATCTTGGCATAATTTTGACAGTATTCGGTGCAACTGGTGCATGTTTCAGCGCTGGAAGATTGTAAGGAACACCCGTTTGTACTAGAATCTGGCTGAATCTACTGAACACAACTTCCAGTTTCGGCGAAATGTACCCTATTATACCCCAAATAATTTAGAATTGAAGTTATGCAAATAATCCTATAAGGGTTGTTTAGTTCATTTGACATACTTTCTACAAGAACCTTTGCTACCAGTGCCCTTTTTTACCCTGTGTACTCGTGAGAATCATCTGTTTTTGTCAGAAATTAGTCCCAGTTAATCAGCACAAGTCCTAGTTTAGTCTAGAGTTGCTTTATTATAACCCCAATAATTTGGTAAACAACTGTTCTGTTACGGATTTATTCACTCCAACTCACACACAAACATATTCGTAAAAATGCTGCATTTCTTTGCACAAGAATATGCAAAACTGACATTTATATCGACAATTAAACTAATTTAACCGTACATTTTCTTCATTATTATAAATGGGAGGTATTATAACCGCTATATTTGAATATTCAATTATTTCTGTAAGTGTTTATTGCGTCTTTTTTACAAGCTTTCCACAGATTATGGGAACAATGTTGCCTGTTTCAGCTGTCTAAAATTGTTGGACGCACTTGTGTACAACAGAAATTAGACTCTAATAACCTTTGCAAATCCAAGTTTATGCTACGTGTGCGTTTGTATATCCAATAACTTTCAGTTGAATTAATCAGATAAGCAATGATGCGCTCTGCTCCATACACTTTAAACATAAATTGGTGCAACTGGTGCCTATTTCAGCTTTGGGAGATCGTGAGGAACATCCGCCTATACCACAATCTGGTTCAACCTAATAAGTACAACTTCAAGTTTCAGAGTCAGGTGCGCTGTTTTACTCCTTATGTTTTAGAATTCAAATTCTTGTATAAGGGTTAAATCGGTCTCCTTCTCATTAGTTCGACAGAATTCGGTGCAACTGGTGCATGTTTCAGAACTGGAAGATCTTGAGAAACAACCGTTTGTACTAGAAACTTACTTAACTTACTCAACACAACTTCCAGTTTCGGCTTGAGGTGCCCGATTGTACCACTTTTGTTTTAGAGTTGAATTCATCATATTAACGTTAAATGTGTCATCTTGGCATAAGTTCGACAGAACTCGGTGCAAATGGAGCATGTTTCAGCCCTGGAAGATTGTAAGGAACACCCGTTTGTACTAGAATCTGGCTGAACCTACTGAACACAACTTCCAGTTTCGTTCAAATGTACTCTATTATACCCCAAGTGATTTAGAATTGAAGTTATGCAAATAATGCTATAAGGGTTTTTTAGTTCATTTGACATACTTTCTACAAGAACCTTTGCTACCAGTGCCCTTTTTTACCCTGTGTACTCGTGAGAATCATCTGTTTTTGTCAGAAATTAGTCTCAGTTAATCAGCACAAGTCCTAGTTTAGTCTAGAGTTGCTTTATTATAACCCCAATAATTTGGTAAACAACTGTTCTTATACGGGTTTATTCAATCCAACTCACACTAACATATTCGTAAAAATGCTGCATTTCTTTGCACAAGAATATTCAAAACTGACATTTATATCGACAATTAAACTAATTTAACCGTACATGTCCTTCATTATTATAAATGGGAGGTATTATAACCGCTATATTTGAATATTCAATTATTTCTGTAAGTGTTTATTGCGTCTTTTTTACAAGCTTTCCACAGATTATGGGAACAATGTTGCCTGATTCAGCTCCCTAAAATTGTGGGAAGCACTTGTGTACAACAGAAATTAGACTCTAAAAACTTTTGCAAATTCAAGTTTATGCTTCGTGTGCGTTTGTATATCCAATAAGTTTCAGATGAATAAATCAGATAAGTGATTATGCGCTCTGCTCCACACACTTTTAACATAAATTGGTGCAACTGGTGCCTATTTCAGCTTTAAGAGATCGTTAGGAACAACCGTCTATACCACAATCTGGTTTACCCTTATTAGTACAACTTCAAGTTTCAGAGTCAGGTGCGCTGTTATACCCGTTATGTTTTAGAAGTGAAATTCTTGTATAAGGGTTAAATCGATCTCCTTCGCATTAGTTCGACAGAATTCGGTGCAACTGGTGCATGTTTCAGCATTGGAAGATCTTGAGGAACAACCGTTTGTACTAGAAACTTACTTAACTTACTCAACACAACTTCCAGTTTCGGCTTGAGGTGCCCGATTATACCACTTTTGTTTTAGAGTTGAATTTATCATATTAAGGTTAAATCTGTCATCTTGGCATAAGTTCGACAGAACTCGGTGCAACTAGAGCATGTTTCAGCGCTGGAAGATTGTAAGGAACACCCGTTTGTACTAGAATCTGGCTGAACCTACTGAACACAACTTCCAGTTTCGCCGAAATGTACTCTATTATTCCCCAAGTGATTTAGAATTGAAGTTATGCAAATAATCCTATAAGGGTTGTTTAGTTCATTTGACGTACTTTCTACAAGAACCTTTGCTACCAGTGCCCCTTTTTACCCTGTGAACTCGTGAGAATCATCTGTTTTTGTCAGAAATTAGTCCCAGTTAATCAGCACAAGTCCTAGTTTAGTCTAGAGTTGCTTTATTATAACCCCAATAATTTGGTAAACAACTGTTCTTATACGAATTTATTCAATCCAACTTACACACTAACATATTCGTAAAAATGCTGCATTTCTTTGCACAAGAATATCCAAAACTGACATTTGCATCGACAATTAAACTAATTTAACAGTACATGTCCATTATTATAAATGGGAGGTATTATAACCGCTATATTTGAATATTCAATAATTTCTGTAAGTGTTTATTGGGTGTTTCTTACAAGCTTTCCACAGATTATGGGAACAATGTTGCCTGTTTCATCTCCCTAAAATTGTGGGAAGCACTTGTGTACAACAGAAATTAGACTCTAATAATGTTTGCAAATCCAAGTTTATGCTACGTGTGCGTTTGTATATCCAAAAAGTTTCAGTGGAATCAATCAGATAAGCAAGTATGCGCTCTGCACCATACACTTTAAACATAAATTGGTGCAACTGGTGCCTATTTCAGCTTTGGGAGATTGTGAGGAACAACCGTCTATACCACAATCTGGTTTAACCTAATTAGTACAACTTCAAGTTTCAGAGTCAGGTGCGCTGTTATACCCGTTATGTTTTAGAATTGAAATTATTGTATAAGGGTCAAATCGGTCTCCTTCTCATTAGTTCGACAGAATTCGGTGCAATTGGTGCATGTGTCAGCACTGGATGATCTTGAGGAACAACCGTTTGTACTAGAAACTTACTTAACTTACTCAACACAACTTCCAGTTTCGGCTTGAGGTGCCCGATTATACCACTTTTGTTTTAGAGTTGAATTCATCATATTAACGTTAAATGTGTCATCTTGGCATAAGTTCGACAGAACTCGGTGCAAATGGAGCATGTTTCAGCGCTGGAAGATTGTAAGGAACACCCGTTTGTACTAGAATCTGGCTGAACCTACTGAACACAACTTCCAGTTTCGTTCAAATGTACTCTATTATACCCCAAGTGATTTAGAATTGAAGTTATGCAAATAATCCTATAAGGGTTGTTTAGTTCATATGACATACTTTCTACAAGAACCTTTGCTACCAGTGCCCTTTTTTACCCTGTGTACTCGTGAGAATCATCTGTTTTTGTCAGAAATTAGTCCCAGTTAATCAGCACAAGTCCTAGTTTAGTCTAGAGTTGCTTTATTATAACCCCAATAATTTGGTAAACAACTGTTCTTATACGGGTTTATTCAATCCAACTCACACACCAACATATTCGTAAAAATGCTGCATTTCTTTGCACAAGAATATGCAAAACTGACATTTATATCGACAATTAAACTAATTTAACCGTACATGTCCTTCATTATTATAAATGGGAGGTATTATAACCGCTATATTTGAATTTTCAATTATTTCTGTAAGTGTTTATTGCGTCTTTTTTACAAGCTTTCCACAGATTATGGGAACAATGTTGCCTGATTCAGCTCCCTAAAATTGTGGGAAGCACTTGTAACACAATCCAAATCAAAAAGGGAAAATCAAAATTCCTTTTTTTTTGCCCCTGTTTTCCATATCTGCATCCATTTACACTCCTTTTTGCCAAAAATAAGCCTTTACAAGTCAAATTTCATGGAATTTTCCTGAATCATTGACATTTAAATGCATAAAACAGACATTTAAAATGAGGTACGTTCCTCTCATCATTATAAAAAATTATGAAGCATCAGAGGAACGTTCCTCTTCACCTAAACTAAAATCTCTACATTTCATCTGAGGAACGTTCCTCTTTTCACTTCAACAGAAATCTTGACAAGTTATCTGAGGAACGTTCCTCTCTTCACTTAATTTATAAACTGTAATCCTAACAAAGCATCTGAGGAAGTTCCTGACTTGAAATCTTTACACTGTATCTGAGGAACGTTCCTCATTTCACTTCATCTGAAAGCTACATAATGCATCTGAGGAACGTACAATCTTTCATATGTTGATTGTTTTTTTTTTTTACATGAAAGCTTTATAAAGCATCCGAGGAACGTTCCTTTTTTCCCTTAAATTGGAATATTTACAATGCATCTGAGGAAAGTTCCTCATTTCATTTAACAAAATGTTACTTCTTACCAAAGGAGGAATTCAAAACATTTTTTAGGTATTCTAACTTTGTAAAACTTATAAAAGACAAATTAAAAAAGTAAATTAATTAATCATTCTTAAGGAGTCTTGGGAGAGAATGTTTCAAACATACACTTTTCTATAATTTTTTTCCAGTAAAAGGTCACCTTATGAGTAAATTATGTGCAAAATATAAGGTAAATTGACCAAATAGTTTAAATCTATGTACCGCACTCAAATATTGGTTGTAAAATGTAAATTTTAAAAAAAAGGTAAAAAAATACAAACATACAATTTTCTTTTAATTTTCAACAACAGAAGGTTAACATATAAGTAAAGTTTCTGTCAAATTAAAATAAAATTTACCAGATAGTTTTAATGCTATCCGCCCTCATAGTTTGGTCCTATAAAAGTGTCTTTGCAGTCTTTTTACATAGGCTATAGAATTGTATAGAATAAAAGGATGATAACGAATCAAATTTAATTTTATTTGTAATAGATAAAAATACATTTCCCCATACACAGAATATGAAAAGATCGCACATGTTTCTGATTTTGCAAATTATAATTTCAATCTAAAAAATTGACACTGCAATAAAAAATGCATGACGTTTTATTTTTGTCAGTAGTTATGTCAAAGTCTCAACTGACGTCATCGTAAGACGTTGACTACGACGTAGATAACGTCAACTTTGAAGAAGAGGCGAACTGATTAAAATACTTCAGAACATTATTCTAAAGCTTCACTTCAATCTTTAAAAATAATTTTTATGATAAATAAATTTTAAAAATAAAAATGTTACATGATTACTTGAATATTTGAGCATTTTACTCTGCATTTGTGTTTTATGACATTTAAACTAAATTCTTTAATTATTGCGGAATACCCTGCGCAGAAGTGTTTCTACAAACAAAGTTTGGGGGTATATAAGAATCACCTTGTCCGTCCGTCTGTCTGTCTGTCTGTTCACCTGTCTGTGCATTTGGACTAAAAATAGTTCTGCTTAAATAATTATAAATTATTAATGTGCGATTGTCAACATTCTACTGGAAAACCCTGGTTTTATTTTTAATATCTATCATGATGCAAATTGATATGATACATTGCGATGATCATTATTGTAGGAAAGATTTTCACTAAAGCTCCTATTGTACATGTAACTAATAAGCACAATTGAAATTTAGAAGACATGCTAACTATGTCACTTAATTATTAAATAACTTGTTTAACAAGTATTCAAAATTACTCCTGATAATAGCGGGTTTGCAGCTCATAATTTAACAATTTTAAATATAAAATCAAAAACTTTGTGTCAAGCCGCTAAAACAATAAAATGATGTTGGTTAAGTAATTTAAGAACTGATAAAAAAAGATGCACACACACACACACTCACACACACACCGTAAACTCGAAGTCAGAACTCAAGCATATCAGAGCACTGATCAGTGGGAGCGCAGTCATTTGTTAAAAGTAGAAGTTTGTAGGAATGCAGTTACACGCGTCGGGAGCTGGGTAGAAATCCATTGGTTGCTCTCACATTTTTTTTTTTGAATTTCTCTGCGATCCCACAGCAATTCCAGAAATATAACTATGTCGTGAAACTCTGGGGGAACGCAATCTGGTGTAACAGGGCCTAAGCTTTGAGAAATCAATCAGGTAGCCAAAAATTTGCATTCTTTGAGCTGGATGATGGTTATTTAACAAACATTAGGATGTAAAATGTTGACTTGCTGCAAGTTCTCATATGAACTGCAATCATTATATTAATACACATGTAAGTTTTATCTAACACTAGCCAACAATTACCCCCCCCCCACCCTCTTCCTAATAAAATCACAACACACACGAGCTAAAATTCAATAGTGTACTCACAGTTTTGATAAATTCACAAGTCTACCTCTGGTATTAAGGAGGAAATTTTAGATTAAAAAAAACAAACTCACTTTTTGGTTTTCTTGGAGTACTTCATGTTTATCAACTAGGAAATATCTAATTTTACTCCAGTATATCCTGTAAATAACTTCTCAGCATGGTCAATAGAAATGTCATGACCTAAAGACTATGCACATGCTAAGGTCTTCTATCAGATGTCAACCACTAACTGGATGCTGATAAGATGTTGGGGGTGTGCTAAAAATAGTAACTGTGTGAACTTAGAGAGGCACGCAGCTTTAGGAACAGATGCAAAATGTGGTCGCAAATTTTATTTAAGATTAACACTGCATGTGTACTTTATGAAGCAGAACGGAAATATTGTTTGGAAAGTGCAGTTGCAAACATTGCAGGATGCATCAAGGTAATTAATACTTTTATTATATTCAAACATTTAAAACACATAACTGATTTTCTTTTGCTCTTAATCTGCTAGTTCACTACAATCAAGGTATTTGCAAACCTAAAGCATATAAATTAATTTGATACAAAATCCTTGATTGACTTATATTTAAACTATTTATTGTAATCATCAAGTTTTGAAAATAATGTGCAAAATCAAAATATAATGATATAATGATAATACAATGTAATGTCATAGGTTATGGTGATTGGAAGTGACAAAATATTGCGCCTGGTGGATTTTGATTTGAAATCACTGCATGCGACCTTTTTGCTGCCCTTTTTGCTGCGCTGCATTAATTTGGACAGAGCTTGATTGGGATGGGAAATGCTTGAAGATTCAGGTTTGTTATTCTTAATTTTAAATTAATCTCAAACTATAGCTGTCCTTCTGGGACTAGTACTCCCACAAGACTCTTTCAGTGAAACAGAATTATCTGCTGGCCACTTCTCATTTTACAGATTATCAATTTCCCCTACAAATGCTTATCTAAACCATTGCTTGGAAAATGGCCCTCTTGGGACAAATGAACTCAGTAACACTATTAACTCCATTTACATGATGTGAGTTTTAGATCTTACAAATCAGACTTTGTAAATAGGAAAATCATAAACAGATGTTAAGTCAAATGGAATAGAAACATGCTCTATTTAAGAAAAAGTTAAATATTAAATACTATATATCATTAATCTGCCAAAATGAATTGTCACACAGTTGTAACATGTACAAATGTGAAAGGATTAATCTAATGAGTGCACAGGCGCCCATTTCACAAAGCATACTTAAGAATAAGTTATATCTTAGGAAAGAACTTTTTCCTAAGTTCATTACTTTTAACTTTAAGACAGGTAAATTGATGTTTTAGGAACAAACTTAACGTGGTGACTGTTTATGTTATATTAAAATGAATGATATGCACATTAAAGTAGAACAAAAATACTGTGCATCATCAAGACTTTTTCACTTTACTTCTAATTTATTTAACTATATTTTATTGAATAAATTCAATAGGATTGGACAACAGGCATAGCCTATGAATATCCTCTCCTTGTAATATATCCACTTTACTTCTAAACTGAAAACAATAGAACTATCAAATTACACATATATTTCTTAAATTAATTTCTTTGATGTGGACTTTTAATTTTTACAATTTTCTTAAGATTATCTTGCATGTGCAGATGAATTACGGGCATATAGTTTTAGCTAGTGTACTGATGATAAATAAATTATTCATGCCCAAGAATTACTGATATCTTAAAAAGGAATAAATACTCAATAAATACTCAATTACAGAATGCCGAATGACTGGATGATTTGTCATATCCTTCCACTTCCACGAAATAAGCTTTTCTTTTACGGGAGAAATGTTAGGTGTTTTCTTCATCTGATTTTGTTTTGTTTTGGGGGGGGGGGAGAAGGAGTAGGAGTGACCGCAAATTCATCCATGGGTATGCTGTTTCACTTAGAAATTTGCCTTTTATCCTTGCTTCTTCTATCAGCCAAGATGCATTTATTTGCTGTATTTTCTTTAAAAAAAAAGCCACATCATTTTTAAATCAACCCTTACAAGCAGGCATGTAGCATCAGGGTTGGAAGGGGGGGGCAAGGATTAAGCATATCTGTATATGTTTAAACGGGCTATTTATAATGGACCAACTAGACAAAAAAATGCACTGGATCATTTATAAAGAACATCACTGAAATTCTAGCAGTGACCAATGTTTTCAATTAATTCATGCGGTCATATCCAAATAATAAAGAAATATATGTATGTGTAGCAAAAAACAAGAAAGATACAATGATCAATTCATTCTCTCTAAAATTAAAAAAAATACCGTTTTAAAAAAATATAAGGGTTTATTGCGTAATTCTTATCTACTCCTGTATGCGTGAATGTAAAATATTATACAAACAAATAAGTTATAACTCAGGCATATCTTAAGTTCTGTCCTAAGAAACATCTTAGGAAATCTGTCAGACGGGCTCCAGGTCCACAATACTTCCAGTCCAACTAGTGATTACATAGAGTTGATTTACAAATCATCTCCGAAAGGAGAGACAAAAAGACAGCCTGACATTTGAACAGGTGGTCAGTCACTGAGAATGATCCCACACAAACATCTGATTCATATGATTTGAGCCTGAATGATTTTATTTAGCTTAACTTATGTAGGGCACCCAGGTAACTGAGACTTTTGATGAAACAAACATAAAGTCCTTAGTATGACAAGTCCAAATTTATGATGAACAAATATTCTCAATATTTCATGCTTTTAAATTTCAAACAAAAATAAGTTTGACCAAGATCATCAAGCTTAATTTACTGAATTCTAGTATTTCCTTGCTGCAACATTAAATTGATAGGATGAACTGAATCTGAATTATACAATTTTTATGTTTGATGTGGCTAATATTTCCTGCTTTAATTAAATGATGCAAATCCCATCTGCTCAGTTGTCTGACTTAAATCAAATAATTTACAGCTGTGAACCAAGCTGGGAGAAACTTATGTGACCTTATATATATACTGCCTACTGGGTATTTCTTCTTAAAGAATGGCAATACTTATTAAATGTATGTTTTGAGAATTTGAGAAAAAAAATGCATCACAGCCAGATCTTTATTATGAAATGAAATAACAGGAAGTTATTTAGCAATTATGAGTTTAAATGCAAATATGTAAATGTATCATACATAGATTCTATAGAAGATCTGGACATCCCCCCTGGAAGGAAATCAATGGGGCCACAGAAAAGTTAAGAAGCCATCCAGCCAGTCAAACAGTATGAACAGAAGATAAACAGAACAGAAGATAAACCTTGGCTCTTGTCAACCATGTATCAAAGACCACATTAAGTGAAAGTGCTTTCAGGAAAATGCAGCTCTACTTGGGAACTCAATCCTGAATTTTATGGATTCATGGATGCGAGCTTTATGTTTTTAATTATTATAAAACCATTTGCACTGAGACAATTATTAAGATAGTTATATTTTTTATTATATAAACATCTAATTTAATTACTAAATAAACTTGATATTGAATATTAAAAGAAATATTAAATTGGTTTTCTTAATTACATGCCTAATATGTACTTTTTAATTGAAAACAATTAATTATAATTTTATATAAAATACAAGATCAATGTTTGACATCTATTAATTAATATACATGTATTTGCTGTTTAAAAAAACACAAGGGGCACCGATAGGACAGACCGACCAAAAATTATTAAAAAAGCCAACCTTTATTTTGATTTGTAACTCAAAAATGCCGTGATAAAAAATATTAAAAATTCAAACTCTTTTTACTTTTTATAGAGTAATCCACTAAGAAAACTTAAGCAAATCATCATTGAGACTGAGCGATAGTCAAGTACTCGAGTACTTGTTTACATCCTTAATATTTATTTACGTAAAATTAAATTTAAAATTTAAAATTAAAATTAAAATTTTAAAGTTAATTTCAGTTAAAGAGAAAAGAGGAACGTTCCTCAGATTCTTTGTGAAAATTTCAGTTGTAGTAAAAGAGGAACGTTCCTCAGATTATTTGTGAAGATTTCAGTTGTAGTGAAAGAGTAACGTTCCTCTGATGACTTGTCAAGATTTCTGTTGAAGTGAAATGAGGAACGTTCCTCAGATGTCTTGTCAAGATTTCTGTTGAAGTGAAAAGAGGAACGTTCCTCAGATGACTTGTCAAGATTTCTGTTGAAGTGAAAAGAGGAACGTTCCAAATATGACTTGTCATTGACAAGATTTTAAGTCGGGTGAAAAGAGGAACGTTCCTCAGCTGCTTTGTGAACATTTAAGTTGAAAAAAAGAGGAACGTTCCTCTGATGCTTCATGAGTTTTTAAATGGATAATGGGAATATACCTCATTTTAAATGTCTATGAATGCATTTAAATGTCAATGATTCGGGAAAATTCCATGAACTTTGACTTTTAAAGGCTTATTTTTTGCAAAAAGGGGTGTAAATGGATGCAGATATGAAAAACAGGGTAAAAAAAAAGGAATTTTGATTTTCCCTTTTTGATTTGGATTGTGTTTTGGGTACAACAGAAATTAGACTCTAATAACGTTTGCAAATTCAAGTTTATGCTACGTGTGCGTTTGTATATCCAATAACTTTCAGTTCAATTAATCAGATAAGCAATGATGCGCTCTGCTCCATACACTTTAAACATAAATTGGTGCAACTGGTGCCTATTTCAGCTTTGGGAGATCGTGAGGAACATCCGCCTATACCACAATCTGGTTCAACCTAATTAGTACAACTTCAAGTTTCAGAGTCAGGTCCGCTGTTATACCCGTTATGTTTTAGAATTCAAATTCTTGTATAAGGGTTAAATCGGTCTCCTTCGCATTAGTTCGACAGAATTCGGTGCAACTGGTGCATGTTTCAGAACTGGAAGATCTTGAGAAACAACCGTTTGTACTAGAAACTTACTTAACTTACTCAACACAACTTCCAGTTTCGGCTTGAGGTGCCCGATTGTACCACTTTTGTTTTAGAGTTGAATTTATCATATTAAGGTTAAATCTGTCATCTTGGCATAAGTTCGTCAGAATTCGGTGCAAATGGAGCATGTTTCAGCGCTGGAAGATTGTAAGGAACACCCGTTTGTACAAGAATCTGGCTGAACCTACTGAACACAACTTCCAGTTTCGGCGAAATGTACTCTATTATACCCCAAGTAATTTAGAATTGAAGTTATGCAAATAATCCTATAAGGGTTGTTTAGTTCATTTGACGTACTATCTACAAGAACCTTTGCTACCAGTGCCCTTTTTTACCCTGTGAACTCGTGAGAATCATCTGTTTTTGTCAGAAATTAGTCCCAGTTAATCAGCACAAGTCCTAGTTTAGTCTAGAGTTGCTTTATTATAACCCCAATAATTTGGTAAACAACTGTTCTTTTACGGATTTATTCAATCCAACTTACACACTAACATATTCGTAAAAATGCTGCATTTCTTTGCACAAGAATATCCAAAACTGACATTTGCATCGACAATTAAACTAATTTAACCGTACATGTCCATTATTATAAATGGGAGGTATTATAACCGCTATATTTGAATATTCAATAATTTCTGTAAGTGTTTATTGGGTGTTTTTTACAAGCTTTCCACAGATTATGGGAACAATGTTGCCTGTTTCAGCTCCCTAAAATTGTGGGAAGCACTTGTGTACAACAGAAATTAGACTCTAATAACGTTTGCAAATCCAAGTTTATGCTACGTGTGCGTTTGTATATCCAATAAGTTTCAGTTGAATCAATCAGATAAGCAAGTATGCGCTCTGCTCCATACACTTTAAACATAAATTGGTGCAACTGGTGCCTATTTCAGCTTTAAGAGATCGTTAGGAACAACCGTCTATACCACAATCTGGTTTATCCTAATTAGTACAACTTCAAGTTTCAGAGTCAGGTGCGCTGTTATACCCGTTATGTTTTAGAAGTGAAATTCTTGTATAAGGGTTAAATCGGTCTCCTTCGCATTAGTTCGACAGAATTCGGTGCAATTGGTGCATGTTTCAGCACTGGAAGATCTTGAGGAACAACCGTTTGTATTAGAAACTTACTTAACTTACTCAACACAACTTCCAGTTTCGGCTTGAGGTGCTCGATTATACCACTTTTGTTTTAAAGTTGAATTTATCATATTAAGGTTAAATCTGTCATCTTGGCATAGTTTTGACAGTATTCGGTGCAACTGGTGCATGTTTCAGCGCTGGAAGATTGTAAGGAACAACCGTTTGTACTAGAATCTGGCTGAATCTACTGAACACAACTTCCAGTTTCGGCGAAATGTACCCTATTATACCCCAAATAATTTAGAATTGAAGTTATGCAAATAATCCTATAAGGGTTGTTCAGTTCATTTGACATACTTTCTACAAGAACCTTTGCTACCAGTGCCCTTTTTTACCCTGTGTACTCGTGAGAATCATCTGTTTTGTCAGAAATTAGTCCCAGTTAATCAGCACAAGTCCTAGTTTAGTCTAGAGTTGCTTTATTATAACCCCAATAATTTGGTAAACAACTGTTT
>CM035813.1:76943896-76977487 GCA_020458035.1 Magallana ariakensis
GAATCTGGTTTAACTTAATCAGTACAACTTCAAGTTTCGGCGTGAGGTTCGCTGTTATGCCCCTTATTAAGGTCTAAGAGTTGAAGTTATTCGATAAGAGTTAAATCGGTTTCCTTCGCATAAGTTCGACAGAATTTGGTGCAACTGGTGCATGTTTCAGCATTGGAAGATCGTGAGAAACAACCGTTTGTACTAGAATCTGGCTTAACCTACTCAACACAACTTCCAGTTTCGGCGAGAGGTGCGCTGTTATACCCCTAAGTATGTATTAGAGTTGAATTTTTGCAAATAATCCTTTAAGGGTTGATTAGTTCAATTGACATACTTTCTACAAGAACCTTTGCTACAAGTGCCTTTTTTAACCCTGTAAAATCGTGAGAATCATCTGTTTATACCAGAAATTAGTCACAACTAATCAGCACAAGTCCTAGTTTAGTCTACAGTTGCGTTATTATAACCCCTGTAATTTGGTAAACAACTGTTCTTGGAAGAGTTTATTCAACCTACTTCAAACACTAACAAATTGGTAAAAATGCTGCATTTCTTTGCCTGAGAATATGCAAAACAGACATTTGCATCGACAATTAAACTAATTTAACCAATAGATGTCCTAGATTATTATAAATGTGAGGTATTATTACCCCTATATTTGAATACTCAATTATTTGTGTAAATGTTTATTTGGTCTTCTTTACGAGCTTTCGACAGATTTTGGGAACAATGTTGCCTGTTTCAGCTGCATAAAATTGTGGGAAGCAATTGTCTACAACAGAAATTAGACTCTAATAACGTTTGCAAGTCTAAGTTATTGCTACGTTTGCGTTTTTATATCCACTAAGTTTCAGTTGGATAAATCAGATAAGTGATTATACGCCTCTACTCCACACACTTTAAACATAAATCGGTGCAACTGGTGCATGTTTCAGCACTGGAAGATCGTGAGAAACAACCGTTTGTGCAAGAATCTGGTTTAACTTAATCAGTACAACTTCAAGTTTCGGCGTGAGGTTCGCTGTTATGCCCCTTATTAAGGTCTAAGAGTTGAAGTTATTCGATAAGAGTTAAATCGGTTTCCTTCGCATAAGTTCGACAGAATTTGGTGCAACTGTTGCATGTTTCAGCATTGGAAGATCGTGAGAAACAACCGTTTGTACTAGAATCTGGCTTAACCTACTCAACACAACTTCCAGTTTCGGCGAGAGGTGCGCTGTTATACCCCTAAGTATGTATTAGAGTTGAATTTTTGCAAATAATACTTTAAGGGTTGATTAGTTCAATTGACATACTTTCTACAAGAACCTTTGCTACAAGTGCCTTTTTTAACCCTGTAAAATCGTGAGAATCATCTGTTTATACCAGAAATTAGTCACAACTAATCAGCACAAGTCCTAGTTTAGTCTACAGTTGCGTTATTATAACCCCTGTAATTTGGTAAACAACTGTTCTTGGAAGGGTTTATTCAACCTACTTCAAACACTAACAAATTGGTAAAAATGCTGCATTTCTTTGCCTGAGAATATGCAAAACAGACATTTGCATCGACAATTAAACTAATTTAACCATAGATGTCCTAGATTATTATAAATGTGAGGTATTATTACCCCTATATTTGAATACTCAATTATTTGTGTAAGTGTTTATTTGGTCTCTTTACGAGCTTTCGACAGATTTTGGGAACAATGTTGCCTGTTTCAGCTGCATTAAATTGTGGGAAGCAATTGTCTACAACAGAAATTAGACTCTAATAACGTTTGCAAGTCTAAGTTATTGCTACGTTTGCGTTTTTATATCCACTAAGTTTCAGTTGGATAAATCAGATAAGTGATTATACGCTCTACTCCACACACTTTAAACATAAATCGGTGCAACTGGTGCATGTTTCAGCACTGGAAGATCGTGAGAAACAACCGTTTGTGCAAGAATCTGGTTTAACTTAATCAGTACAACTTCAAGTTTCGGCGTGAGGTTCGCTGTTATGCCCCTTATTAAGGTCTAAGAGTTGAAGTTATTCGATAAGAGTTAAATCGGTTTCCTTCGCATAAGTTCGACAGAATTTGGTGCAACTGTTGCATGTTTCAGCATTGGAAGATCGTGAGAAACAACCGTTTGTACTAGAATCTGGCTTAACCTACTCAACACAACTTCCAGTTTCGGCGAGAGGTGCGCTGTATACCCCTAAGTATGTATTAGAGTTGAATTTTTGCAAATAATACTTTAAGGGTTGATTAGTTCAATTGACATACTTTCTACAAGAACCTTTGCTACAAGTGCCTTTTTTAACCCTGTAAAATCGTGAGAATCATCTGTTTATACCAGAAATTAGTCACAACTAATCAGCACAAGTCCTAGTTTAGTCTACAGTTGCGTTATTATAACCCCTGTAATTTGGTATACAACTGTTCTTGGAAGGGTTTATTCAACCTACTTCAAACACTAACAAATTGGTAAAAATGCTGCATTTCTTTGCCTGAGAATATGCAAAACAGACATTTGCATCGGCAATTAAACTAATTTAAACCAATAGATGTCCTAGATTATTATAAATGTGAGGTATTATTACCCCTATATTTGAATACTCAATTATTTGTGTAAGTGTTTATTTGGTCTTCTTTACAAGCTTTCGACAGATTTTGGGAACAATGTTGCCTGTTTCAGCTGCATAAAATTGTTGGAAGCAATTGTCTACAACAGAAATTAGACTCTAATAACGTTTGCAAGTCTAAGTTATTGCTACGTTTGCGTTTTTATATCCACTAAGTTTCAGTTGGATAAATCAGATAAGTGATTATACGCTCTACTCCACACACTTTAAACATAAATCGGTGCAACTGGTGCATGTTTCAGCACTGGAAGATCGTGAGAAACAACCGTTTGTGCAAGAATCTGGTTTAACTTAATCAGTACAACTTCAAGTTTCGGCGTGAGGTTCGCTGTTATGCCCCTTATTAAGGTCTAAGAGTTGAAGTTATTCGATAAGAGTTAAATCGGTTTCCTTCGCATAAGTTCGACAGAATTTGGTGCAACTGGTGCATGTTTCAGCATTGGAAGATCGTGAGAAACAACCGTTTGTACTAGAATCTGGCTTAACCTACTCAACACAACTTCCAGTTTCGGCGAGAGGTGCGCTGTTATACCCCTAAGTATGTATTAGAGTTGAATTTTTGCAAATAATCCTTTAAGGGTTGATTAGTTCAATTGACATACTTTCTACAAGAACCTTTGCTACAAGTGCCTTTTTTAACCCTGTAAAATCGTGAGAATCATCTGTTTATACCAGAAATTAGTCACAACTAATCAGCACAAGTCCTAGTTAAGTCTACAGTTGCGTTATTATAACCCCTGTAATTTGGTAAACAACTGTTCTTGGAAGGGTTTATTCAACCTACTTCAAACACCTAACAAATTGGTAAAAATGTTGCATTTCTTTGCCTGAGAATATGCAAAACAGACATTTGCATCGACAATTAAACTAATTTAACCAATAGATGTCCTAGATTATTATAAATGTGAGGTATTATTACCCCTATATTTGAATACTCAATTATTTGTGTAAGTGTTTATTTGGTCTTCTTTACGAGCTTTCGACAGATTTTGGGAACAATGTTGCCTGTTTCAGCTGCATAAAATTGTGGGAAGCAATTGTCTACAACAGAAATTAGACTCTAATAACGTTTGCAAGTCTAAGTTATTGCTACGTTTGCGTTTTTATATCCACTAAGTTTCAGTTGGATAAATCAGATAAGTGATTATACGCTCTACTCCACACACTTTAAACATAAATCGGTGCAACTGGTGCATGTTTCAGCACTGGAAGATCGTGAGAAACAACCCGTTTGTGCAAGAATCTGGTTTAACTTAATCAGTACAACTTCAAGTTTCGGCGTGAGGTTCGCTGTTATGCCCCTTATTAAGGTCTAAGAGTTGAAGTTATTCGATAAGAGTTAAATCGGTTTCCTTCGCATAAGTTCGACAGAATTTGGTGCAACTGGTGCATGTTTCAGCATTGGAAGATCGTGAGAAACAACCGTTTGTACTAGAATCTGGCTTAACCTACTCAACACAACTTCCAGTTTCGGCGAGAGGTGCGCTGTTATACCCCTAAGTTTGTATTAGAGTTGAAGTTTTGTAAATAATCCTTTAAGGGTTGATTAGTTCAATTGGCATACTTTCTACAAGAACCTTTGCTGCAAGTGCCTTTTTTAACCCTGTCAAATCGTGAGAATCATCTGTTTATACCAGAAATTAGTCACAACTAATCAGCACAAGTCCTAGTTTAGTCTACAGTTGCGTTATTATAACCCCTGTAATTTGGTATACAACTGTTCTTGGAAGGGTTTATTCAACCTACTTCAAACACTAACAAATTGGTAAAAATGCTGCATTTCTTTGCCTGAGAATATGCAAAACAGACATTTGCATCGGCAATTAAACTAATTTAACCAATAGATGTCCTAGATTATTATAAATGTGAGGTATTATTACCCCTATATTTGAATACTCAATTATTTGTGTAAGTGTTTATTTGGTCTTCTTTACAAGCTTTCGACAGATTTTGGGAACAATGTTGCCTGTTTCAGCTGCATAAAATTGTTGGAAGCAATTGTCTACAACAGAAATTAGACTCTAATAACGTTTGCAAGTCTAAGTTATTGCTACGTTTGCGTTTTTTATATCCACTAAGTTTCAGTTGGATAAATCAGATAAGTGATTATACGCTCTACTCCACACACTTTAAACATAAATCGGTGCAACTGGTGCATGTTTCAGCACTGGAAGATCGTGAGAAACAACCGTTTGTGCAAGAGATCTGGTTTAAACCTTTAATCAGTACAACTTCAAGTTTCGGCGTGAGGTTCGCTGTTATGCCCCTTATTAAGGTCTAAGAGTTGAAGTTATTCGATAAGAGTTAAATCGGTTTCCTTCGCATAAGTTCGACAGAATTTGGTGCAACTGGTGCATGTTTCAGCATTGGAAGATCGTGAGAAACAACCGTTTGTACTAGAATCTGGCTTAACCTACTCAACACAACTTCCAGTTTCCGCGAGAGGTGCGCTGTTATACCCCTAAGTATGTATTAGAGTTGAATTTTTGCAAATAATCCTTTAAGGGTTGATTAGTTCAATTGACATACTTTCTACAAGAACCTTTGCTACAAGTGCCTTTTTTAACCCTGTAAAATCGTGAGAATCATCTGTTTATACCAGAAATTAGTCACAACTAATCAGCACAAGTCCTAGTTAAGTCTACAGTTGCGTTATTATAACCCCTGTAATTTGGTAAACAACTGTTCTTGGAAGGGTTTATTCAACCTACTTCAAACACTAACAAATTGGTAAAAATGTTGCATTTCTTTGCCTGAGAATATGCAAAACAGACATTTGCATCGACAATTAAACTAATTTAACCAATAGATGTCCTAGATTATTATAAATGTGAGGTATTATTACCCCTATATTTGAATACTCAATTATTTGTGTAAGTGTTTATTTGGTCTTCTTTACGAGCTTTCGACAGATTTTGGGAACAATGTTGCCTGTTTCAGCTGCATAAAATTGTGGGAAGCAATTGTCTACAACAGAAATTAGACTCTAATAACGTTTGCAAGTCTAAGTTATTGCTACGTTTGCGTTTTTATATCCACTAAGTTTCAGTTGGATAAATCAGATAAGTGATTATACGCTCTACTCCACACACTTTAAACATAAATCGGTGCAACTGGTGCATGTTTCAGCACTGGAAGATCGTGAGAAACAACCGTTTGTGCAAGAATCTGGTTTTAACCTTAATCAGTACAAACTTCAAGTTTCGGCGTGAGGTTCGCTGTTATGCCCCTTATTAAGGTCTAAGAGTTGAAGTTATTCGATAAGAGTTAAATCGGTTTCCTTCGCATAAGTTCGACAGAATTTGGTGCAACTGTGCTTGTTTCAGCATTGGAAGATCGTGAGAAACAACCGTTTGTACTAGAATCTGGCTTAACCTACTCAACACAACTTCCAGTTTCGGCGAGAGGTGCGCTGTTATACCCCTAAGTTTGTATTAGAGTTGAAGTTTTGTAAATAATCCTTTAAGGGTTGATTAGTTCAATTGGCATACTTTCTACAAGAACCTTTGCTGCAAGTGCCTTTTTTAACCCTGTCAAATCGTGAGAATCATCTGTTTATACCAGAAATTAGTCACAACTAATCAGCACAAGTCCTAGTTTAGTCTACAGTTGCGTTATTATAACCCCTGTAATTTGGTAAACAACTGTTCTTGGAAGGGTTTATTCAACCTACTTCAAACACTAACAAATTGGTAAAAATGCTGCATTTCTTTGCCTGAGAATATGCAAAACAGACATTTGCATCGACAATTAAACTAATTTAACCAATAGATGTCCTAGATTATTATAAATGTGAGGTATTATACCCCTATATTTGAATACTCAATTATTTGTGTAAGTGTTTATTTGGTCTTCTTTACGAGCTTTCGACAGATTTTGGGAACAATGTTGCCTGTTTCAGCTGCATAAATTGTGGGAAGCAATTGTCTACAACAGAAATTAGACTCTAATAACGTTTGCAAGTCTAAGTTATTGCTACGTTTGCGTTTTTATATCCACTAAGTTTCAGTTGGATAAATCAGATAAGTGATTATACGCTCTACTCCACACACTTTAAACATTAATCGGTGCAACTGGTGCATGTTTCAGCACTGGAAGATCGTGAGAAACAACCGTTTGTGCAAGAATCTGGTTTAACTTAATCAGTACAACTTCAAGTTTCGGCGTGAGGTTCGCTGTTATGCCCCTTATTAAGGTCTAAGAGTTGAAGTTATTCGATAAGAGTTAAATCGGTTTCCTTCGCATAAGTTCGACAGAATTTGGTGCAACTGGTGCATGTTTCAGCATTGGAAGATCGTGAGAAAACAACCGTTTGTACTAGAATCTGGCTTAACCTACTCAACACAACTTCCAGTTTCGGCGAGAGGTGCGCTGTTATACCCCTAAGTTTGTATTAGAGTTGAAGTTTTGTAATAATCCTTTAAGGGTTGATTAGTTCAATTGGCATACTTTCTACAAGAACCTTTGCTGCAAGTGCCTTTTTTAACCCTGTCAAATCGTGAGAATCATCTGTTTATACCAGAAATTAGTCACAACTAATCAGCACAAGTCCTAGTTTAGTCTACAGTTGCGTTATTATAACCCCTGTAATTTGGTAAACAACTGTTCTTGGAAGGGTTTATTCAACCTACTTCAAACACTAACAAATTGGTAAAAATGCTGCATTTCTTTGCCTGAGAATATGCAAAACAGACATTTGCATCGACAATTAAACTAATTTAACCAATAGATGTCCTAGATTTTATAAATGTGAGGTATTATTACCCCTATATTTGAATACTCAATTATTTGTGTAAGTGTTTATTTGGTCTTCTTTACGAGCTTTCGACAGATTTTGGGAACAATGTTGCCTGTTTCAGCTGCATAAAATTGTGGGAAGCAATTGTCTACAACAGAAATTAGACTCTAATAACGTTTGCAAGTCTAAGTTATTGCTACGTTTGCGTTTTTATATCCACTAAGTTTCAGTTGGATAAATCAGATAAGTGATTATACGCTCTACTCCACACACTTTAAACATAAATCGGTGCAACTGGTGCATGTTTCAGCACTGGAAGATCGTGAGAAACAACCGTTTGTGCAAGAATCTGGTTTAACTTAATCAGTACAACTTCAAGTTTCGGCGTGAGGTTCGCTGTTATGCCCCTTATTAAGGTCTAAGAGTTGAAGTTATTCGATAAGAGTTAAATCGGTTTCCTTCGCATAAGTTCGACAGAATTTGGTGCAACTGTTGCATGTTTCAGCATTGGAAGATCGTGAGAAACAACCGTTTTGTACTAAAATCTGGCTTAACCTACTCAACACAACTTCCAGTTTCGGGCGAGAGGTGCGCTGTTATACCCCTAAGTATGTATTAGAGTTGAATTTTTGCAAATAATACTTTAAGGGTTGATTAGTTCAATTGACATACTTTCTACAAGAACCTTTGCTACAAGTGCCTTTTTTAACCCTGTAAACTCGTGAGAATCATCTGTTTATACCAGAAATTAGTCACAACTAATCAGCACAAGTCTAGTTTAGTCTACAGTTGCGGTTATTATAACCCCCTGTAATTTGGTAAACAACTGTTCTTGGAAGGGTTTATTCAACCTACTTCAAACACTAACAAATTGTAAAATGCTGCATTTCTTTGCCTGAGAATATGCAAAACAGACATTTGCATCGGCAATTAAACTAATTTAACCAATAGATGTCCTAGATTATTATAAATGTGAGGTATTATTACCCCTATATTTGAATACTCAATTATTTGTGTAAGTGTTTATTTGGTCTTCTTTACAAGCTTTCGACAGATTTTGGGAACAATGTTGCCTGTTTCAGCTGCATAAAATTGTTGGAAGCAATTGTCTACAACAGAAATTAGACTCTAATAACGTTTGCAAGTCTAAGTTATTGCTACGTTTGCGTTTTTTATATCCACTAAGTTTCAGTTGGATAAATCAGATAAGTGATTATACGCTCTACTCCACACACTTTAAACATAAATCGGTGCAACTGGTGCATGTTTCAGCACTGGAAGATCGTGAGAAACAACCGTTTGTGCAAGAATCTGGTTTAACTTAATCAGTACAACTTCAAGTTTCGGGCGTGAGTCTTCGCTGTTATGCCCCTTATGTCTAAGAGTTGAAGTTATTCGATAAGAGGTTAAATCGGTTTCCTTCGCATAAGTTTCGACAGAATTTGGTGCAACTGGTGCATGTTTCAGCATTGGAAGATCGTGAGAAACAACCGTTTGTACTAGAATCTGGCTTAACCTACTCAACACAACTTCCAGTTTCGGCGAGAGGTGCGCTGTTATACCCCTAAGTATGTATTAGAGTTGAATTTTTGCCAATAATCCTTTAAGGGTTGATTAGTTCAATTGACATACTTTCTACAAGAACCTTTGCTACAAGTGCCTTTTTTAACCCTGTCAAATCGTGAGAATCATCTGTTTATACCAGAAATTAGTCACAACTAATCAGCACAAGTCCTAGTTTAGTCTACAGTTGCGTTATTATAACCCCTGTAATTTGGTAAACAACTGTTCTTGTAAGGGTTTATTCAACCTACTTCAAACACTAACAAATTGGTAAAAATGCTGCATTTCTTTGCCTGAGAATATGCAAAACAGACATTTGCATCGACAATTAAACTAATTTAACCAATAGATGTCCTAGATTATTAGAAATGTGAGGTATTATTACCCCTATATTTGAATACTCAATTATTTCTGTAAGTGTTTATTTGGTCTTCTTTACAAGCTTTCGACAGATTTTGGGAACAATGTTGCCTGTTTCAGCTGCATAAAATTGTGGGAAGCAATTGTCTACAACACAAATTAGACTCTAATAACGTTTGCAAGTCTAAGTTATTGCTACGTTTGCGTTTTTATATCCACTAAGTTTCAGTTGGATAAATCAGATAAGTGATTATACGCTCTACTCCACACACTTTAAACATAAATCGGTGCAACTGGTGCATGTTTTCAGCACTGGAAGATCGTGAGAAACAACCGTGTGTGCAAGAATCTGGTTTAACTTAATCAGTACAACTTCAAGTTTCGGCGTGAGGTTCGCTGTTATGCCCCTTATTAAGGTCTAAGAGTTGAAGTTATTCGATAAGAGTTAAATCGGTTTCCTTCGCATAAGTTCGACAGAATTTGGTGCAACTGGTGCATGTTTCAGCATTGGAAGATCGTGAGAAACAACCGTTTGTACTAGAATCTGGCTTAACCTACTCAACACAACTTCCAGTTTCGGCGAGAGGTGCGCTGTTATACCCCTAAGTATGTATTAGAGTTGAATTTTTGCAAATAATCCTTTAAGGGTTGATTAGTTCAATTGACATACTTTCTACAAGAACCTTTGCTACAAGTGCCTTTTTTAACCCTGTCAAATCGTGAGAATCATCTGTTTATACCA
Source organism: Magallana ariakensis (assembly GCA_020458035.1). NCBI lineage: Eukaryota > Metazoa > Mollusca > Bivalvia > Ostreida > Ostreidae > Magallana > Magallana ariakensis. The sequence goes on from CM035813.1 coordinate 76,953,902, forward strand.
GAAATTAGTCACAACTAATCAGCACAAGTCCTAGTTTAGTCTACAGTTGCGTTATTATAACCCCTGTAATTTGGTAAACAACTGTTCTTGGAAGAGTTTATTCAACCTACTTCAAACACTAACAAATTGGTAAAAAATGCTGCATTTCTTTGCCTGAGAATATGCAAAACAGACATTTGCATCGACAATTAAACTAATTTAACCAATAGATGTCCTAGATTATTATAAATGTGAGGTATTATTACCCCTATATTTGAATACTCAATTATTTGTGTAAATGTTTATTTGGTCTTCTTTACGAGCTTTCGACAGATTTTGGGAACAATGTTGCCTGTTTCAGCTGCATAAAATTGTGGGAAGCAATTGTCTACAACAGAAATTAGACTCTAATAACGTTTGCAAGTCTAAGTTATTGCTACGTTTGCGTTTTTATATCCACTAAGTTTCAGTTGGATAAATCAGATAAGTGATTATACGCTCTACTCCACACACTTTAAACATAAATCGGTGCAACTGGTGCATGTTTCAGCACTGGAAGATCGTGAGAAACAACCGTTTGTGCAAGAATCTGGTTTAACTTAATCAGTACAACTTCAAGTTTCGGCGTGAGGTTCGCTGTTATGCCCCTTATTAAGGTCTAAGAGTTGAAGTTATTCGATAAGAGTTAAATCGGTTTCCTTCGCATAAGTTCGACAGAATTTGGTGCAACTGGTGCATGTTTCAGCATTGGAAGATCGTGAGAAACAACCGTTTGTACTAGAATCTGGCTTAACCTACTCAACACAACTTCCAGTTTCGGCGAGAGGTGCGCTGTTATATACCCCTAAGTATGTATTAGAGTTGAATTTTTGCAAATAATCCTTTAAGGGTTGATTAGTTCAATTGACATACTTTCTACAAGAACCTTTGCTACAAGTGCCTTTTTTAACCCTGTCAAATCGTGAGAATCATCTGTTTATACCAGAAATTAGTCACAACTAATCAGCACAAGTCCTAGTTTAGTCTACAGTTGCGTTATTATAACCCCTGTAATTTGGTAAACAACTGTTTCTTGGAAGAGTTTATTCAACCTACTTCAAACACTAACAAATTGGTAAAAATGCTGCATTTCTTTGCCTGAGAATATGCAAAACAGACATTTGCATCGACAATTAAACTAATTTAACCAATAGATGTCCTAGATTATTATAAATGTGAGGTATTATTACCCCTATATTTGAATACTCAATTATTTGTGTAAATGTTTATTTGGTCTTCTTTACGAGCTTTTGACAGATTTTGGGAACAATGTTGCCTGTTTCAGCTGCATAAAATTGTGGGAAGCAATTGTCTACAACAGAAATTAGACTCTAATAACGTTTGCAAGTCTAAGTTATTGCTACGTTTGCGTTTTTATATCCACTAAGTTTCAGTTGGATAAATCAGATAAGTGATTATACGCTCTACTCCACACACTTTAAACATAAATCGGTGCAACTGGTGCATGTTTCAGCACTGGAAGATCGTGAGAAACAACCGTTTGTGCAAGAATCTGGTTTAACTTAATCAGTACAACTTCAAGTTTCGGCGTGAGGTTCGCTGTTATGCCCCCTTATTAAGGTTTAAGAGTTGAAGTTATTCGATAAGAGTTTAAATCGGTTTCCTTCGCATAAGTTCGACAGAATTTGGTGCAACTGGTGCATGTTTCAGCATTGGAAGATCGTGAGAAACAACCGTTTGTACTAGAATCTGGCTTAACCTACTCAACACAACTTCCAGTTTCGGCGAGAGGTGCGCTGTTATACCCCTAAGTATGTATTAGAGTTGAATTTTTGCAAATAATCCTTTAAGGGTTGATTAGTTCAATTGACATACTTTCTACAAGAACCTTTGCTACAAGTGCCTTTTTTAACCCTGTCAAATCGTGAGAATCATCTGTTTATACCAGAAATTAGTCACAACTAATCAGCACAAGTCCTAGTTTAGTCTACAGTTGCGTTATATAACCCCTGTAATTTGGTAAACAACTGTTCTTGGAAGAGTTTATTCAACCTACTTCAAAACACTAACAAATTGGTAAAAATGCTGCATTTCTTTGCCTGAGAATATGCAAAACAGGACATTTGCATCGACAATTAAACTAATTTAACCAATAGATGTCCTAGATTATTATAAATGTGAGTATTATTACCCCTATATTTGAATACTCAATTATTTGTGTAAGTGTTTATTTGGTCTTCTTTACGAGCTTTCGACAGATTTTGGGAACAATGTTGCCTGTTTAAGCTGCATAAAATTGTGGGAAGCAATTGTCTACAACAGAAATTAGACTCTAATAACGTTTGCAAGTCTAAGTTATTGCTACGTTTGCGTTTTTATATCCACTAAATTTCAGTTGGATAAATCGAATAAGTGATTATACGCTCTACTCCACACACCTTTAAACATAAATGGGTGCAACTGGTGCATGTTTCAGCACTGGAAGATCGTGAGAAACAACCGTTTGTGCAAGAATCTGGTTTAACTTAATCAGTACAACTTCAAGTTTCGGCGGTGAGGTCTCGCTGTTATACCACTTATTAAGGTCTAAGAGTTGAAGTTATTCGATAAGAGTTAAATCGGTTTCCTTCGCATAAGTTCGACAGGAATTTGGTGCAACTGGTGCATGTTTCAGCATTGGAAGATCGTGAGAAACAACCGTTTGTACTAGAATCTGGCTTAACCCTACTCAACACAACTTCCAGTTTCGGCGAGAGGTGCGCTGTTATACCCCTAAGTATGTATTAGAGTTGAATTTTTGCAAATAATCCTTTAAGGGTTGATTAGTTCAATTGACATACTTTCTACAAGAACCTTTGCTACAAGTGCCTTTTTTAACCCTGTCAAAATCGTGAGAATCATCTGTTTATACCAGAAATTAGTCACAACTAATCAGCACAAGTCCTAGTTTAGTCTACAGTTGCGTTATTATAACCCCTGTAATTTGGTAAAACAACTGTTCTTGGAAGAGTTTATTCAACCTACTTCAAACACTAACAAATTGGTAAAAATGCTGCATTTCTTTGCCTGAGAATATGCAAAACAGACATTTGCATCGACAATTAAACTAATTTAACCAATAGATGTCCTAGATTATTATAAATGTGAGGTATTATTACCCCTATATTTGAATACTCAATTATTTGTGTAAATGTTTATTTGGTCTTCTTTACCGAGCTTTCCGACAGATTTTGGGAACAATGTTGCCTGTTTCAGCTGCATAAAATTGTGGGAAGCAATTGTCTACAACAGAAATTAGACTCTAATAACGTTTGCAAGTCTAAGTTATTGCTACGTTTGCGTTTTTATATCCACTAAGTTTCAGTTGGATAAATCAGATAAGTGATTATACGCTCTACTCCACACACTTTAAACATAAATGGGTGCAACTGTGCATGTTTCAGCACTGGAAGATCGTGAGAAACAACCGTTTGTGCAAGAATCTGGTTTAACTTAATCAGTACAACTTCAAGTTTCGGCGTGAGGTTCGCTGTTATGCCCCTTATTAAGGTTTAAGAGTTGAAGTTATTCGATAAGAGTTAAATCGGTTTCCTTCGCATAAGTTCGACAGAATTTGGTGCAACTGGTGCATGTTTCAGCATTGGAAGATCGTGAGAAACAACCGTTTGTACTAGAATCTGGCTTAACCTACTCACAACAACTTCCAGTTTCGGCGAGAGGTGCGCTGTTATACCCCTAAGTATGTATTAGAGTTGAATTTTTGCCAATAATCCTTTAAGGGTTGATTAGTTCAATTGACATACTTTCTACAAGAACCTTTGCTACAAGTGCCTTTTTTAACCCTGTCAAATCGTGAGAATCATCTGTTTATACCAGAAATTAGTCACAACTAATCAGCACAAGTCCTAGTTTAGTCTACAGTTGCGTTATTATAACCCCTGTAATTTGGTAAACAACTGTTCTTGGAAGAGTTTATTCAACCTACTTCAAACACTAACAAATTGGTAAAAATGCTGCATTTCTTTGCCTGAGAATATGCAAAACAGACATTTGCATCGACAATTTAACTAATTTAACCAATAGATGTCCTAGATTATTATAAATGTGAGGTATTATTACCCCTATATTTGAATTACTCAATTATTTGTGTAAGTGTTTATTTGGTCTTCTTTACGAGCTTTCGACAGATTTTGGGAACAATGTTGCCTGTTTCAGCTGCATAAAAATTGTGGGAAGCAATTGTCTACAACAGAAATTAGACTCTAATAACGTTTGGCAAGTCTAAGTTATTGCTACGTTTGCGTTTTTATATCCACTAAATTTCAGTTGGATAAATCAGATAAGTGATTATACGCTCTACTCCACACACTTTAAACATAATGGAATTTATCCCTACGGATAAATTCATTTATACAAGTAACAGCAACTAATTATATTAACACTAAAATATTTTGAGGAGTTAGCTTTAACAAATCAATCGGGTTAGATTGACCTGATTAATATCGGGTTCAACATCCTTTTCTTCTCTCTACCCATCCTTCACATAGCATCCCTGAAAAATTCAACGTTGAGAATCCAGGGAATCTGGCGTCATCGACAAACATCTTCACATAACATAGGGTTAAGTATATCTCCTATCACGGTAAGTACTTGGCTTTCATATAATTCCAACTCATATGGCCGTATTTTCGACAATTATTCCGTCGATAATTGGGTAACGTTGCACCTTCCTTTGTGTGATAGAATTACAACACGTGGGGTGCAGTATTTTGTTACACACAAAAGTTCCATTATTTTGACAACATATCATTTATAACCTCAATTATTATTATACATATGTTACTTACTTTATTATCATAAAACTTAAATCATGTAATCATTATACTTATATAATTATACATATCGTCGCAACATTACATTGGTATATTTGGCTTATCAGTGTTACACAACATTGTAAAGCTATGCCAAATAAATAGCAGTACACTGTCAGTATTGCTGCATTATTAATATTACTAAATTGTAACAATTGGCTTAAATTGTTATACAACATTGTAGAAGTATGCCAAAAGTCAAATCAAAAAATACCCCAGCAAGGCCACCCACTTCTAGGACACGCAGACCGGTTCACAAAGATGCGGAACCTCTTAATTCAGCTCCAACCACGGTACCTACTCCCCCTACTGCCGGACCACAACATCAGGAAGTTGCAGCACCCATGTCTTTTCCCTGTGGAACCCTACAGACAGAAGTCATATCTACTGCAGCACCGATACCGACGCTAATCTCCGATACTCAAGACATACAACGCCTGCATATATCAGGTACTGCGAGCATGCAATTTTCACCCCAACCACTTGTTAGCGTAGGGTCCTCTCTTGGGAATCATGTATCGCAACCAATTAAACAAAAGATACTTAAGGGGGAATACATTGACTTAGCCATCATGTTGCAATTAGGCTCAGACGCCTCTGATGCTGACCACCATAAACTTACAGTTAAAGACGGCCAGCTGGCCATTGTTTCCAATCCACCAAAAGCACGCAAACTAACTTCCATAGAGAGGTGGACTGACGCAATGCTCGTGTTCGCCGGCATCTACATCTCTGGCCACATTGACCAAGCCCCCCATTTGCTTAAATATATTGACACCATTCGCACAGGGGCTTCCCGCAACCCTAACAGTCAAGGCTGGCTTGATTATGATAAACAATTTAGACTTCGCAAGTCTATTGATCCATCAATTAGCTGGTCAGCAATCGACTCAGAGCTTTGGCTTATATACATGGCTTCAACAACAAACAACCCCACAGCTTCACACAAGTGCTACGATTACAACTTTAAGGGCTATTGTTCTCGCCAGTCCTGCTTATACTCTCACCTATGCATGTATTGCTCCGGTTCACACCCCCAACTTCACTGTGCTCGACAAAGACGAGAAGCTCACAGCAACGCATCACCCGCCTACAATCAGCCCTTTCGGAGCCCAGGCTCCGCACAATTTAGAATCCCTGGCCCATCATCCCCCCGCTTCAACTTCACCAGACCTCGTCACGCCCAACCACATATGTCAGGTCCAAGACAATATAGACAAATGGCAACTAGGAGCTACCCCAATAATATTTGAGCAGTTACATATGTACATTCAAGACTACCCTCATCAAGAGGACAAGCAGTTTCTATTACAAGGTTTTTCAAAGGGTTTTAAACTCAACTTCGCAGGCCCTAGAACCCTCACTGAATCAAAAAATTTAAAATCCGCTCAACAACACCCTGATCAAATTAAAAATATATTAGATCAAGAAATTAAGCTAGGTAGAATGGCTGGTCCTTATCCTGTCAGACCCTTTTCAAACTTGCGCATTTCTCCAATTGGCATTGTTCCCAAAAAATCGGGCGGCTGGAGGTTAATTACTCATTTGTCTGCTCCGGAAGGTAACAGTATTAATGACTTCATCGACCCCAAATATTGTTCAGTTAAGTACTCTTCCTTTGATGAAGCAGTTACTCTTATACAGTCGCAAGGTCCAGCTTGCCTGATCGGTAAGATGGACCTAAAGTCTGCCTTTCGGCTACTTCCTATCCATCCCAGTGATTTCTGCTTACTTGGTATCAAGTTCCAAGATTGCTATTATTTTGATAAATGCCTTCCTTTCGGGTGTGCACTGTCATGCGCGTTATTTGAAAAATTCTCAAATTTTTTACATTGGGCATTAAGCCATACTACAAAGTCCAGTAACATTTGTCACTACCTTGATGACTTTCTGTTTGTCGGTCCAAATGCGTCAAACGAGTGCGATAGATTGATGCAGCAATTCAGCCACATTTGCAAAGATTTGGGTGTGCCGATTGCGGCTGACAAGACTGAAGGTCCCACAACTAACATAACTTATTTAGGGTTAGGGATTGATACAGTATCTCAAACACTTTTTATCCCACATGATAAAGTCACATCCCTCAATGACCAACTTAGGGACCTCTGCAATCGTAAAAAAATCACTCTACAACAGTTACAATCACTCTGCGGGTTATTAGCATTTTGTGGCAGGGCATTACCAGCAGCTCGGGCATTTATCAGAAGGTTCTATGGTGCTATGTCTAGCGCTTACAGACCTCACCACATGATTAGAGTCACCTCAGGAATGCGGCAAGATGCACTCATTCTGCTCAAGTTCATTCACTCCTTTAATGGAACCTGCCCCTTCCCTGATCAGTCGTGGTCTCTGGACACGGATCTGGAATTTTTCACAGATAGCGCCAAATTAACAGGTGGTGGTGTTTATTTCCATGGGGAATGGGCTTACATCTCATGGCCCGAACATTGGGACTCAGACACTAGGCAAGATATATCCTACTTAGAATTAATCCCAATTGTAATGGGCATTTATATTTGGGGCTGTCAGTTGTCAAATTCCAAACTCTTGCTTCACACAGATAACATGGCCTTGGTATCCATTATCAACTCCAAATCATCAAAGTCTCAACGCGTCATGTCCCTCATTAGGCCATTGGTCCTAAAATGCTTACATTTAAACCTTCAAATTAAGGCTCAACACATAGCGGGCAAACTTAATCAAATAGCTGATTCTATTTCACGATTTCAGTGGCACCGCTTTCGTCAGCTAGCACCAGCAGCATCACCCAACCCGCAACCAATCCCATCCGAGTTCTGGAGCCTTTTGTAGAGGAGGTCCAAACACTACTGTCGGCATCGATTTCAACAAATACTCAGCTCACTTATTCCAAAGGCATGACTGCCTTTTCCCAGTTTCGTGATTCTTACCATTTACCACACACCAATCCCCCCCCTTTGGACCATTTGATTAATTTCATAGCTTATATGTCTGCTTCAAAATTAGCCCCCTCTACTATCAAAACGTACATGTCCGCAATAGCGTTCCATCAAAAAATTAACAACTTCCCGGACACTACTAAATCCTTCATAATTCAAAAGCTCCTGATTGGCCTTTCCAGGAAAAACCCTTCTCTCGACATTCGAAGACCTATCACATTACCTCTTCTTCATGCAATAATTCAGGCCCTACCACACACATGCCACTCCACTTACGAGTCAATTCTCTTCACTACTGCTTACCTTTTAGCTTATTTTGGCTTCTTGCGCGTTGGTGAATTAACAGTCACAACGGGTACATCCCCTAGTAGAATTCTGCAAGCCAACGCAGTTTCAATTACATCTCAAACCATACGATTATTCCTGCAGTTTTCAAAATCAGATCAAACTGGCAAGGGAACCACCATAGTTATACCTATTGATCACGAATCTTTAATACTACAACAAGCTTTGACAAAATTTCTCTCTGTAAGACCACCTGTTGAAGGCCCACTACTTTGCCATTTTGATAATAAACCCCTTACATCATACCAATTTTCCACAGTCCTTACCAAGACTTTACAGCATCTTAAGATCCCTCACGCAGCCTTTAAATCACACTCTTTTCGCATAGGCGCTGCCACGGCAGCTTTCATTAAAGGTATCCCAGAACACCAAATTCAGTCTAAGGGGCGTTGGAAGTCAATGTGTTACAAGAAATACATAAGGCTATAGTCTTAAATTCTCTATTATTGCATCATTTTAACACCAATGCTAACATATAACAAGAATTTCAGGTCAAGCGCCACACATATGGATAGTCGGATCATCAATTACTTCCAAAGCTAAAACACACAGTCAAACGCGCGCTGGAGGCAATTCAATGGGCCTTCACGACTTGATTGGGGCCAAGGTACGCTGGATAAGCAGACCTGGTATGATGTGGGGGGACGTTTTTACATGCATTTCTACCCAGCTATTTCACACTACTCCTCCTGACATGTTAGTGATACATTGCGGAGGCAACAGTATTGGCGCATTACCTTTATTGGACCTTCGACTAAAAATGTTTGAAACTATATCTGAACTAGCTACAATTTTGCCTAACACTTTGTTGGTTTGGTCTGAAATTTTGCCACGGTCATGTTGGCGTTATATGTCTAGTACTATCGCAGCAGAAAAGTCCAGAATTCGTCTTAACAATGCAATCGCAACTCATGTTTTAAACTTGGGAGGGGCTTATATTAAGCACCTCGAACTAAATAAATATAACAACCAAATGTTTAGCTTAGACGGAGTACATTTATCCGAATTGGGCAATAATGTTTTCCTTGACACATTGCAGGGTGCACTTTATCTGTTCTCACAAACCCATTCATCAGTATATCCTGATCATATGTATTAGCTTATCTTTGTCACAAACACAACCTTATCCCAACCCCCTACCCTTTCCCTTTACCTAATCCCCAATAACCTGGTCATGGCTTAACCTTAAACTTGCCCCCAACTGCCCTGAATCATTCCCCTCTCTCGATGGGTTTGGGGCTGCAAATTGTCTGGCGGACAAACACCTTTAGTAAAGCTGTTTGTATGGCGGAATTTGCACCATGGCAAGGTTTCTCAAGTCTTTGATGTAGGCAACTGTTCCCAGGGCCTGCTCAAAGCTTGGGAATAGGTGGTCAACTGTTCCCAGGGTCCACCTAACCTAGCCAGCAACCCGCTTAAAGCAAAGCCATATTGATATTGACTTTCATATTTGAACTTTGATTTATTGATTGATTGATTGATTGATTGATTGATTGAACTTTGATTATTGATTATTGATTGATTGAATAACTTGATTGTTGAACTATTGATTTTGATTGATTCATTGATTGATTGTGCAGCCATATACCTGTTCATCAAGTGGGTGACAGGTCGGTTGTTAAACTTATTGCTAATTAATAAATAAGTCATTTATTGTGCAGCCATATACCTGTTCATCAAGTGGGTGACAGGTCGGTTGTTAAACTTATTGCTAATTAATAAAAAAGCCATGACCAAAATCGCCAGCTTGTGTTTAGCTGTTATCTTTTATAATGGAATTTATCCCTACGGATAAATTCATTTATACAAGTAACAGCAACTAATTAAATTAACACTAAAATATTTTGAGGAGTTAGCTTTAACAAATCAATCGGGTTAGATTGACCTGATTAATATCGGGTTCAACATCCTTTTCTTCTCTACCCATCCTTCACATAGCATCCCTGAAAAATTCACCCAATCCCACCCAACCCCATTAAAATCATATGCTGCAATATATTTTGTTACCTTGAAAATTTTGTGTTGTTATTCTACATATTCCATTTTGAATGTCAATACATTGTTTGGTTCACATAAATCTTGCGATAAGTTTTTAATTATCTTTATACTTGTACAATGTTCGTTGTATATCAGAAATCGCTGGTTTGTTCAATTTAATTTCCAGTCAATAACATTATACTTTCCTTGAAGAATTCATGTCATTATTCATCATGTAATTGTTACTGTCTAAATGTTAATACTATTCTACCAATATTAATTTGTGATAAAATTAAATCATGTTTATACATGTACAATGTTTGTTGCATATCAGATACTGCTGGCTCGTTCAATTTATTTTTCAGTCAGCAACACGATACCTTCCATTATTACCTACCTCAGATACCCGTCATGGCTTATACCAATATCTCATCCGCTTCCTCAAGTGCTCTTACAACTGTCAGTTACGGACGCGAAATTGATCGTATGGCAGAATTTGCACCATGGCAAGGTTTCTCAAGTCTTTGATGTAGGCAACTGTTCCCAGGGCCTGCTCAAAGCTTGGGAATAGGTGGTCAACTGTTCCCAGGGTCCACCTAACCTAGCCAGCAACCCGCTTAAAGCAAAGCCATATTGATATTGACTTTCATATTTGAACTTTGATTTATTGATTGATTGATTGATTGATTGATTGATTGATTGAACTTTGATTATTGATTATTGATTGATTGAATAACTTGATTGTTGAACTATTGATTTTGATTGATTCATTGATTGATTGTGCAGCCATATACCTGTTCATCAAGTGGGTGACAGGTCGGTTGTTAAACTTATTGCTAATTAATAAATAAGTCATTTATTGTGCAGCCATATACCTGTTCATCAAGTGGGTGACAGGTCGGTTGTTAAACTTATTGCTAATTAATAAAAAAGCCATGACCAAAATCGCCAGCTTGTGTTTAGCTGTTATCTTTTATAAATGGGTGCAACTGGTGCATGTTTCAGCACTGGAAGATCGTGAGAAACAACCGTTTGTGCAAGAATCTGGTTTAACTTAATCAGTACAACTTCAAGTTTCGGCGTGAGGTTCGCTGTTATGCCCCTTATTAAGGTCTAAGAGTTGAAGTTATTCGATAAGAGTTAAATCGGTTTCCTTCGCATAAGTTCGACAGAATTTGGTGCAACTGGTGCATGTTTCAGCATTGGAAGATCGTGAGAAACAACCGTTTGTACTAGAATCTGGCTTAACCTACTCAACACAACTTCCAGTTTCGGCGAGAGGTGCGCTGTTATACCCCTAAGTATGTATTAGAGTTGAATTTTTGCAAATAATCCTTTAAGGGTTGATTAGTTCAATTGACATACTTTCTACAAGAACCTTTGCTACAAGTGCCTTTTTTAACCCTGTCAAATCGTGAGAATCATCTGTTTATACCAGAAATTAGTCACAACTAATCAGCACAAGTCCTAGTTTAGTCTACAGTTGCGTTATTATAACCCCTGTAATTTGGTAAACAACTGTTCTTGGAAGAGTTTATTCAACCTACTTCAAACACTAACAAATTGGTAAAAATGCTGCATTTCTTTGCCTGAGAATATGCAAAACAGACATTTGCATCGACAATTAAACTAATTTAACCAATAGATGTCCTAGATTATTATAAATGTGAGGTATTATTACCCCTATATTTGAATACTCAATTATTTGTGTAAATGTTTATTTGGTCTTCTTTACGAGCTTTCGACAGATTTTGGGAACAATGTTGCCTGTTTCAGCTGCATAAAATTGTGGGAAGCAATTGTCTACAACAGAAATTAGACTCTAATAACGTTTGCAAGTCTAAGTTATTGCTACGTTTGCGTTTTTATATCCACTAAGTTTCAGTTGGATAAATCAGATAAGTGATTATACGCTCTACTCCACACACTTTAAACATAAATCGGTGCAACTGGTGCATGTTTCAGCACTGGAAGATCGTGAGAAACAACCGTTTGTGCAAGAATCTGGTTTAACTTAATCAGTACAACTTCAAGTTTCGGCGTGAGGTTCGCTGTTATGCCCCTTATTAAGGTCTAAGAGTTGAAGTTATTCGATAAGAGTTAAATCGGTTTCCTTCGCATAAGTTCGACAGAATTTGGTGCAACTGGTGCATGTTTCAGCATTGGAAGATCGTGAGAAACAACCGTTTGTACTAGAATCTGGCTTAACCTACTCAACACAACTTCCAGTTTCGGCGAGAGGTGCGCTGTTATACCCCTAAGTATGTATTAGAGTTGAATTTTTGCAAATAATCCTTTAAGGGTTGATTAGTTCAATTGACATACTTTCTACAAGAACCTTTGCTACAAGTGCCTTTTTTAACCCTGTCAAATCGTGAGAATCATCTGTTTATACCAGAAATTAGTCACAACTAATCAGCACAAGTCCTAGTTTAGTCTACAGTTGCGTTATTATAACCCCTGTAATTTGGTAAACAACTGTTCTTGGAAGAGTTTATTCAACCTACTTCAAACACTAACAAATTGGTAAAAATGCTGCATTTCTTTGCCTGAGAATATGCAAAACAGACATTTGCATCGACAATTAAACTAATTTAACCAATAGATGTCCTAGATTATTATAAATGTGAGGTATTATTACCCCTATATTTGAATACTCAATTATTTGTGTAAATGTTTATTTGGTCTTCTTTACGAGCTTTCGACAGATTTTGGGAACAATGTTGCCTGTTTCAGCTGCATAAAATTGTGGGAAGCAATTGTCTACAACAGAAATTAGACTCTAATAACGTTTGCAAGTCTAAGTTATTGCTACGTTTGCGTTTTTATATCCACTAAGTTTCAGTTGGATAAATCAGATAAGTGATTATACGCTCTACTCCACACACTTTAAACATAAATCGGTGCAACTGGTGCATGTTTCAGCACTGGAAGATCGTGAGAAACAACCGTTTGTGCAAGAATCTGGTTTAACTTAATCAGTACAACTTCAAGTTTCGGCGTGAGGTTCGCTGTTATGCCCCTTATTAAGGTCTAAGAGTTGAAGTTATTCGATAAGAGTTAAATCGGTTTCCTTCGCATAAGTTCGACAGAATTTGGTGCAACTGGTGCATGTTTCAGCATTGGAAGATCGTGAGAAACAACCGTTTGTACTAGAATCTGGCTTAACCTACTCAACACAACTTCCAGTTTCGGCGAGAGGTGCGCTGTTATACCCCTAAGTATGTATTAGAGTTGAATTTTTGCAAATAATCCTTTAAGGGTTGATTAGTTCAATTGACATACTTTCTACAAGAACCTTTGCTACAAGTGCCTTTTTTAACCCTGTAAAATCGTGAGAATCATCTGTTTATACCAGAAATTAGTCACAACTAATCAGCACAAGTCCTAGTTTAGTCTACAGTTGCGTTATTATAACCCCTGTAATTTGGTAAACAACTGTTCTTGGAAGAGTTTATTCAACCTACTTCAAACACTAACAAATTGGTAAAAATGCTGCATTTCTTTGCCTGAGAATATGCAAAACAGACATTTGCATCGACAATTAAACTAATTTAACCAATAGATGTCCTAGATTATTATAAATGTGAGGTATTATTACCCCTATATTTGAATACTCAATTATTTGTGTAAATGTTTATTTGGTCTTCTTTACGAGCTTTCGACAGATTTTGGGAACAATGTTGCCTGTTTCAGCTGCATAAAATTGTGGGAAGCAATTGTCTACAACAGAAATTAGACTCTAATAACGTTTGCAAGTCTAAGTTATTGCTACGTTTGCGTTTTTATATCCACTAAGTTTCAGTTGGATAAATCAGATAAGTGATTATACGCTCTACTCCACACACTTTAAACATAAATCGGTGCAACTGGTGCATGTTTCAGCACTGGAAGATCGTGAGAAACAACCGTTTGTGCAAGAATCTGGTTTAACTTAATCAGTACAACTTCAAGTTTCGGCGTGAGGTTCGCTGTTATGCCCCTTATTAAGGTTTAAGAGTTGAAGTTATTCGAGAAGAGTTAAATCGGTTTCCTTCGCATAAGTTCGACAGAATTTGGTGCAACTGGTGCATGTTTCAGCATTGGAAGATCGTGAGAAACAACCGTTTGTACTAGAATCTGGCTTAACCTACTCAACACAACTTCCAGTTTCGGCGAGAGGTGCGCTGTTATACCCCTAAGTATGTATTAGAGTTGAATTTTTGCAAATAATCCTTTAAGGGTTGATTAGTTCAATTGACATACTTTCTACAAGAACCTTTGCTACAAGTGCCTTTTTTAACCCTGTCAAATCGTGAGAATCATCTGTTTATACCAGAAATTAGTCACAACTAATCAGCACAAGTCCTAGTTTAGTCTACAGTTGCGTTATTATAACCCCTGTAATTTGGTAAACAACTGTTCTTGGAAGAGTTTATTCAACCTACTTCAAACACTAACAAATTGGTAAAAATGCTGCATTTCTTTGCCTGAGAATATGCAAAACAGACATTTGCATCGACAATTAAACTAATTTAACCAATAGATGTCCTAGATTATTATAAATGTGAGGTATTATTACCCCTATATTTGAATACTCAATTATTTGTGTAAGTGTTTATTTGGTCTTCTTTACGAGCTTTCGACAGATTTTGGGAACAATGTTGCCTGTTTCAGCTGCATAAAATTGTGGGAAGCAATTGTCTACAACAGAAATTAGACTCTAATAACGTTTGCAAGTCTAAGTTATTGCTACGTTTGCGTTTTTATATCCACTAAATTTCAGTTGGATAAATCAGATAAGTGATTATACGCTCTACTCCACACACTTTAAACATAAATCGGTGCAACTGGTGCATGTTTCAGCACTGGAAGATCGTGAGAAACAACCGTTTGTGCAAGAATCTGGTTTAACTTAATCAGTACAACTTCAAGTTTCGGCGTGAGGTTCGCTGTTATGCCCCTTATTAAGGTCTAAGAGTTGAAGTTATTCGATAAGAGTTAAATCGGTTTCCTTCGCATAAGTTCGACAGAATTTGGTGCAACTGGTGCATGTTTCAGCATTGGAAGATCGTGAGAAACAACCGTTTGTACTAGAATCTGGCTTAACCTACTCAACACAACTTCCAGTTTCGGCGAGAGGTGCGCTGTTATACCCCTAAGTATGTATTAGAGTTGAATTTTTGCAAATAATCCTTTAAGGGTTGATTAGTTCAATTGACATACTTTCTACAAGAACCTTTGCTACAAGTGCCTTTTTTAACCCTGTCAAATCGTGAGAATCATCTGTTTATACCAGAAATTAGTCACAACTAATCAGCACAAGTCCTAGTTTAGTCTACAGTTGCGTTATTATAACCCCTGTAATTTGGTAAACAACTGTTCTTGGAAGAGTTTATTCAACCTACTTCAAACACTAACAAATTGGTAAAAATGCTGCATTTCTTTGCCTGAGAATATGCAAAACAGACATTTGCATCGACAATTAAACTAATTTAACCAATAGATGTCCTAGATTATTATAAATGTGAGGTATTATTACCCCTATATTTGAATACTCAATTTTTTGTGTAAGTGTTTATTTGGTCTTCTTTACGAGCTTTCGACAGATTTTGGGAACAATGTTGCCTGTTTCAGCTGCATAAAATTGTGGGAAGCAATTGTCTACAACAGAAATTAAACTCTAATAACGTTTGCAAGTCTAAGTTATTGCTACGTTTGCGTTTTTATATCCACTAAATTTCAGTTGGATAAATCAGATAAGTGATTATACGCTCTACTCCACACACTTTAAACATAAATGGGTGCAACTGGTGCATGTTTCAGCACTGGAAGATCGTGAGAAACAACCGTTTGTGCAAGAATCTGGTTTAACTTAATCAGTACAACTTCAAGTTTCGGCGTGAGGTTCGCTGTTATGCCCCTTATTAAGGTCTAAGAGTTGAAGTTATTCGATAAGAGTTAAATCGGTTTCCTTCGCATAAGTTCGACAGAATTTGGTGCAACTGGTGCATGTTTCAGCATTGGAAGATCGTGAGAAACAACCGTTTGTACTAGAATCTGGCTTAACCTACTCAACACAACTTCCAGTTTCGGCGAGAGGTGCGCTGTTATACCCCTAAGTATGTATTAGAGTTGAATTTTTGCAAATAATCCTTTAAGGGTTGATTAGTTCAATTGACATACTTTCTACAAGAACCTTTGCTACAAGTGCCTTTTTTAACCCTGTAAAATCGTGAGAATCATCTGTTTATACCAGAAATTAGTCACAACTAATCAGCACAAGTCCTAGTTTAGTCTACAGTTGCGTTATTATAACCCCTGTAATTTGGTAAACAACTGTTCTTGGAAGAGTTTATTCAACCTACTTCAAACACTAACAAATTGGTAAAAATGCTGCATTTCTTTGCCTGAGAATATGCAAAACAGACATTTGCATCGACAATTAAACTAATTTAACCAATAGATGTCCTAGATTATTATAAATGTGAGGTATTATTACCCCTATATTTGAATACTCAATTATTTGTGTAAATGTTTATTTGGTCTTCTTTACGAGCTTTCGACAGATTTTGGGAACAATGTTGCCTGTTTCAGCTGCATAAAATTGTGGGAAGCAATTGTCTACAACAGAAATTAGACTCTAATAACGTTTGCAAGTCTAAGTTATTGCTACGTTTGCGTTTTTATATCCACTAAGTTTCAGTTGGATAAATCAGATAAGTGATTATACGCTCTACTCCACACACTTTAAACATAAATCGGTGCAACTGGTGCATGTTTCAGCACTGGAAGATCGTGAGAAACAACCGTTTGTGCAAGAATCTGGTTTAACTTAATCAGTACAACTTCAAGTTTCGGCGTGAGGTTCGCTGTTATGCCCCTTATTAAGGTCTAAGAGTTGAAGTTATTCGATAAGAGTTAAATCGGTTTCCTTCGCATAAGTTCGACAGAATTTGGTGCAACTGGTGCATGTTTCAGCATTGGAAGATCGTGAGAAACAACCGTTTGTACTAGAATCTGGCTTAAC
Source organism: Magallana ariakensis (assembly GCA_020458035.1). NCBI lineage: Eukaryota > Metazoa > Mollusca > Bivalvia > Ostreida > Ostreidae > Magallana > Magallana ariakensis. The sequence goes on from CM035813.1 coordinate 76,971,001, forward strand.
CTACTCAACACAACTTCCAGTTTCGGCGAGAGGTGCGCTGTTATACCCCTAAGTATGTATTAGAGTTGAATTTTTGCCAATAATCCTTTAAGGGTTGATTAGTTCAATTGACATACTTTCTACAAGAACCTTTGCTACAAGTGCCTTTTTTAACCCTGTCAAATCGTGAGAATCATCTGTTTATACCAGAAATTAGTCACAACTAATCAGCACAAGTCCTAGTTTAGTCTACAGTTGCGTTATTATAACCCCTGTAATTTGGTAAACAACTGTTCTTGGAAGAGTTTATTCAACCTACTTCAAACACTAACAAATTGGTAAAAATGCTGCATTTCTTTGCCTGAGAATATGCAAAACAGACATTTGCATCGACAATTAAACTAATTTAACCAATAGATGTCCTAGATTATTATAAATGTGAGGTATTATTACCCCTATATTTGAATACTCAATTATTTGTGTAAGTGTTTATTTGGTCTTCTTTACGAGCTTTCGACAGATTTTGGGAACAATGTTGCCTGTTTCAGCTGCATAAAATTGTGGGAAGCAATTGTCTACAACAGAAATTAGACTCTAATAACGTTTGCAAGTCTAAGTTATTGCTACGTTTGCGTTTTTATATCCACTAAGTTTCAGTTGGATAAATCAGATAAGTGATTATACGCTCTACTCCACACACTTTAAACATAAATCGGTGCAACTGGTGCATGTTTCAGCACTGGAAGATCGTGAGAAACAACCGTTTGTGCAAGAATCTGGTTTAACTTAATCAGTACAACTTCAAGTTTCGGCGTGAGGTTCGCTGTTATGCCCCTTATTAAGGTCTAAGAGTTGAAGTTATTCGATAAGAGTTAAATCGGTTTCCTTCGCATAAGTTCGACAGAATTTGGTGCAACTGGTGCATGTTTCAGCATTGGAAGATCGTGAGAAACAACCGTTTGTACTAGAATCTGGCTTAACCTACTCAACACAACTTCCAGTTTCGGCGAGAGGTGCGCTGTTATACCCCTAAGTATGTATTAGAGTTGAATTTTTGCAAATAATCCTTTAAGGGTTGATTAGTTCAATTGACATACTTTCTACAAGAACCTTTGCTACAAGTGCCTTTTTTAACCCTGTAAAATCGTGAGAATCATCTGTTTATACCAGAAATTAGTCACAACTAATCAGCACAAGTCCTAGTTTAGTCTACAGTTGCGTTATTATAACCCCTGTAATTTGGTAAACAACTGTTCTTGGAAGAGTTTATTCAACCTACTTCAAACACTAACAAATTGGTAAAAATGCTGCATTTCTTTGCCTGAGAATATGCAAAACAGACATTTGCATCGACAATTAAACTAATTTAACCAATAGATGTCCTAGATTATTATAAATGTGAGGTATTATTACCCCTATATTTGAATACTCAATTATTTGTGTAAATGTTTATTTGGTCTTCTTTACGAGCTTTCGACAGATTTTGGGAACAATGTTGCCTGTTTCAGCTGCATAAAATTGTGGGAAGCAATTGTCTACAACAGAAATTAGACTCTAATAACGTTTGCAAGTCTAAGTTATTGCTACGTTTGCGTTTTTATATCCACTAAGTTTCAGTTGGATAAATCAGATAAGTGATTATACGCTCTACTCCACACACTTTAAACATAAATCGGTGCAACTGGTGCATGTTTCAGCACTGGAAGATCGTGAGAAACAACCGTTTGTGCAAGAATCTGGTTTAACTTAATCAGTACAACTTCAAGTTTCGGCGTGAGGTTCGCTGTTATGCCCCTTATTAAGGTCTAAGAGTTGAAGTTATTCGATAAGAGTTAAATCGGTTTCCTTCGCATAAGTTCGACAGAATTTGGTGCAACTGGTGCATGTTTCAGCATTGGAAGATCGTGAGAAACAACCGTTTGTACTAGAATCTGGCTTAACCTACTCAACACAACTTCCACTTTCGGCGAGAGGTGCGCTGTTATACCCCTAAGTATGTATTAGAGTTGAATTTTTGCAAATAATCCTTTAAGGGTTGATTAGTTCAATTGACATACTTTCTACAAGAACCTTTGCTACAAGTGCCTTTTTTAACCCTGTCAAATCGTGAGAATCATCTGTTTATACCAGAAATTAGTCACAACTAATCAGCACAAGTCCTAGTTTAGTCTACAGTTGCGTTATTATAACCCCTGTAATTTGGTAAACAACTGTTCTTGGAAGAGTTTATTCAACCTACTTCAAACACTAACAAATTGGTAAAAATGCTGCATTTCTTTGCCTGAGAATATGCAAAACAGACATTTGCATCGACAATTAAACTAATTTAACCAATAGATGTCCTAGATTATTATAAATGTGAGGTATTATTACCCCTATATTTGAATACTAAATTATTTGTGTAAGTGTTTATTTGGTCTTCTTTACGAGCTTTCGACAGATTTTGGGAACAATGTTGCCTGTTTCAGCTGCATAAAATTGTGGGAAGCAATTGTCTACAACAGAAATTAGACTCTAATAACGTTTGCAAGTCTAAGTTATTGCTACGTTCGCGTTTTTATATCCACTAAGTTTCAGTTGGATAAATCAGATAAGTGATTATACGCTCTACTCCACACACTTTAAACATAAATCGGTGCAACTGGTGCATGTTTCAGCACTGGAAGATCGTGAGAAACAACCGTTTGTGCAAGAATCTGGTTTAACTTAATCAGTACAACTTCAAGTTTCGGCGTGAGGTTCGCTGTTATGCCCCTTATTAAGGTCTAAGAGTTGAAGTTATTCGATAAGAGTTAAATCGGTTTCCTTCGCATAAGTTCGACAGAATTTGGTGCAACTGGTGCATGTTTCAGCATTGGAAGATCGTGAGAAACAACCGTTTGTACTAGAATCTGGCTTAACCTACTCAACACAACTTCCAGTTTCGGCGAGAGGTGCGCTGTTATACCCCTAAGTATGTATTAGAGTTGAATTTTTGCAAATAATCCTTTAAGGGTTGATTAGTTCAATTGACATACTTTCTACAAGAACCTTTGCTACAAGTGCCTTTTTTAACCCTGTCAAATCGTGAGAATCATCTGTTTATACCAGAAATTAGTCACAACTAATCAGCACAAGTCCTAGTTTAGTCTACAGTTGCGTTATTATAACCCCTGTAATTTGGTAAACAACTGTTCTTGGAAGAGTTTATTCAACCTACTTCAAACACTAACAAATTGGTAAAAATGCTGCATTTCTTTGCCTGAGAATATGCAAAACAGACATTTGCATCGACAATTAAACTAATTTAACCAATAGATGTCCTAGATTATTATAAATGTGAGGTATTATTACCCCTATATTTGAATACTCAATTATTTGTGTAAATGTTTATTTGGTCTTCTTTACGAGCTTTCGACAGATTTTGGGAACAATGTTGCCTGTTTCAGCTGCATTAAATTGTGGGAAGCAATTGTCTACAACAGAAATTAGACTCTAATAACGTTTGCAAGTCTAAGTTATTGCTACGTTTGCGTTTTTATATCCACTAAGTTTCAGTTGGATAAATCAGATAAGTGATTATACGCTCTACTCCACACACTTTAAACATAAATCGGTGCAACTGGTGCATGTTTCAGCACTGGAAGATCGTGAGAAACAACCGTTTGTGCAAGAATCTGGTTTAACTTAATCAGTACAACTTCAAGTTTCGGCGTGAGGTTCGCTGTTATGCCCCTTATTAAGGTCTAAGAGTTGAAGTTATTCGATAAGAGTTAAATCGGTTTCCTTCGCATAAGTTCGACAGAATTTGGTGCAACTGGTGCATGTTTCAGCATTGGAAGATCGTGAGAAACAACCGTTTGTACTAGAATCTGGCTTAACCTACTCAACACAACTTCCAGTTTCGGCGAGAGGTGCGCTGTTATACCCCTAAGTATGTATTAGAGTTGAATTTTTGCAAATAATCCTTTAAGGGTTGATTAGTTCAATTGACATACTTTCTACAAGAACCTTTGCTACAAGTGCCTTTTTTAACCCTGTAAAATCGTGAGAATCATCTGTTTATACCAGAAATTAGTCACAACTAATCAGCACAAGTCCTAGTTTAGTCTACAGTTGCGTTATTATAACCCCTGTAATTTGGTAAACAACTGTTCTTGGAAGGGTTTATTCAACCTACTTCAAACACTAACAAATTGGTAAAAATGCTGCATTTCTTTGCCTGAGAATATGCAAAACAGACATTTGCATCGACAATTAAACTAATTTAACCAATAGATGTCCTAGATTATTAGAAATGTGAGGTATTATTACCCCTATATTTGAATACTCAATTATTTCTGTAAGTGTTTATTTGGTCTTCTTTACAAGCTTTCGACAGATTTTGGGAACAACGTTGCCTGTTTCAGCTGCATAAAATTGTGGGAAGCAATTGTCTACAACAGAAATTAGACTCTAATAACGTTTGCAAGTCTAAGTCATTGCTACGTTTGCGTTTTTATATCCACTATGTTTCAGTTGGATAAATCAGATAAGTGATTATACGCTCTACTCCACACACTTTAATCATAAATCGGTGCAACTGGTGCATGTTTCAGCACTGGAAGATCGTGAGAAACAACCGTTTGTGCAAGAATCTGGTTTAACTTAATCAGTACAACTTCAAGTTTCGGCGTGAGGTTCGCTGTTATGCCCCTTATGTCTAAGAGTTGAAGTTATTCGATAAGAGTTAAATCGGTTTCCTTCGCATAAGTTCGACAGAATTTGGTGCAACTGGTGCATGTTTCAGCATTGGAAGATCGTGAGAAACAACCGTTTGTACTAGAATCTGGCTTAACCTACTCAACACAACTCCCAGTTTCGGCGAGAGGTGCGCTGTTATACACCTAAGTCTGTATTAGAGTTGAATTTTTGCAAATAATCCTTTAAGGGTTGATTAGTTCAATTGACATACTTTCTACAAGAACCTTTGCTACAAGTGCCTTTTTTAACCCTGTAAAATCGTGAGAATCATCTGTTTATACCAGAAATTAGTCACAACTAATCAGCACAAGTCCTAGTTTAGTCTACAGTTGCGTTATTATAACCCATGTAATTTGGTAAACAACTGTTCTTGTAAGGGTTTATTCAACCTACTTCAAACACTAACAAATTGGTAAAAATGCTGCATTTCTTTGCCTGAGAATATGCAAAACAGACATTTGCATCGACAATTAAACTAATTTAACCAATAGATGTCCTAGATTATTAGAAATGTGAGGTATTATTACCCCTATATTTGAATACTCAATTATTTCTGTAAGTGTTTATTTGGTCTTCTTTACAAGCTTTCGACAGATTTTGGGAACAACGTTGCCTGTTTCAGCTGCATAAAATTGTGGGAAGCAATTGTCTACAACAGAAATTAGACTCTAATAACGTTTGCAAGTCTAAGTCATTGCTACGTTTGCGTTTTTATATCCACTATGTTTCAGTTGGATAAATCAGATAAGTGATTATACGCTCTACTCCACACACTTTAAACATAAATCGGTGCAACTGGTGCATGTTTCAGCACTGGAAGATCGTGAGAAACAACCGTTTGTGCAAGAATCTGGTTTAACTTAATCAGTACAACTTCAAGTTTCGGCGTAAGGTTCGCTGTTATGCCCCTTATGTCTAAGAGTTGAAGTTATTAGATAAGAGTTAAATCGGTTTCCTTCGCATAAGTTCGACAGAATTTGGTGCAACTGGTGCATGTTTCAGCATTGGAAGATCGTGAGAAACAACCGTTTGTACTAGAATCTGGCTTAACCTACTCAACACAACTCCCAGTTTCGGCGAGAGGTGCGCTGTTATACACCTAAGTATGTATTAGAGTTGAATTTTTGCAAATAATCCTTTAAGCGTTGATTAGTTCAATTGACATACTTTCTACAAGAACCTTTGTTACAAGTGCCTTTTTTAACCATGTAAAATCGTGAGAATCATCTGTTTATACCAGAAATTAGTCACAACTAATCAGCACAAGTCCTAGTTTAGTCTACAGTTGCGTTATTATAACCCATGTAATTTGGTAAACAACTGTTCTTGTAAGGGTTTATTCAACCTACTTCAAACACTAACAAATTGGTAAAAATGCTGCATTTCTTTGCCTGAGAATATGCAAAACAGACATTTGCATCGACAATTAAACTAATTTAACCAATAGATGTCCTAGATTATTAGAAATGTGAGGTATTATTACCCCTATATTTGAATACTCAATTATTTCTGTAAGTGTTTATTTGGTCTTCTTTACAAGCTTTCGACAGATTTTGGGAACAACGTTGCCTGTTTCAGCTGCATAAAATTGTGGGAAGCAATTGTCTACAACAGAAATTAGACTCTAATAACGTTTGCAAGTCTAAGTCATTGCTACGTTTGCGTTTTTATATCCACTAAGTTTCAGTTGGATAAATCAGATAAGTGATTATACGCTCTACTCCACACACTTTAAACATAAATCGGTGCAACTGGTGCATGTTTCAGCACTGGAAGATCGCGAGAA
>CM035813.1:76985487-77211283 GCA_020458035.1 Magallana ariakensis
ATAAACAAATGTAAAAGTACGAAGATAAACGAGTGGATCAAAAGATACCGTTGGAGAAAAAGATATAAAAAGCACTAAAAAAAACCAACAACACTCGTTATCTATAGTGTCGGATCAAAAGATACATGGTTATAAGATGAGATATAAAAAAGCACTAAAAATAACCAACGACACGAACAATAAAGAAAAATATTGTCAAATTTTCGGGACAACCCGTCCCTTCTTCAGGACAACTAAGTAAAAACTACATATGAAAGGAGAAAAAGATCTACAAAACTAGCACTAAACTAAAAACTAAATGATATATAAAACACCGGATGGGAACGTGGCAACTACATCTTTGTATTAAAGATCATAAGCCCGAGAAAGAAAAATCCCGTCCGACGCAGCGGACGGTCTGTGTAGAAGTGCTGAGAGATAACCCGAACAAATTAATTAGCTAATTGGGGGTTGGTGTTAATTAAGTTGTACTAGTAAGATAATTCGTAATGAAGGTTTGTAGGAGAGACAGGTTCTGTAAATGACCACATAAATATACACAAAAGAGTAAAAACTAATAGGAGTTAAATAAAGAAAATAAAATGGATAAAACAACAATTAAAAATAGCAAAATAAAAAGTAAACAAAAAGAACCCGTACAGATTAAACCGATTAAGGAACGAGCTAATAAGTTGAATAATTAACGTGAATGATAGTTTGTACATGGAACCAAAAAGATGATGATGGTGACACTGCATAGAAAAAAATCAGGATGCTTTAGTTGATGTTCATTTTAGTGAAGTCACTTAATTTGTTCATGCCGTCAGGGCGGAATGACTTCAGTCTATGCATCCAAAATTTTTCTTTATTTTTTCTCTCCGCATCTGTCCAGTCTACTAACACAGTCACCTTTCAAACCTCTTAGTTGGTTGCGCTTCATAGACGACATCGAAATGAAGTGGGTTGAAAACAGAAACAACCTCGATGATTTTATCACCTTTGTCAATTCTTTCCATCATTCTATCAAATTTACGACTGAAATTTCCTCATCCAACAATACGTTTCTTGACACTACTTCAACTTTAATCGATGGTTAACTCGATTTCAATCTTCATACTAAACCTACAGATTCCCACCTCTATTTAATGACGTCTAGCTGCCACCCACCTCATACGTTTAGAGGCATACCAAAAGGCCTAGCCACCAGAGTCAGACGTATTTGTTCAACTCAAGAACTATACTCTGAGCAAAGTAAACTCCTAAAATCCCACTTATGTGCCAGGGGCTACAGCCCGCACTCTGTACAAAATGCAATTGATGATTTAGCTAAAGAGGATCGATTATCCCTTTTGAAATACAAACCTAAAAACGAAGACAACAAAGTCCCATTTGTCACTACTTACCACCTTGTCCTTAAGGGTCTAAATGCAGTTCTAAAGAAGAACCTGCCAATCCTTTACAGCAATGATAAAATGGTTGAGGTTTTCAAAAAACCCCCAATGGCAGCTTTCAAACGCCCTAGAAGCCTTAAGGACATGGTGGTAAGAACCAAACTAAAGAACCCTCTACCTAATGGTGGCTTTAAAACTTGTTCTGACACCAGATGTCTGTTGTGCAAACACAGCTCTGATGCGGACGACTTTTCTAGCCCCATTACTGGCCATACTTACAAAATTTTCGGTAATACCTCTTGTCGTACTGACAATTGTGTATACTTCATCAATTGTAAATTTTGTCAGAAACAATACGTAGGGGAAACAGGAGACCTCCGCAGGCGCATCAATAACCACCGTTCCACCATCAAAACTAAGAAAATCAAAGAACCCGTCGGAGAACATTTTAACTTAGATGGTCACAAATGGGAGGACATGATGGTTTTGGTTATTGATCACAACCCAGACTGGACAGATGCGGAGAGAAAAAATAAAGAAAAATTTTGGATGCATAGACTGAAGTCATTCCGCCCTGACGGCATGAACAAATTAAGTGACTTCACTAAAATGAACATCAACTAAAGCATCCTGATTTTTTTCTATGCAGTGTCACCATCATCATCTTTTTGGTTCCATGTACAAACTATCATTCACGTTAATTATTCAACTTATTAGCTCGTTCCTTAATCGGTTTAATCTGTACGGGTTCTTATTTTGCTATTTTTAATTGTTGTTTTATCCATTTTATTTTCTTTATTTAACTCCTATTAGTTTTTACTCTTTTGTGTATATTTATGTGGTCATTTACAGAACCTGTCTCCCCTACAAACCTTCATTACGAATTATCTTACTAGTACAACTTAATTAACACCAACCCCCAATTAGCTAATTAATTCGTTCGGGTTATCTCTCAGCACTTCTACACAGACCGTCCGCTGCGTCGGACGGGATTTTTCTTTCTCGGGCTTATGATCTTTAATACAAAGATGTAGTTGCCACGTTCCCATCCGGTGTTTTATATATCATTTAGTTTTTAGTTTAGTGCTAGTTTTGTAGATCTTTTTCTCCTTTCATATGTAGTTTTTACTTAGTTGTCCTGAAGAAGGGACGGGTTGTCCCGAAAATTTGACAATATTTTTCTTTATTGTTCGTGTCGTTGGTTATTTTTAGTGCTTTTTTATATCTCATCTTATAACCATGTATCTTTTGATCCGACACTATAGATAACGAGTGTTGTTGGTTTTTTTAGTGCTTTATATATATATATATATATATATATATATATATATATATATATATATATATATATATATATATATATATATAACATAACAGAAAGCCGATTCAAAACTCTACCGGTTTTATTGATATATTCAGGAGTGTTCCTGAAGATATCAATGAAACCGGTAGAGTTTTGAATCGGCTTTCTGTTATTTTTTATTATTTATTACTTGTGTGGATTAACTTTACTCATTTTCATTTTGGATTATATATATATATATATATATATATATATATATATATATATATATATATATATATATATATATATATATATATATCAATCCAGCTTTAACTTCGCCCTTCAAAGACCACCTGACAATTCGGTAACATTGACCCCCAAAGGTTGGATGGGGCCACAATGTCTAATTATCTAATTAGTTTTTGAGAAGATTTAAAAAAAAAATACTCTATATATTCCTATGTAGAAATTCGACCCCACATTGTGTCCCTTAGTATTTCTTGAGAGGATGTCAATAATGTCAACAGTTTAGAGACAGACGGACAGACGGACCACAGACAAAATGTGATCAGAAAAGCTCACTTGAACTTTCGGCTCAGGTGAGATAATAACTGAATCCTACTGAGAATGAATCAGCAATACTAAAATTTTGTCTATTTCGATGTATACGAATAATGAAACCGTCTGTCATATCTTATTTTAACTGAAAAAAAAAACTACACTCATTCTCATTGGAAATGGAACGATTCTTGTCTACTTTTCATCAAAATTATTATGTTAGTTTATTATCAGAAAAAATGAAAGTTATTGCTACACATTAAAACCTTTGTACAAACTCAATAATAGATGCAAATACATTGTTCAATATAAATTTTCCCACAGTGACAAAACCAGGTACTTAAATTAACGACTTCAGAAAACATTATAACACATCGATCTTTCTTTTTGACTTTTTTGAAAGTTACATTGCATTATTGAAGAACAGGTATTAATCAAATCTTTCGATTGAGCTTTATTAGAATCTAATAAAAAGGGAACTTTTTTTCCATTTATAGGAAAACATGATATTATTAATGAACATAAGATTAGATACATTCTTGCAAGTCAATATATGTATAAACAAGAGGCCCAGGGGCCACATCGCTCACCTGAGGAACAATAGCCTTAACTCGGATCAAATTAGCATTACAGTATCAAAATCAAAATATCTTGACAACTAAGTACAGTAGATATTGCTCAAAAAAATTAAAATATCTGCTGATTTTTATCCACATATTTTTATGGTAAATACCAAACCCCTTTTGTTGTTGTACCTGTAAGAAAATCCCCCCCCCCCACTTTGTGGCCCCACTTTGTGGCCCCACTTAAATTAACGACTTCAGAAAACATTATAACACATCGATCTTTCTTTTTGACTTTTTTTGAAAGTTACATTGCATTATTGAATAAAAGGCATTAATCAAATCTTTCGTTTGAGCTTTATTAGAATCTGATTAAAAGGGAAGTCTTTTTTTTCTATTTATAGGCAAAAGATGATATTGTTAATGAATAAAAGATTAGATACATTCTAGCAAGTCAATATATGTATAAAAATGAAGATATTTACATTGGAAAAGGGAATAAACACATCAATATAATTATGCTTTTCAAAGAGGAAAAGATTAACAGAGATTGATACCCCAAATCTGATCAAGTATATATTTTTTTGAATAAAATTGAGTGTATTTTCAATACGAATATGTATTGCAATATACTATGTATGAGAAAGGCTAAACAGTTTTTTTTAACTCATACACAAGAGGCAATAGTGTGAAATTTTGTAAATGTGTAGAAGCGAGTTATCTTGGAATTTCAAATCAATAAAAGTTCTTAAAGATGTTTGTTCATATGTTTGTAAGGAACGAAGGAAAAATATGATCCAGAATTATTTTGGGATGTTGATTCTAGAATCAGGGGTATCCATAAACTACATGAAAGTTAAGACCAATTGTAAATGAGTCCACATTCCTCGCTCGTGGTCTTTTTATGTTTTTCGGTACAGAGAACGACATTGATATCTTGTTTATCATTGGAGCATACTAAAATTGTTTTCATTTGTCTACAAAAGAATAATTGAGTACTGCTTATCAAAATGCAAGACGACTGTTTATTGAAATAGTCTGGTACTCTTCCCACAATTCCGTTCGCACACTCTCTACCTTGAGATCAGGCACAGGTTAATTTAAACACATGTAATTGCGCAATTCAATATGGCGGACAAAGTAAGTGTGCGACTCGCATAAAGAACGTGTCTCTTCTCTTTGGTGAAACTGTTTTAGTATTATTTATTTGCCTTATTTTATTCCTATGTTGATTTTCTTCTGCTTCATGTTAACAAATGGAGTTTACCAGCGGTGGTAAACTTTAGCAGTCATTATTCTTTTATCCATGGAAACATCTAAATTTTGGGACAGCATCAGATACAAAAGGAATCAAACTTTTCGTTGACGCATTGGTCAATAATTGTCGCGTTGTTTTCAATCCATTAATTTGCTCTAATTTAAGGTATACTGCATTCTGCTCTAACCAATGTATTTAGCACAATATTCTCTTACAATTTGTGTAGATTAAATTTATATATATTATATAAAAATGTCAAGAGTCACAGCTTATAATTATAATATTATAATATTGCATTTTATTTTGTATTTGATAATTAACCGTTTCATTTAACTGGAAGAGCTCTTGAACTTAAACGCTAAATGATGTTGCAGGAGTATCCGTCCTTTATATCCTTTCACAATTGTTCCTTGTGCAAGTCCCCTGTGAGGACACGCCAGTCAAAAGACCCAAAGGTACCCCTACTGGAGCATCTCCACTGCAGCCCCATAAGGTTTTTCAGAAATAAAAACTTTATCTAACAATCTAATTCATTTGAAATAGTACACTTATAATGTTGATTTCAGCTGCAATTATATGAAGTTAATCAATTTCGCATTCACTGTTGTATGAATAATTCTATTAATTTATGACAGTTTGGTAAGGAAACTGCACGGAATCAACAATGGAATCCGGACGAAAGAGCCACTTTAAAGACTTATGCAACCGAGAACTGTGAAATGTCTCTTTCTAACTCTGGGGAGTTTTAGCAGAACTGTGCCATACACCTTTCTGAAGTGCATGGTTGTTTAAAAACCGGTTTGTTGTTCAGAATAAATTGACATATGAGACTACAGAGTATGTGCAACTCCTTTTTTCCACAGGCACCGGTGTACTTATTGAATATGACAGTACTTTAATGCAAAGACAATGGTGCTATTGAAAAAGGATAAATATCTTTTGACATCTTTCTAAACATGATACACTGTTTATCAAATTTGTGTTTGATCGTATTGCATCTTATTTGCAGCAAAATCTTACTGTAAAGTTATGAAAAATGCTATTTTGCAATATTCATAAATTTTATATTCTGCTCTATTTAAAGGATATTCATGTAAACAACAATACAAGAGGAACAAGTCCTTGTTTTTGAAGCTATCAGATCCACCTTCTATAACATTTGTCTTCACACAGACACCACCTATTTGCAGCCACAGCAAATCTTCTTTTACAGAACCTACAGTTCAAGTTGTGATGTATGTAATTCAATATATGTACTTAAAGTTTATTCTTATGCATATCATTATACATTTGTATCATAAAACACAAATGATAATACTGATAAGGACGTATGCTTTTGATTGATGAAACTAATTATTTGATTAACCCCATATCTATCATGAGGGAAGGAGGGTGAAAGTACATTTTGAAAAATATAATTTGTGATAAATATGACACTTTTATAGGAGTTCAACATATACCATGCAACAAGCTGACCACAGCATAAGCCTTCAAGACAGAGCCGATCTTTTAAACTCAGTTGCAAATGGTAATGCCAACGACATTGCAGCGAAAGTGATGCCAATTAAACAAACAAGAAAGGAAGTAGAAAATATTTTTAAAGATGGTATCAATTCAGATGCTGCCTTAATTTCAAATAAGAAGTCTGTATTATATAACAAGTATTTTGAAGATTTGCAGTCGTTTCAGTGGGCGGATGTTGTTGGTGAAATGGTTGATTGCCAACCTACTTTAGCAAATATATTGCTTACTGTTATGTCAAGAAATAAGGTGACAGCAGACAGTCTCCCAGAAAACTTGATGCCAAAACTTGGACTGATCTACAGCATATTAATGTAGGAACGGTACCATAAGCTGAGTTTGGTTCAGGGAGTTCTGGCTATTGTGCAGAAAGATGAACATACTCATGGAAAGGTAAAAAGTCTAGACATAATTGCTAGTTATGAATGTCATGATGCTTTATAGTTAGCTCTGATAATTTCTAAATTGTGTTGGTACATTTTTAACTATGGATTTACAGCAAACAATATAACTTGAAAATCATATCGTTAAATATACACTGACATTTTTTGTATTTTCATCATTATGCACATTCCTGTTGGTAAATCAGAATCTGTGATCTGACCTATATCTGAACTTCCATATAAACTTACTCTCCACTTTAAATACGCAGTACTTACCCTACCCTTGTTGTCTGTGTTGCAATATCTCTTGTACTAGTATGTAATTGTATGTACTACTTGTGTTAGATGTATGTCTGCTTTACTGTGAACATCAAAAAACAATGTTATGGAGTCTTGTGGGTTCAAATCCCACCACTGCGTATTTGAATGATTAACAGTAGTGTATATTACTTGAAAAAGTCCCCATTCTTTGTTAAATCTCTTTCTTATTCCTTTTTTTTATTATAATTTTTACTCTCTCTCTTTTTAAATTTATTCTTTTTGATTTTTTTTAATTCTATCATTATTTTTTTTTTGCATATCATAGATTATCTTGACATCTAATGACTCTCATATGATTTTAAATGATTTTGTTTTGTTTTTATAATAGCTACTTAAATTGGTGTCTTCCTAGAGCATACCAACTAAAACAATGAAAATGCAATGACTTTTATTGAATAAAATTTTATGAATAATCCTTTTAAAATTTGAATGCCTGTCTTTTAAAATGCCTTTGTTATATGACAATACATCTATATATTTATTACTTCAAGAAAACAATTTTACATTATACGTATGATTTTTTAGTATTAAATGATAGTAATTTTTTCAAAAAATAGTTTAGGTATTTGATCGATTGGAGCCCATTGGCATAACAAGCTCATACTCCACATTACTGAAGGTCATAGAGGAAGTCGGTGATAGCTGTTATGAAAACATTCTTAACGAGCTAAAGAATGGGAAAAAGTACTGTCTCATAGGTGACAATGTGAATTTTCGTGTTGGAAAAAAGTTTCAACGTAGCAATAAAAAGCGAAGTCAACAGCACCACTGGTTTGCATCGTGTGCTACTATTCAAAATTGTGAATTTTCTCAATACTCTGATGTCCCTCAAGGACCCGTGAGAGGTCTTGATGTGACACATATATTACCATCTGAATCTGATATTTCTGCTCTGAAGACTAATTATACCTGTCACATTGCCAAAGTAGCTAAAAAACTTATTCAAGCATTGTCCTTTCTTGGTACAACTGATATTAGGCCTGAGTACCCAAACATTATTCAAAAGAAGAATGGATCCATTCTCCTTCCTGTCCAACCTTTAAATGAGCAATGCTACAGCGATGTAGTCAAAATGTTGGTCTCTTATCAGGAATTTGTTACAGAACTAATTGAAAAATCAAAAACTAGTTTCGACTCTATCCAAATTGTTGGTGATCAGTTAACACGAGACAGATTTTCAGGTGCAAAAACTCTTAGAGGTGGTGCATACACAGCCAAGGAAAGATTTGAGAATTTATATCCCATCACTTTTGAACTATTCCATACATCAATGAACTTTCTTGACTTGATGTTTAAAGTACTTTTTAACAAGAAAACATTTGATAAAGGGACATTAAATGGAGAAAAAGTCAAGTTAGACAGATCCTCTGTACATGAAGATGTAAAAAATCATTACGAAGATAACAAGAACTGTGTCGTTAGCTTTGTAAAATCCTACATATTTGCCGCTCTAATGGAATTTTTTGGCATTAAAGACATGGCTTCAACTTTGACCAAAAATAAACCTCCATCCGACCCGTTGGAAATGAAAAATGGCAGGAAGAAGTCCTTAAAATGTTTCTTGATGAACATATATTCAAAAGAGATCAGCAAATTACCTGCACACACAAAACTTTAAATTTGATGTTACCAGATGGGACACAGATTAAGGTTCACATTCCATTATCAAATCAACATAAAGCAAGTACTACAAATCAAAATACAAAAGATGATGTATATAAGTATGGAGTGTTAGTGATTGAATTGGGATTAATGTTCCTAGAATTTCAGGAAGTTTGCAAATCACCAGATAAAGCTAGATTGATGACTGTTATGAAATGTATGATGATGATGTTTAAAACGATGAACAATAATTCAAAATATGCTTAAGAAATTTTTGCGTTTCCTTTGCTTTCATCAGGCATCATATAGCCTTCAGACTTGATATCAGTCTATTCATGGTCTGTTTGTGAATACACAGGGGAGACTAGACTCATCTATCCCTTCAGATCTGCATATGGAGCACATGGTCAAAAAGACCAAAAGTATGCTTAAAAGCCAAGGATCAAATAAAACACCTAAAGTTATTGTTAAAAGATCAAAAGCGTTAGCTGGAATGGATGCCATCTCTCATCATTATGACAGAGACACTAATGTAATTTTGAGATCTCATCACCAGAAATTGAAAAATGCAAATGACGATGTAATAAAAATGATACAATATATAATGGAAGACCACCCAGGAAGGAGTTTTGAATTTATTAAAGGACTTACTAGTCCTCTTCTGTTTTCTGTCAATGACAATAAATACAAGGCCTGGGTGGAACATCATAACAATATACTGGACAATGACTCTGGAAAGTAGGCTGCATGAAACTGTAAGTATATGTTCTTTAAATAGACAGATTTGCACCTCATATAGACATGTATATACTTGTAAATCAGTTAAATATTGCAGTCATCATATTATAGCTCCTTTCATTTGCTGTTCAAGTACAGGCAAATGGGTTTTGAAGTTAAATACATATTGATTCTGAAGCTTCTCTCAAAATACAACAATCTGTGAATTTACATAATTAATGATGAAGTAAAGTGCATAATACTGATAATTTGATTTTACAATTATAACTTAAACTTGCCAATTGAAAAAAAAAGCTTAGGATAGAATTCTTCATTCAAAAGTCCTTAACTATAAAGTTCAATGTGACAGTCATCATATTGTGCTCATATACTAATAATACTTATTATTTTAGTTTAGTATATCCTGGTTTCATTAATATTCATGCACATCAAGCAAGAATCATAGTTTCAAGGATACATATTAAAAATTGTGGCAAATAATGTGTTATTAGAAAATGGAATTGCAAAAGGAAGAAAGAAAAAAGGATAACTGACCTAAAGCAACATAAAAAGACACAATGTATCAATTCATTTACAGTGTTCAGTAATTTTGAAATCATGATAAAATAGCAAAAAGTGAATTAGAAACTGACTCTGGAACACTTAAATTTAGCAATTTAAAAAGATATGATTCATCTTTTATGAATTCAAAACAATCAACAATAATCTGAACGTTTTCTTCAGACATTATAAATCCTAACTCTCCTGAAGGGTCAGCATTTATGTATGTCTGAAGAGAAAGTCTTATATAATGCCGTTGTTCCAGCGAAGGAATCTAAAACATTTGCTCCTTCCTTACAACAAACATCGCAACAGTTATCAACACTTTCAAATGGTACATCAAAATATGCGGATAGATGCTGTCCCCTGCATGACTTTGATCGAATGAACTCTATCATACTATTTTCAACATGCTTCTCTGCTAGATCAGAGTTATTGAAATATAACTTAGCTTCTGCTGCCTGGCCATCTCTTCCAGGTCGTTCAACATCTTGTATATAAACTGTTCGAAAGTAGAGTGAACGTGGTGAAGGTAATCATTGAAATACTGTTATTTAATGAATGCATTAGAAGGTTATGTAAATTAGGACCTGTTTTGATTAACTCTTCTTCTTAAGATTACCTTCTGGACTGGTTGGCGGGCCAGCATGAATTACATGCTTCACATTTCGAAGGTCGGCACCCATTCCCAGAGCAACAGTGGCCAACACAATTTTAACCTTGTTGTTTTTTAAGTCCTCAATAATTTGTGAATTTACCTATTAGGTATTGATAATAATTCAACAACAATTCTTACTCAAAGCCATCAAATATTTTGTACATAATTTTGATAATATAGAGGTAGACTATTTAAGATATTCATTGTCATTGATATAATATCTAGTTCTGAAGAAAATTAAGACACAAATAACAGAATAAGGATAGATATAGAAGGATGCATTGGGTAAATTTTCATCAAAGTACTTTGTAAATTATTTCAACACAATATTTCTTGGTCCTGAATTTTTAGCTCAATGTACCGGTACACGTACAAGATGCATGAAGGTACCTGGTACATTATACAATTGACTGATTATGCAAGTATAGTTTCAAGTAGCAACCAGCAATTTATGTTGCACAGCTCTCTAGCTTGTTAAGCTGAGTTTTTTATATATCAGTAAGTGTGACATAGCTCGATAATCTACCTCTCTATATTCATCAACTGTTTATCGTTAGAAACTATCAATGAAGTTTGAATTTTCTTTGTCATTTTGTTATACACAGAAATAAAGCATACTGGTAATTACATCATAAAGGAATTGTTAATCTAAGAGTAAAACATACATTTTCGGGTTGTGTTTAGTGATACTGCTGTTTTCTGGACAAGGAGTACCAAGATGCATCTCCTCTTTCAGTATGCGTTATGCTAGATCACACCAATAAGCACACCATTTAAGCTTGTAATATATTATTGTCAGAGGGAAAGAATTCATATTCATAAGAAGATTAATAAATACAGGTTTGAAAATGTAGTCATATGCAGACTCGACTCTGTTATTTCCACCAGTTGAAGGAGTTATTTAACATAAAGCAATTTCACAATTTCACAATTACATTTATTATAATATCTTACCGGGACAGCTTCATCCAAGACAGACAGTATTCATCCGTATTTACAAACGATGCGTCTATCTGGACAACGAAGTGGGAAGTGTCCAGGTATTTAACATATATGATATAGTGTAGTATATTGGCGGGAACAGGTAGAAGAACAGGTTTTAAAGATCATGCGATATATTTATTTATAGATGAAGTTGGTCGTCACTGGGCAAAAAATATACGCTCACACGCACACGAACACTCTCAAAATAAATGCAATAGCGCAAATACATATTTAATAATATAACCCTGGTTACATACTCCCCCTCTTGGCTGAAATGGCTCCTGACATTTCAAGAAGAGTATGCTATAATAAATATACATCCAAAATACACAAATCAAAATTCAAATAAAATCAAAACACAGTAACAAACTCATATCCACCACATAATGAAATCCACTATGAGAAAAATAACCACTCCAACTCCCAACATTATCAGAATGTAGAATTTGACATCAACCAATGAAATGCTTATAAACAATAATAATTCATCATATAACTTGAAATCTCATTGGTCAGCTCAATTAAAAAGTACTAGTTTTGCAACTGACTATGTGAACTGAAATCCTGAAATAACAACTGATCAAAACCATTGGACTAAACAATGCAGTAATGAGATATGACCCCCCGGATATGGGTATGGGAAATACTGGCATAAAAACTGATTTTTTTTTGTTGATTTTTTTTTATACCTTTAAATCAATAGTTTAAACTGCGTCATAAAACAATCGGCATAAAAGCAGTTATTCGGCATAAACAAACGGTTCTCGGCATAAAAAAAAACATATCACGGCATAAAAAACCAATTACGACACCCACTCACCGAAACGATCGGGTGGTTTTCGAGATCTTGTAGACTTTCGCAGCATAACCGGTGAGAATGATTGATTCGGTCGAAGTATAGTATTCTCTGAATCGCTGTTGCCCTCTGCTTCCTCAGTGTTTGCACTGGACTGGAGTTCATTCTGATCCTCAGTGTTTTCACTGATGTTTTCATTGGACTGGAGTTCATTCTGAAACAAAGCAAAATCATGTTCATTAGTATCACTAGAACTATAGCTATCATCTGACAAATTTTGACTTGTTCTAATTGTCTTAGTCTTAAATCTGTATAATTTCTGGATCTGATCTATCATGATCAGGTTCCTGTAAATCAGATTTCTGTTTCTCCATGATTTTCCTCCGTGATACTGGTGTCCTGGAAGCAACAGGCAAATCAGAGTCGCATGGCAGTACATGGTTAAATGGTAGGAGCATATTTCTGTGCAAGGTTCTAGTTTTTCGACTAGTGGTACTCTGTACCTTGAAAACAGGGATGTCTAAATTAGGGATGTCTTTGACAACATAAACATCTGAGTCCCATTTGTCAGCTAGTTTGTTTTTTCCTTTTAACCCAACATTCCTAACTAAAACTCTATCTCCTATTTCAAGCATATTAAACCTAGCTCCCTGGTCATAATTGTTCTTTTATTTAACAGAAATTCTCCCAGCTTCCTTTGAGGCTTATTTGTACGCTATGTTCATCCTATCCCTGAGTTTTTGTACGTAAGTATGATGGTCACATTCCTCCAAGTCTGAGTCAATTCCGAAGAAGACGTCAATGGGTAATTTAGGATGCCATTCAAACATCAAGTAATGGGGTGTGTATCCAGCAGCATCACTCTTAGTGGCATTATATGCATGTACCAAAGGTGCAACATGGGATTTCCAATCGGATTTCTGTTCCTCACTTAAAGTTGAGAGCATTTTAATCAGTGTTTGATTAAACCTTTCAGCAGAACCATTTCCCATGGGATGATATGGCGTAGTTCTGGTTTCTTGATTCCTACGAGCTTACAGAGTTCTCTAATGACCTTTGATTTAAAGTTTCTCCCTTGGTCACTGTGTAGTTTTTCAGGAAAGCTATAGTGAAGAAAGATATTATCATACACAACTTTAGCAGTAGTGTGGGCTGTTTGATTTTTGCAAGGTATAGCTTGAGCAAATCTGGTAAAATGGTCAGTTATAACTAGGATATTTTCAAATCCACCTTTGGATTGCTCTAAGCTCAAAAAATCTATACAAACTAATTCCATGGGTCTAGTCGAGACAATTGGAATAAGCTCAGCTGCAGGCCTAACTGGGGTCTTACTGCATATGCATCTGCTACAAGTTTCTATATGATTGCTGATATCCCTTTCCATTCCTGGCCAATAGAAACTCTGCCTGGCTAACCATAAGGTATTATCCTTTCCGGGATGTCCTACATCATTGTGGATTCTTTGCAATGCTGTCACTCTAAAACTCTGTGGGACAACTAACTGTAGGAATTTCCTATCTCCATGAAAAGCGGTTTTACACAAGATTCCATTAACTATCTTGAGCTTCTTAAAATTCCGTAGATACTTCTGGACCTCTATGGATTCCCTCTTCACATTTCCTCCTTTGGGGCGGAAACCGCTTTTCAGGATTTGGACAACTCGATGTACATCCTCATCTCTTGACTGCTCATCTATCCAGTCATTGATGTTGAGTGTGTCGGTAGAGAAGTTCTCCTCATCGGCCGTTTGAGTTGAACCCTCCTCCGAGATCATCTGACAATACGGTAACTGGACGCTTGCTGCTTGACAAAAGCTTTTACTCTATCTGAGTATATAATAGGTTTCCTGGAAAGACCATCTGCATCACCATTTAAATGTCCACTTCTGTAAGATATCTGGAAGTTATAGTTGACAAGGGCAGCAACCATCCTTTGACCTGTGGCATCCAACTTGGCTTTGGATAAGATGTAAGTCAAGGGGTTGTTATCTGTGACTACCTGAAACTGACTGCCATATAAGTAATCGTGAAGTTTGTCGCAAACTGCCCACTTCAATTCCAAAAACTCCATCTTGTGTGCTGGGTAATATTTCTCGCTGGGTCTCAATCCACGGCTGGCGTATGCAATTACCTTTAATTTACCTTCCTGTTATTGATATAAGACAGCTCCAAGCCCCTTTGCACTGGCGTCTGTATGTTACACAAAAGGTTTGGAATAATCTGCATATCCAAGCACTGGTGGACTTGTCAACTTCTCTTTTATTGTCTCAAATGCTTTCATCTCCCTCTCAGACCATTTCCAAGGAACTGCTTTAATTGGTTTGTTTCCTCTTCCTGGTGTCTTTCCTCTATGAGTGTCATGACCTTTTAGTAATGAGTTCAAGGGTGCTATTATCTTGGCAAAGTCTTTCACAAATCGACCATAATACCCTATGAAACCAAGAAACTGTCTTAATTCCTTGACATTTGTTGAAGCTGGCCAGTCTTTGACTGCTGATATCTTTTCCGGATCTGTAGAAATCCCCTGATCTGAAACGATATGGCCTAAATATGAAATAGACTGTTTAAACAATTTGCATTTTGATGGTTTAAGTTTCAATCCATGGTGTGATAACTGTTTAAAAACTTTTTCCAATCGTTGACAATGCTCTTCAAATGTTTTAGAAAATATCAAAATGTCATCCAGAAAAATCAAACATTCTTTAAGATGAATTTCCCCCATGCATTTATCCATTAAGCGTTAAAAAGTAGCAGGAGCATTTGTAAGTCCAAAACACATCCTATTGCATTCGTAAAACCCTATGTTACCTACCGAAAAAGTTGTTTTGTGTGTGTCCTTCTTTGCTATCTCCACCTGCCAATATCCAGATCTCAAGTCCAATTTGCTGAAATACTTCGCTCCACTCAATGTATCGACAATGTCATCAAAACGCGGTAGCATAAACCTATCTTTTTTAGTTTTCGAGTTTAACATTCTCATGTCAATGCAAAAGCGAAGAGATCCATCGGATTTTCGGACTAACACAACATTTGACGAATAGTTGCTATTAGATTCTCTGATAACACCTGAATCTAACATTTCTTTAACATGCTCCCTAACCTCTTCTAACATATTAGGAGGTATTCTCCTGTACGGTTGTTTGAATGGTGTTTCATCCTCTAAGTCAATTTTATGTTGCACTAAGTCTGTTTTACCCAAATCTAAAAGACCATTTGAAAAAACATGACAATTTTCCTTTAGAAGAGATTTGACCCTTTCAAATTGTTCTGTATTTAATACATTAGAGTCAATCTTAACTCCAAGACTGTTTGGATCACTGGTCTCAGACTCCTCATTTTGCTGAAAATGAACAGATTTATTGACAATCTTAACTTCTTCTAAGTTACAAAGTATCATAACACGCTTAATTGTGATCGGTTTAGCAGTGATATTACAAACTTGTAACCTGTACGGTTGGTTTCATAAAACCTGACAACTCAACTACTCTAGGACACACTGTAAACTTTAAATCTTTGTCACAATTTTCGGTAATTAAAGTCATACTTTCTTTTCTAGGTACACCATTTGTTCTCCCTTTTACAACCATTGATTTGTTTGGTTCAATAAGGACACTTCTCTTACACATTGATCTAACATGGGAAGATTGACACTTTAAAGTATCTAATGCCCTTTGCCATTGTAAAGGAATGCAAGTACCTGAAATTTTGTTATTCAATACATTTCTACAAATTCTAAGTACATTAGTACCAATGATAATTGGACACTCTTTTTGAATTCTGTATCTTGTACAACCAACACAGGCACAAAGAACTCAATATCAAGGAATGAAATCTTTAAAGTACATTCAATATATCCCTTGTATTGTAACAGAGAACCATCTGCTACTGATACTTCCAAACCTAGATTTGATAACGTTTTCAATTATGGTTGATTTCTAATGATTTGTACCCTGTTAGTGATATAGTTGATACCATAGAACCACTATCAATAAGTGCATTCATCTTTTCACTCTGTATTTCAATCATAATTTCATTGGATTCACCAATCAACTCACACATAATCTGTTGGCCTTGAGTAAAACTGGTCCCTGATCGGCCATCCACAGAGACCTTTATATGTTTGGGGGTTTACCTGAGTTATTTGAGTAGTATCCTCCCCTGTTCTGTCTTCTGCCCTGGTATCTGCGGTCATAACAATTTCCTCTTACTTGGCTAACATTACCTCTAAAGTTACCTCGACCTCGTCCATTGTTGCCTCTACTCCATCCTCCATGATAATTGTTATTTGACCCAGTCTCTTTTCTAGTATCTAACTTAGCTAATATCTGATTGAACTTTTCATCTAACTTACCATTGAGTGTCTTCTCCATGTCTTCCATTTTCTTGTTCATTTTCTGTTCAAGTACCTGTAAATCTGATTCTGTTGACATACCATGTTGATGTACAACTCATTTCTTCTCATCAGCTCTGGTACTAATAAACAGTTCTTTCTCAACTCTTCTAATTTCTAACAACAACTTATCATATTTGGTAATGGAGTCATATTTATGTCGGGTCTGCCCTTTAAGTTTTTCTGATCTTAAAGAGGTCCAAAACTTATGTCTAATAAGTCATTCTTAGAGGCTTTGTCAAGATACCCATTGTCTAGGGTATTCTGCAACATTGTTTCTAATCTACACCCAAAGGAAGTAGCACACTCTGGTGGTAACTGATAAGCACCAAACAATTCCTGCATAATCATTCCATCATTCCATTATCTGAAACTTCCCCAAAAAGTATGTCAAGTTTTTCTAGAATCTCTCTTAATCTAGCTTTCTCGCCCAGTGGAATCAACATTTGCTTTGCTGTACCTCTTAAGGACCTTCTTACACTCTGAATGATGCTACTTTCTTTAACTTCAGGGTCATTTCTTAAACATTGCACCTCGTATCGCCACTCTTTATATGACAAGTCACCTTTCTAAGGTGGATCATCTCCAGAGAACTGTGGGATTCTGAGAAACTGTGCCTGATTTACTTCAAACACATGAGTAATACTACCCTCGTCTCTCTCGTATGTACTGCAACCTTTTTTCTTTCGTCTTGAGATGGAATTTTGGTACTTACTTTAAATTTTACACCATTAAGCTCATCACCACTTTCAAATTGTTTACTTTAGAGGTGGAATTTTGGTATTAGTTTTAAATTTTATGCCATTTAGTTCATCACCCTTTTCAAATTCAACTTGTTTAGAAAGTGGGTCAGGTATAGGGGCATTCTCTTAATCTTAACAGACTTGGATTCCCTATCCCTCATTTTAGGAGTACTAGTATCAGCACTTACAAAATCTATCTTATCATCCTCCTCTGAAAACATCTCTTGACCTTTCTTATCAACTAACATCTTAATTCTATCAGCAATAGAATGATCTGACATGACAGATACCAACCTTCACAAACACAATTGAACATATATAACACAAATAATGAATACAACTGAAATATACCACTGAATTGCTATGGCTTCAAGTTTAAAACGCAGCGCTTTTGTAACAAAAATTAAAGTTCACACAACCACACACACACTATTGCTAATTCAACACACAGGTTGTTTTGTCACTATGTCTAACTACTGATTAGTAATTCAAGAAATGAGTGCACATAGTGTTCGATACATGCAGGGTATTAGCTATGATTGGTACTGACTTAACTAATTTTTCACAAAAGTAACAAAACAGCAAGATTTGAACATAAACATTGGGCACAACACAATCCTGAAATCAAATGATGAAATAACATTCAAATAAACAAAAAAATTGAACAGAATTTGAAAAAAAAAACCCAAGAACTGCAGTAGGCCTTTGATAAACAATGAAAAAAAATCAAAATAATAAACACAGCGAATCTAAATAAACACAATATAAATCAGCAAAATTGAAATCGAAAGTAACAGGAAATTGAAAACAGCTGATTGAAGTTTCTGGAAGTAAACAATTACATCGGGTTCGGATTCAAGAATTCCTTTCTGTTTCAAAACACAACCACGTGGATATGGAATATGCACACTACACTGACAGACACGTCACACATAGTAATACAATTTGTATGCATACTGGGTAAAATTTCAACGCATAATTTACAGTACCTCTCTGTCGCTTCCGTCGCTTGCAAGCTGTAACCTTGGCCTTTCCAACGATATGGTTGACTGCTCACGTCTCGAAGCTACTCGGTCCTTTGGATCCGCGCGCTTTCCCGCTAAATTCCTTCTGGTCCGTGAATAACGGTACTGGCCAGGAGTAATATTCACAATTAACACAATTTTATCACACCTTCCCTCTGAATTTTGAATTAATTCACAACATAATAATTTTACATATTAGCTATAAACACAGACGAACTCTCTCTTCACGAAGGCACACAGAGAATCGTCTATGAAGGTTCGTCCCCCGGGTGTCAATGGTAAAACTTTCTGGCTGCTGGTCCCGGTCTTGTACTTAACATTTTATATGAAGGACAACGTGGGCGCCATTTGTAACCGGTGTCGGTAGAATAAAAACTCAGACAACTTGATCTGGTCAAAGGTTCACTTCATTCAGTATATGAATTACACAAAAACTTGGAATAATTCATTATAATTGTCGTATTCCATATTTAAATACATAATTATTTAACATAATGCAATTTCACAATTACATTTATTATAATATCTTACCGGGACAGCTTCACCCAAGACAGACAGTATTCATCCGTATTTACAAACGATGCGTCTATCTGGACAACGAAGTGGGAAGTGTCCAGGTATTTAACATACTAGATGATAACCCGCGCGAGCGCAGGAATTAACACTTAACAAATGAATGACATAATGCAATAATGTTGAATCATATTTTTTTTCCATATATATTGTGTCCGAATTATTTTTTTTTATAGTTTTCTTAACCTATTCTTTAAAATTGAAATAAAAAACTGCATAGCTGGATAATTAGAAAAGGGATGAAAAATTTAAACTGAATAGGATGATATATACATGAACATGGCCTTAATTCTGAGTAGAAAATGATTACAATGATTTTTTTTTTAAAACCAGTGAGTTGTATTTTAGGACGTCATATGTCTAAATTTTGTTCTTTAGGTCAAATTTCACTAATATTTTTATCCCTGTCCCAAATTTGAAGTTCAAATAAAAGACTGTTTCGAAAAAAAAAATTGGGGAGGGTATCCCCCCCTCCAAATTTAACTTCCCCGTTTGATAACACAATTAATGTATAAAGTTCACTACCAATCTGTCGTGCTATTAAAATAATTGAAACTAAAAAAAAAACGCTAGTGTATGCATATTTATTTGCATTTTTTAAACCAAAGTTGTCATTTTCAAAGTATCTCGCTCTACACTTTCCGCCATAGCGTAAATTAGTCAAACCGCGTTCTGGAAAAAAATTCTTTCGATCAAAACTAAAATCGCATCAAATTTTTCCAATTCATTTATTAACTTTTTTTGTATTAACCAAAAATGTCCCATTCAAGGTATGAATGTCTACCCATGCATGATGAACCCGTACTACACTTTTCGCCAAGACGTTAATTAGACAAACCGCGTTCTTGGTTACCCCTTTCTGGAAAGTTCGCTAGAGGTCGCGCTTCGCTAGCTTCTATCTATCAAAACTAAAATCGCTCACTCAAGAAACGAATTGCCTTATTTCATTTATTCAACATTTGTAAAATCATAACTTCTATGTGTAATCCAGATAAGTTCCTAATAAATATATTCACTGTTTACGTAATCATTCAATATTATTTCATTCCAAGCATATATTTTGATGCAAACGATCCCTGTCTTGGATCCGCCAAAGCGTGTCCACCACCTTACTCTCATTTTTGCTATTTCGGGCTTGTTTATCGAAAATGAAAGTAGGTTTTTGATTAATTTCACAATAATAACTTATCAGTTAAAATTCAATTTCACCTTACGGACATCATCACGCATGTGTTGAAATACCAAAGGTGTAAGCAAGTACTCTGGTGCAGGCATTTTGTAGTTTATTCGCAAAATGCCTTAAATTATAAGTATAGATATGATATAGTGTAGTATATGGGCGGGAACAGGTAGAAGAACAGGTTTTAAAGATCATGCGATATATTTATTTATAGATGAAGTTGGTCGTCACTGGGCTAAAAATATACGCTCACACGCACACGAACACTCTCAAAATAAATGCAATAGCGCAAATACGTATTTAATAATATAACCCTGGTTACATTTATTTAAATAGATTTACAGGAAATACGGAATGGAGTCATCTAAGACAACATCAACAGCAATCAGGTCAATGTAAAGTTCTGAATCTAGGCTTTTGAAATGGACGTTTACATGCCTTAAATCTCAAACGACGCCATTTCAAGAACGTGAGTTATTTCCCTTAGAAATCGGAACTCTTCTTTGTTAGAGTAACTTCCGCTGATTACAACATATGTTGTTATGGACGCCTCCGCGGAATTAATGCTATTTAATGACTAGACGATCGCATAAACTAAGAATTTTTGAGAGAGAATAATCAGATTATATCAGGTAGCAAAAAGGAACTTGTCGAAAGAGCACAGGGTGTTATTATTCTTAAACGAACGCCTGTTCAAGGGCAAAACAATGTTATTCAATCCGAAAGAAAACTCCAAATCGTCAACTTTTCCAGATGGAGAACCTATTCCCGATATTCGCACTCTGTCTTACTGGTCCCCAGATTTTATTAACATTCCCGATTTTTCAGAGAAAGATATTTATAAGTATCTTGTAATCAAAATGAACACTAAACGTCTACTTAAATCACAAGTGTTCCTTGAAAATAAACATGTCGATTTGGTGGAATATAGCCCTATCAATAATGAAAGTTCTCATTGTGCCATACGTTGCAAAGTTATATCATCATTTCCATCAGCTGACATAAGCAAGCGTTCTGACTATGATGTGTCAACATTTTTGTCAAAGGTTACAGGGAATGTATTTGCTGCACATTGCACCCGTACAGCAGTGTATGTTGTAGTTGTGTACACTATCGTGCCAAAAGTATGTTAACTTTTCTTTCTTCCCTATTTATTTCATTGAAACAAGACATATTTAAAAGGGTTTTTGTTGTTATTTTTTTGTCAGATTTTGAAGAAATTTTATTTGATTAGATTTAATGTGCACTTGTTCACATACATTGAACTAGTTTTTTGACAACTCATTTGTAAAATGTGATATTTCAAACACAACACGAAGATATTATTTAAAGCTCTACTATATATCTTTTTCAATATGCGAGCAGATACATAAATAACAGTTATTCATGTCTCTGATGCGAGCCGAAAAATCTTACTTTGGATTGTGAATATCAAATCTCAAGAACTGAAGGTTGGAAAAAAAATTAAATATAATGCCAAAAAAAAAACTAGAGAAATTTTTAATTGATCAATCCAAGTTTTTTCAAAATCGGTCAAGGGGTTATTTTTTACCGAATCTTTAACAAATGTTGGTTTTCAATGAAATATATAGTGAAAAGAAAAAAAATTGACATACTCTTGGCACCCGAGTGTAATACATATAATCAATATCTTACAAATTATTCTTTTTTAAATTTAAAAAAGAGATGGAGAAAAAACTTAATCTATGTGTTTCTATGAAGTTCTTGTTTCATTTTAGATAGTAACTCATGAAAAGTGTGAAGTTATTTTTAAACAAATAACAGATATTTTTTTCTATTATAATTAAATCACAGTTTTGGTGAGGCATGCAACCACATTTCTGCACTCCTTTATACAATTGCTGACATTGCTGAAAAAAAGAAAAGTGCGCAGTACAGATAAGGCTACACATCACTCTGATATGCTAATGAAGGGATAATGAGATATGACGTCATAATACATGCCCCGCCTCTGTATTTCCATATATGGAAAATATACCGAAAACAGCGGTTTTGGCAAAATATACGGTTTATTTAATACTTCATGGGAAAACCTATAACAACGAATTACTCGTATGTGTATCTAATAATTTACAACAACGAGAATATACGAAGAATGTCCATAACATATCTGTCGTATGGGTGTGAATCTGCGTCCCGAAAGCGCTCGTCAGACGCTGTATTTGATGTCAACATGTGTAGCTGGTGTTCCCGATGATAACGATCATTTGATGATTTATCAGGTATGTAGAATAGATATACAGTGTATTTGTAATGAACCAGATAACTAAGTAACTATTTTATTGTGTTTTTATACAGTGGATGAATTTCTGATCAACTTATTGTGTTGTTTCGTTCAAAACATGAGAAGAGACTGTATTGTTTACATTTATACTGTACAATGTACATGTATAGGTTTATTGTCGGTCCGTTAAATTGTTACTCATTTTCTTCAGAAAGTTCAATCGACACGATCGAATCAGTTCATAGCATTTGCACAGACAATACTTAGCTTTACACTACACTCAGTCTCACTACAGTTGTTTGTATGTAAACAAAGTGAGACTGTGTAAAAACAACTGATCTGGTTTTCTGAAAATCAATACAGTACAGCTAAAAGATTATATACACCTGATTTGATTTTCTGAAAATTTGTTGACCCGTTGATAAACAGCTGATCAATAACATATTTCTTCTGTGTTGAACATTCTTCAATGACAGTTTATTTATTTAATATTAATTTTTATATATATATATATATATATATATATATATATATATATATATATATATATATATATATTAATATATTCATCCAATTGATTCGATATAAAATGTCCATGCACATTAATTATCATTACTAGCTTTTTATATCACTCAGAGCATAACACTGTTTGAAATCTTATAATATACAAATAACTGAATTGCATGTCACATACTTTATCTGATTTCTCTAAATGAGGTATATATAATGGACATGGTATGTTTGTTAGAATGTGCATGTGAAACTTTCAAATAATACTTAAAGTGTTTGTCATTTTACCCATTCATGCAAATTAGACCTTTAACAGAATGCTCAAATTGTTGTTGACATGTAGGCCTATGTATGTGTGCATGAAAATTTGTATAACTTCCCATTATTTTTGTTATTTGCAGAGAAATTTAAAAATTGTCAGAATGATTTTTGAAAAAAAGGCTTGAAGAAAATGTAAGTACATGAACTGTTAATAACATATTATAAGTACAATAATTCATCACTGAAATAATGATAAATCTGATAATACTTAATATAATTGTTTTGTACGAAACAGATCAAGTAGAAAAAAAACATTATCATGTATGAATGGTGTCATGTTTTAAAATGATTAAATTTAAAATTTATGTTATTTTAAACCTACAATTATGAATACTTCATGATTAAAAATTGCTCATCAACATTTAACATATATCAACAAAACATGGTATGATATCACTGTAACTGCACTAGCTTGATAGAAATCTTGTATACCTAAATCATTAATATAACAGAGAGAGAGAGAGAGAGAGAGAGAGAGAGAGAGAGAGAGAGAGAGAGAGAAGTACACTGTTAAGGTTATGGCGAGTAAAATAAAGGGGTCACAGTAATCTTTCACATAACAGGGGTGAAAGTGTCAATCATTTCAAATCAAATAAAAAAAACTGTTTTAAAGCTGTATTTGTACATGTGCAAAACCTGATTGCAAATCTTAACAGAATAAAATGTTTATTAAGATTAATAATATAAATTCCATTGTTTGTCAAATTGTAAAAAATAATTCTTTCATTTCAATCTTTCAGTCATTTTGATTACATGTTAAACTCACTGAAAAATCATTTTCATTTCAGCTGGTACCTGCTATGTTTTGGGATTTGCATAAATGAGGTTCTTATTGGTGAAAAATTTTACACACTCTTATCCTGGGAATATAAAATATGAAAATGATGAAAATAAAAACCTAGACTTAAAGAACAGGAAGACTGTGCTTTTGGAGAAAGAAAAGGAGTCAAACTAAGGAGTCATACAATAAACACATTGACATTTTATCATACATAAAAGAAATTGAAATTGTTGAGTGTGTATGCATATACGGGTATATCAAGTTTAAAATAATGTTGTCACTGAAAATATTATCATTATTATTCTCTCAGAAAGTCATTTATCTTCTTAGTATAAATGAATAAAACAAATAAACCAAGTATAATTGTTTTTATATTCATAATTTTTTTTTAAGAAGTGGAGGAGAGGAACATTTACCTAAGTCAGCTATATTAAATTGGTATTTGCTGTTTGCATGCATAACAGATGTAAAGGGGTTGGTGAGAGAGTCTTCAGAATTGTTTAAATTTTATATATTGATGTGAACCAAAAATGGCTTTTGATTGCCTACTTGCAGGATTTACACACCCTCTTTAAGTCTCAGTAATGAAAAATGCAATTGGAATGGAATTTATTTTGTGAATAAATATATATGCACCCCCCCCCCCTCATAAAAAAGGGAAAAAAAAGAAAATGAGTAACCTTAAAATCATTCTTCATGTGTAGATCTATATTATAGCCCCTCTCCCCTGGAAAATTCTAATTTTATTCACACTTCACATAGTAAAATGCCTTGGTCCCTGGCCACCTGCAAATAAATTCCTTGGACCACCCCCTGGAAAATGTCTCAAGACAACAGTGTTGTATATAAATATGGAGTCATAAGGCATGTATTGCTCCCAACAATAAATATTCTTAAAATCAAAACATACCCCTGACCATATAATACAGTATACAGTGAGGTAGGGGTTATTTTTTATATTATGAGAAAAAATTAAATCATGTTATATGTCTGTCTTATTATAGAAGGGCTTCACTCAACCCAACCCACCCCTCAAATAATTTTGCACAATTAGGTCTCATATATTTTTTATTTCCTTCCCCCAGAAATTAAGAAACTACTAACTCCGCGCATGCAGTAACCTAAAAAATGATGCACAACTGTTTTTGTTTACATCTATAATTACAACAGAGGAAATGCGGGGAATTCATAGTAACCATATTGTCCCTTTTTATATAAATAAAACAGAAACACTATGTTTAAATAATCATTTGCATTATGTACTGATGAATTCTATCTCAAAATAAATTCGGATTAGGCGAAACAATGACACCGCGCCTATTTCAGAAGAGTTACCGCTTATAGAGTTATCTCCCCTTTTGGGGTCACTTGTTCGTTTGAAATGTGTATTGGTTTGAGAGACCTTCCTGACTGACAAATTAAATGCAAAAAGACAAGGGGAAGGCGGCTATAGATATTATTGAACTTGATATGATTTTCTTCCTTTTTACGTGTACTTCATGAAAACTGATGCTCATTTGTTGAGAAATGAAGGTTTAATTTGTAATTTTTATCGAAATGTACAAAAATGCGCTATTTTTTCAACTTAGCCAGTTTTCCTACGAATTTGCAATATAAACGAGTTTTACAACTGAATGAGCATTGATTTCTATGATGTATAGATAATTTTGAATAAGTAGTCATATTACTTACTCCAAGCTTTGTTTGTCTTGCCCTTGTCTTTTTTGTCTCAAATTAGCATTGACGTTTCTTGTCTAAAAGACGCCCACGTGACACTGAAATGTCACGTGACAGTCAAATTAAGACATGGTCAAGTTAAGGTGACCCATATCTTTGTAAAATCAATCAAAATATAGTTTAGAAAAATATATCATGCAGAAAAAATAAAGCTAAAACAAACGACCTCCTTTTAGTGCTGTTTGAAAGCAAAATGTTGCCTTAACTGTCCTGCGTGGTCTTCTTTCATGTACGTCAACAAAATGTGTGTGGAACAATCCAAGGAAAAGAAAACTTAGTCCAAAAAAGTGCAGTGAAATAAAACTCGAAAAATTTTCATTTGGCTGTCCATCAAATCTAGTAAATGAAACCAGCAAATCTGCCACTAACAGCACCATAGCATCATCAACATTCAACATAGAAAGATTAAAAAACTCTTGTTGAAAAAAAATTCTAAAGCAGGCTGGCTTACATATTTTGCAAAGAAATAAGATACTAATGAGTGAAAATATACCATTGCTTCATAATATTTCATTTATGTCTCATGATAGTGTAGATATGTATATTTCACAAGTACAAAGTGATTTGTGCAAATATTTTGAGTCTCTTACTGTGTCAGATGCTGATTGTGCAAAAATTGAAAAACTTACAAAGGGTCAAAACAAAAGTCAGAACTGGTTTGAATGAAGGAAAGGAAGGTTGACAAGTTCAAAGTCAGTCAGAACTTATTGTTAATCCAAAATACCCTCATCTAGGTTGTAGTCCTGATGGTATTGGTACATTACCAACTGGTGAGAGTTGTCTGCTAGAAATTAAATGTCCAGCATCAGACAGATGGCGAATCCTTTCACCAGATGAATGTGGAATTGATTCTGAATTTTGTTGTTCACCTGATAAAAATCAAAATTTAAAACTAAAAACAAATCATAATTATTATTTTCAGGTACAAGGCCAAATGGCAATTTGTAACAAACAATGGTGTGATTTTGTAATATGGACACTGAAGCCACCACTCTCTGTAGAAAGAATATATTTTGATGAATCTTTCTGGTTGAAATGTTTAAATAGACTGAATGATTTTTATCTGAAAAGTATGCTTCTAGAACTATTCACACAGAGGTTGTTAAGGTCACTGAAATAAATTGTAACATGGATCTTGGGTCCCCTTTGCTCAGTTGTTATATTTATACATTTTGAAGCTAAAATGTTGGATATCAATTATATTCCTTTATTCATGCAGAAGGAATGCTCAGGTGATATACATGTAATGTTAAAAAGACTTCATTTTTTTTCATTTTGTAAAACTAATTCCAATTATACAAAATGGAAAAATCAATGCTGCACAATTTTTTTGATTTCAACCATACAACAATTGTACTAAACCAATTACAACAATTATTGTACAAAATGTTTGAATGAGAATTGTTTTAATATGTACAAAAATCTTTCTTATCTATAAATTGAGATATACAAATACATGTACTTGTCAATGAATTATACCTTACCCTTAATGACAAACAATTCATTGGCAGAATGATTTTTGATAAATTTATACATTATTTTTTTCATGGTGGTCATTGCTTTTATATTAAGAAGTCTAACTCTCCTGCTGTTTGTTCCACATTAAATGTATAAAAATTCAGAAGTATTGTTATATATATAATTACAAGATTTTAAAAAAAGTTTAGCAAAAAGTATGAATTCTTAATACTCAATATATGTGTGCATGTATTTCTTTATAATGATACTGAATTTATGCACATGCAATTAAAAAAAATGAAAATCTCATCAAATGACTATAGCTATATGAAAGCAGACATTGAACAAGTTATAGAAATATTATTTTCTATCATTATCCTTGTATGCAAGCACCTTTTCATTATTCAGTCATGCACTTATTATCCTAAAGTTTGTACACAAAATTAGATATATTTAAATAAGATCACATATATTTGTGTCTAAAGACTTCAGGTAGAGGATGGGGAGCTATGAAGCAATGTTATACTCTGGAACAGTACACAAAGGGGGAAGGATATTTTTCAAAGCAACACAAATTTTCCAAATTTTGGAACACTGAGATGCCATACTTAACTGCATCACACCTTCAAAAATATGAACGTTCTTAATTTTTTCCATTTGTCTCTCAACATGTATTCTAAGGTGTGCTACTTCACGAGTCAGTAGGACATCACTTCTGGACATTTGTTTATATATTATTTTGAAAGGGGCAATGATAAGATATATACCCTTTGGCGTAGTTAGATCTGAAATGACGAAACCTTTATTTGCCATGATAGCATCGCCAACTTCACACAAATCTAAAATTCCGCAATTCTTTGTTAATTGTTTGTCACTGATACTTCCCCTCCAAAGGTCTGAAACAAATGTTGTACATGTAACACCTGCTGGGATGATGCCTATTAGTCATTTAAATGTCATATGGGATTTATAATCACTATAGAGTAATGACTTATTAGCAAGAGAACTAAGTGTTTGCACAAAAACTTCAGTACAGTCTAATATGACCCTACAGTTACTAAATTTTCCCTTAAATGAACATGGCATGGTGGCATATATTGTTTTTTTGGATGGCCACATTATCAAAGGCTGCAACTGAATAAAAACAAGAAATCTATCAATAAATTAGAAATATTGCTGCAAGTTGAAACACTAACATTAAACCTGTCTGATAAATCCTCTAGGAGTAGTCCCAGCCATAGTCTCATGAGAACAAGAAAAAACTCGTCAATAATCCTTAGTCTTCTTGGTTGTCCTTGATTGATGATGAAATTCCTACGCGTGTTGTACTTTCGAGTGCATTATCCTTTATCTCATCAAACACAGCATAAATGTCTCTTTGTTAGGAATACCTGTGTAGAATAAAATGTTTGAGTCATCCTGTTCTACATCTTCAAAGGTGAACACAGGTCTAGAAACTTTAATCCTTTTATCAACAAAAAGCTTTCCATCAGTCTGAGTTTCTGCAGAGGAGGAAAAATACTTTTTCATGGCCATGCTGTTAAAAGAGGATTCATCAGTCTGTGTTGATGAATATACAGTTAACATAATCGTTTGAGTTTCCTTATTTTTTGCAACTTCAATAGCACATGTTGTCCAGTCTTTATGATAATCGTGCATATTTAGGGAACCCTTTAATGGGTTATCTGAAATTCAAATTATATGTAATGTATATCAGTAAATCAAGGGATTCAAATTCATGACTTACAGATTCATAATTATCAATACAACCTATTGCGCTACACTGTTGAGTAAAAAATTTCAGAAAAGAAAAAAAATTAAATCATGCATGCTATTATGTTTGATAAGAATTGCATCACAATATGGAGCTGTCCCATACCACCTTGAATTACATTATACAAATTTACAGCAACATTTTAAGTTTCTCATTAAAATTTCTATCAGTTATATTAAGTAATAGTCACAAATTATGAAGAACCTGTTTGTTCAAGGCTATCCTGGTTATCCTCACTCTCAGGAAGCTGATTGTCTTCCACACCTGGCTCGTGACAAAAAGGAACATCTGGGTCACTTGTGGTTGAGGGTGCCTGGATTGCAAAGTAATGTTCTTGACTATTTCAAATGTTTGCTCTATCTCTGACCCCCCCCCTTTTACACACTAATTAACATACACAAAAACACACAAACCTGCCAATGATATTAAAACATACACAAAAAACACACAAACCTGCCAATGATAGTTACTAGATAACAAACATTAAAAAATAGATAAACAATGACATAAACTTTTAAATATAATTGAATATTATCAAATGATTGAAGCATAACGATTTCCAACATTATCATTCAATCACTGAACTGAAAATCATTTATTACATGCATTATCTTACACGATCTGTCAGATCTATACCCCCCCCCCCCAGGGGGCTCCATTCCGTTTGTGAATAGTGTGTGAATCAAATCTGTTTTATCGTTTATACTAACCGATGTTTTGAACACCTTGTTCGAAAATACTGACGGCAAAGGATGTGCTGCAAAGGGGCCGCTACTATTCACGAAATGTGAAGAACACACGTATGAATTCTTGGTGTAGGTGAAGTCCTTGCGTATTAACCTAGCTCGCTGCAGCCATATTCTCCGTTTATCTGCATCGCTTGGAAATCCGTGGAGACTAACGACTTGTCCCTCTACGGTTTTCCCCCTAAAATTACTACATATGCAGCAATACTTCCTTGAACGGTATCCCGAAACAGAGCTCTTCGTTCGTACGTCCATTGTGACAGTTGTCAAGAACGCCCGCGGAAGTAGCCGTATATTTTAGCGCATGTGCAGTTTTACAATAGAAGAGTTCCAATTAGGGGAAATAACTCACTTTCTTGAACTGGGGAATAAACACTCTATCACAAATTATCACTTAATACTGCTAAGTGAACTAAAATATTGTCTAAAAGCTGAGTGAAGAAAAGGAGCCTAAACCATTATAACTGCTTTAAAATATATTTAAGCAGAGTGTGAGTGGAACCCACAAGTCTCCTGAGTAAAATAGATTCAAAGAATTGACTGACACTACGTATTTAAATTTGTTTTCATATTTTTAATGGATTAAAAAGTATTTTTATAAGGAAAAAAGCAATGCATGCAGTAAAAAATGAGTAGTTTCAATTAGAGCAAATTAATGGATTAAAAACAACGCGACAATTAATGACCAATGCGTCAACGAAAAGTTTGATTCCTTTCTTTCTGATGCTGTACCAAAATTTAGATGTCGGTCCCCGGATAAAAGTATGACTGCTAAAGTTTATCACCGCTGGTACACTCCATTTGTTTACATTATGATTTCTCGGTGTTTCGGCGATTCTAAATGGGTGACAAAGAAAAATAATAAAAGGAAACAGAAGAAAATCAACATAGGAATAAAATAAGGCAAATAAGTAATACTAAAACAATTTCTCCAAAGAAAAAAGACACATTCTTTATGCTATTCGCACACTTACTTTGTCCGCCATATTGAATTGCGCAATTACAGGTGTTCAAATTAACCGGTGCCTAACCTCAATGTAGAGAGTGCGCGAACGGAATTGTGGGAAGGGTACCAGACTATTTATTAAAATAGATTTACAGGAAATACGTAATTCAGTCACATAAGACAACATCAACAACAA
Organism: Magallana ariakensis; assembly: GCA_020458035.1. NCBI lineage: Eukaryota > Metazoa > Mollusca > Bivalvia > Ostreida > Ostreidae > Magallana > Magallana ariakensis. The sequence continues at coordinate 77,016,689 of CM035813.1, forward strand.
TCAGGTCAATGTAGATTTCTGAATGGGGGCTTTTAAAATGGACGTTTATATGCCTTAAATCTCAAACGACGCGATTTTGAAGCGACCTATTTGTGCAAAAAATAACAACAACATTAACCAATCAGATTGAATCATCAATATACCTATAAGTTTTATTACAATTAATCACCGATGCTATACATGTCATCGTGACCGAGTGGTTAAGGTGTTGGTCTTATGTTCCAATGGGATTTCCCGCCCAGGTTCGAATCCTTCCGATGACGTATTTGTTTTTCTTTCCTTTTTGATTATAGCCAAAAAAATCCTATAATCCTACAAATTTCAGCAACCCCATTATCTGTTTTAACTACTTTATTTATTCAAAGGTAAAGATTTATTGTTAATGACATATTTTCCCATTCAGTCGGATCTAATAAATAAATTAATTTTTAAAAGTGTCGTCTGGCATTAAATATTTCCCTCTCAAGACTCATTGCTCAAGAAATGTCAATGTTAAATTTCTACGTAAAATGAGAAATTTGAATTGTTCAAATAATTACCACTTGACAAATGTTTGGGCATCAGGTGGATTTAAATTTCAACGTAGATGGGAACAATATTTATTTATTACACAGATGCTAATATTACTAAATTAACGATAACATAAAGCTTTTCAATTGGATGTTGATCAAACAAAAATTCTATTACAATGGTAATAAACATACCATTATATGTTCATGAACAGAAGAATATATTAAAAGAGAAAATGAATCCCAAGTACTGAGTACTATAATAGTATTAAGTGCATCTTTATGATAAAAATGTAATGCAAGTAAATTACAGTTTTTTTTTTTTTTGTAAATTATTCTCAATTGTAAATTTATTACTGGTTATCCGTTATTTTGTATTTCATGAATAAAAATTGGCATCAAGAAATAATCTAAGATGATGGTTCTAAGACCAGGAGTATCCACAAACTACAAGACAAAAGGTCCATAGGCCACATCGCTCACCTGAGGAGCAATAGGTATGATAAAATCAGCTTAATGGAGTCATAATACAAACTATCTGGACAATGTAGTATAATACATGTAAATCCTGTATAAATAAAAATCCATCCCAACTGGATATTTTTATGTGTATTATCACAAGTCCCTTTTCTAACAGGATTATTTTATAGTCATATCATCTCAAAAAAATCCTAAACAATTATTTATGTATCAAATACAAACCTACATCAAACTCTGAACCCCTTGTGAGCCAAAGAATCGTCCAGTGGCAAAATTATAAACAATTTTAAACGATCATCTGCCTTATTTGTTTCTGAGAAGAAGAATTTTAATTTACTCTATATATTTCTATGTAGAAATTCGACCCCCATTGTGGCCCCACCCTATCCCCGGGGGTCATGATTTTCACAACTTTGAATTTACACTACCTGAGGAGGCTTCCAAACAAGTTTCAGCTGTCCAGCCTAATTAGTTTCATAGAAGCAAATTTTTAAAGGCTCTAAATATTCTTCTGAAGAAATGTGGCCCCTATTGTGGCCCCACCCTATTCCCGGGGTCGTGATTTTCACAGCTTTGAATCTACACTACCTGTGGATGCTTCCACACAAGTTTCAAATTTCCTTGCTGATTAGTTTCTGAGACGAAAAGTTTTAAAGATTTACTCTATATATTCCTATGTACAAATTTGACCCCCCTATTGTGGCCCCACCCTTCCCTTGAAAGTCATGATTTTCTCAACTTTGAATCTAAATTGCCTGAGGATGCTTCCCCACAGATTTCAGTTTTCCTAGCTGATTAATTTTTTAGAAGAAGATTCTTAAAGAACTACTCTATAGATTCCTATGAAGAAAATCGACCTCCATTGTGGCCCCATCCAACCTTCGGGGGTCATGCCTTTTACAGCTTAGAATGTACACTACCCGAGGGTGCTTCCAAACAAGTTTCAGCAATGCAGGCTAATTAGTAAATGAGAAAAAGATGTTTAAAGATTTACTCTATATAATCCAATATAGAAATTTGCCCCCTCCCCGGGGGTTATGATTTTAACAACTTTGAATTTACACTACCTGAGGATGCTTCCATACAAGTTTCAGATGTCCTGCTCAATTAGTTATTAAGAACAAAATTTTTAAAGATTTACTCTATATATTACTCTGTAGATATTTGGCCCCCATTGTGGCCCTACTCTATCTTAAAGTTTCATGATTTTCACAACTTTGAATCGACACAACCTTTCCTGGCTGATAATTTTCTGAGACAAATAATTTTAAAGAATTAGTCTATATATTCCTATGTAGAAATTTGACCCCTTATTGTGGCCCCACTCTACTCTTGGGGATTAGGATTTTAACAACTTTGAATCTACACTACCTGAAGGTGCTTCCACACAAGTTTCAGCTTTCCATGCTAAGTAGTCTTTGAGAAAAAGATTTTTAAAGAATTACGCTTTATATTCCTATGTAGAAATTCGACCCCAATTGTGGCCCCATCCTTCTCCCGGGGATTAGATTTTCACAACTTAGAACGTACACTACCTAATGGTGCCTCCACACAAGTTTCAGCAGCAATCCCGCCTAACTAGTTTCTGAGAAAAATATTTAAGATTTACTCTATTTATTCTTTTGTACAAATTTGCCCCCTACCCATTGGTGCCCATCCTATCTTTAGGGGTCATGATTTTTGCCGCTGTGTATCTACACTATCTGAGGATCCTTCCACACAAGTTTCAACTTTCCTGGCTGATTAGTTTCTGCGAAGAAGATTTCTAAAGATTTACTCTATATATTCCTATGTAGAAATTTGCCCCCCCCCCCATTGTGGCTAACCCTATCCCCAGGGGTCATGATTTTCTCAGCTTAAAATCGACACTACCTGTGGATGCTTCTAGACATGTTTCAGATTTCCTGGCCGATTACTTTCTGAGACGAAAAGTTTTAAAAATTTACTCTATATATTCCTTTGTAGAAACTTGACGCCCCATTGTTGCCCCACCCTACATTTGCGGGTCAACATTATCACAACTTTGAATCTACATTGCCTTAGAATGCTTCGACACAAGTTTCAGATTTCCTGGCTGATTAGTTTCTGAGAAGAAGATTAAAAAAAAAAATACTCTTTATATTCCCATGTAGAAACTCGACCCCCATTGTGGCCTAATCCTACCTCCGAGGTCATGATTTTCACATCTTTGAATCTACACTACCTGAGGATACTTCCTATCAAGTTTCAGCTGTCCAACCTAATTAGTTTCAAAGAAGCAACTTTTTAAAGATTTACTCTATAATTCCTATGTAGAAATTTGCCCCCCCCCCCACCCATTGTGGCTCACCCTATCCCCGGGGGTCATGATTACCATAGTTTTGAATCAACACTAACTGTGGATGCTTCCACACATGTTTCAGATTTCCTGGCTGATTTGTTGCTGAGACGAAAAGTTTAAAAGATATATATATATATATATATATATATATATATATATATATATATATATATATATATATATATATATATATATATATATATATATATATGTCCTATGTAGAAATTTGACCCCAATTGTAGCCTTACCCTACCCGTGCGGGTCATGATTTTCACAGCATCAAATCTACATCCTCTGCGGATGCTTCCACACAAGTTTCGAATTTCCTGGCTGATTGATTTCTGAGAAGATAATACAGTTGGGCTTCAGATATCCGGACGCCAGATATCCGGACGCTTCAGTTTACGGACTATTTTATTTTGGAACAGATTTTGTATACGTTATTTTGTCTCATATATCTGGAATATCGCGTTCCGGATCCGGACGATCTCTTTTTACCACAAAACATTGTTTAACTATAAATTTTGCTTCATCTAACCGGACGGTAAAATTTAATGATACTCCGATTAATACAATAGAAAGACTACGCCTATCAATTGAGTTTCACACCTTTTCATCTGCTAGCCCCCATGAGTAGCTTGTATAAACACTTTCACTTCCCAAATAACTTTCAAATATTACCGACATTGCTGGTCATACAGGATTAGTCACGCCTCACTGCACGTGGCTTGGGTATCTTTACACTGTGCACCTGTCAAGTGCAATCACTTTTTAAAACACCCCTCTATTTAAAAGGAAGAATCTGCTTAATAAATCTAGAAAGTTTTTCATAGCTTTGTGGTATTTATATTCAAAAAAGTTATTTTAAACGGAGTGTCTCAAGAGCATCGGTGAAAAATTGACGTGTCTAGATATGGATTGTTAAAAACATAACGTAAATAGGCACCTTTCACACTTGGACACAATATATTTAGCTACATTTGGCTATTATTATAGTTTGGTTAATATTTCCTGATTTAATAACAATATAAAGCAGGGTTCCTCGTGAATTTCAAAGGACAACTCTAATTTGTTGCTATTAAGTACGAAAGGCAAAGAAAACAGTATTAACACCCATTATAAACATATAAATTATCATTTATGACAACAATAGACTCATTTCAGATATCCGGACACCTCACCTATCCGGACGATTGAACTTGGGAACGAAAGAGTCCGGATAACTGAGGCTCCACTGTATAAAAAAATGACTCTATATATTCCTATGTAGAAATTCGACCTATGTTGTGGTCCAATCCAGCCTCCGGGAATCATAATTTTTACAACTTTGAATCTCTATTTCCTGAGGATGCTTCCACACAAGTTTAAGCAATCCAGGCTAATTAGTTTATTAAAAAATATTTTTAAATATATACTCTATATATTCCTATGTAGAAATTCGATCCCCATTGTGGCCCCATTCAACCGTAGGGGGTCATGATATTCACAACTTAAAATGTACACTTCCTGAGGGGGCCTCCACACAAGTTTTAGCAATCCAGGCTAATTAGTTTCTTCGAAGAATATTTGAAAAGATTTACTGAATATATTTCTATGTTGAAATTTGGCCCCCCCATTGTGGCCCCATTCTATCCTTGGGGATCATGATTTTCACAACTGTTAATCTACACTACCTGAGGATGCTTCCATACAAGTTTCAGGTGTCCTACTCAATTAGTTATTGAGAGGAAAATGTTTAAAGATCTACTCTATATAATACAATGTAGAAATTTGGCCCCCATTATGTCTCCACCCTATCTCCTGGGGTCATGATTTTCACAGATTTGAATCTACACTACCTGAGGATGCTTTCACACAAGTTTCAGCTTTCCTGGCTAATAAGTTTTTGAGAAGAAGATTTTTTTAAAGATTAAGTCAATATATTCCCATGTAGAAATTCGACCCCAAATTGTGGCCCTTAGTAGTTCTTGACAAGATGTCAATAATGTCAAAAGTCCAGAGACAGATTTACAGACGGACGACCGACAAAATGTGATCAGAAAAGCTCACTTGAGCTTTCGGCTCAGGTGAGCTAATAACTGAAACCTACTGAAAATGAGTCAGCAATGCTAAAATGTGGTCTATTTCGGTGTATACAAATAATGAAAACGTCTGCCATGTCTTATTTTAACTGGAACAAACTACACTCATTCTCGTTTGGAAATGGAACGATTCTTGTCTACTTTTCATCAAAATTATTATGTTAGTTTATTATCAGCAGTTAGATTTTGAATGTTATTGGTACACATTAAAACATTTATACAAACTCAATAATAGATGCAAAGACATTGTTCAATATAAAATTTTCCTACAGTGACAAAACCAAGTACTTAAATTAACGACTTCAGAAAACATTATAACACATCGATCTCTCTTTTTGACTTTTTTGAAAGTTACATTGCATTATTGAAGAACAGGTATTAATCAAATCTTTCGATTGAGCTTTATTAGAATCTAATAAAAAGGGAATTTTTTTTCCATTTATAGGAAACCATGATATTATTAATGAACATACGATTAGATACATTCTTGCAAGTCAATATATGTATAAACAAGAGGCCCAGGGGCCACATCGCTCACCTGAGGAACAATAGCCTTAACTCGGATCAAATTAGCATTACAGTATCAAAATCAAAATATCTTGAAAACTAAGTACAGTAGATATTGCTCAAAAAAATTAAAATATCTGCTGATTTTTATCCACATATTTTTATGGTAAATACCAAACCCCTTTTGTTGTTGTACCTGTAAGAAAATCCCCCCCCCCCCACTTTGTGGTCCCACTTTGTGGCCCCACTTTTCTCTAGGTTATCAAGGTTTGATCAAACTTTAATCTGCACAACCCGTGCTTTCACACAAGTTACTGCTTTTTGGACTGAAAACTTTCCGAGAATATATTTAAAGATTGTCTCTATATATTCCTATGTAAAAATTCATCCCCCCATTGTGGCCTCTCCCTACCCCTGGGGACCATGATTTAAACAAACTTGAATCTACACTATCTGAAGATGCTCCCGCCCAAATTGGAGCATTTCTGGCGTAATAGTTTTTGAGAGAATGATTTTTAAAGATTTTCTGTATATATTCCTATGTAAAAATTCATCCCCCCATTGTGGCCCCACCCTACCCCCGGGCACCATGATTTAAACAAACTTGAATCTACACTATCTGAGGATGCTTCCACTCCAATTTAAGCTTTTCTGACCTAATAGTTTTTGAGAAGAAGATTTTTTAAAGATTTTCTCTATATATTCCTATATAAAAATTCATCTCCCTATTGTGGCCCCAGCCTACCCCTGGGGACCATGATTTAAACAAACTTGAATCTACACTATCTGAGGATGCTTCCACTCCAATTTGAGCTTTTCTGGCCTAATAGTTTTTGAGAAGAAAATTTTTAAAGATTTTCTCTATATATTTCTATGTAAAAATTCATCCCCCCCATTGTGGCTCCACCTACCCCGGCGGACCATGATTTAAACAGACTTAAATCTACACTATCTCAGGATGCTTCCACTCCAATTTGAGCTTTTCTGGCCTAATAGTTTTTGAGAAGAAAATTTTTAAAGATTTTCTCTATATATTCCTATGTAAAAATTCATCCCCCCATTGTGGCCCCACCCTACCCCGGCGGACCATGATTTAAACAAACTTGAATCTACACTATCTGAAGATGCTTCCACTCCAATTTAAGCTTTACTGGCCTAATAGTTTTTGAGAAGAAAATCTTTAAAGATTTTCTGTATATATTCCTATGTAAAAATTAATCCCCGATTGTGGCCCCACCCTACCCCTGGGGACCATGATTTGAACAAACTTGAATCTACACTATCTAATGAAGCTTTCGCTCAAATTGAAGCATTTCTGGTCTAATAGTTTTTGAGAAGAAAAGTTTTAAAGATTTTCTGTATATATTCCTATGTAAAAATTCATCCCCCCCCCCCATTGTGGCCCCACCCTACCCCGGCGGACTATGATTTAAACAAACTTGAATCTACACTATCTGAGGATGCTTCCACTCTAATTTGAGCTTTTCTGGCCTAATTGTTTTTGAGAAGAAGATTTTTTAAAGATTTTCTTTATATATTCCTATATAAAAATTCTTCCTCCTTTTGTGGCCCCACCCTACTCCCGGGGACCATGATTTAAATAAACTTGAATCTACACTATCTGAGGATGCTGCCACTCAAATTTTAGCTTTCCTGGCCTAATAGTTTTTAAGAAAAATATTTTTAAAGATTTTCTGTATATATTCCTATGTAAAAATTAATCCCCCATTGTGGCCCCACCCTACCCCGGGGGAACAGCTTTGAACAAACTTGAATCTACACTATCTGAGGATGCTTCCATACAAGTTACAGCTTTTCTGGCCTCATAGATTTTGAGAAGAAGATTTTTGAAAAATACCTACAAATTTTCAATAATTCTAAATTATCTCCCCTTTAAAGAGGGTGTGGCCCTTCATTTGAACAAATTTGAATCCCCTTCACCCAGTGATGCTTTGTGCCAAGTTTGGTTGATATCTGCCCAGTGGTTCTGGAGAAGAAGATGAACATGTGAAAAGTTTACAACGACAACAACGCCAACGCCAACGCCGACAGACAACAGACAAATTTTGATCAGAAAAGCTCACTTTAGCTTTCAGTTCAGGTGAGCTAAAAATGGAGATATTTACATTGGAAAAGGGAATAAACACATCAATATAATTATGTTCTTGAAAAGAGGAAAAGATTAACAGAGACTGATACCGAAAAACTGATAAAGTATATATTTTTTTTAATAAAATTGAGTGTATATTCAATACGAATATGTATTGCAATATACTATGTATGAGAAAGGCTAACAAGTTTTTTTTTTTTTTTTCACAACCACTCATACTCATAAGACAATAGTGTGAAATTTGGTTAAATGTGTAGAAGCGAATTATCTTGGTTTTTTCAAATCAATAAAAGTTCATAAAGATGTTTGTTCATATGTTTGAAAGTAACGAAGGAAAAATGTGATCCAGAATTACTTTGGGATGTTGATTCTAGGATCAGGGGTATCCAAAAACTACACGAAAGTTAAGACCAATTGTAAAAAAAGTAAGTGTGCGACTCGCATAAAGAATGTGTCTCTTTTCTTTGGTGAAATTATTTTAGTATTATTTATTTGCCTTATTTTATTCCTATGTTAATTTTCTTCTGTTTCCTTTTATTATTTTGCCTTGTCACGCATTTAGAATCGCCGAAACACCGAGAAATCATAATGTAAACAAATGGAGTGTACCAGCGGTGGTAAACTTTAGCCGTCATTATTCTTTTATCCGGGGACCGACATCTTAATTTTGGTACAGAATAAGATACAAAAGGAATAATACTTTTCGTTGACGCATTGGTCAATAATTGTCGCGTTGTTTTCAATCCATTAATGTGCTTTAATTGAAGGTATACTTCTTTCTGCTCTAACCAATATATTTAGCAATTTGTGTAGATTAAATTTATATATATTTCTAAAAACATGTCAAGAGTCGAATATTATAATATTGCATTTTGTTTTGTATTTGATAATTAACCGTTTCATTTTACTGGAAGAGCTCTAGAACTTAAATTATAAATGATGTTGCAGGAATATCCGTCCTTTATATCCTTTCACAATTGTTCCTTGTGCAAGTCCCCTGTGAGGACACGCCAGTCAAAAAGACCCAAAGGTACCCCTACTGGAGCAACTCCACTGCAGCCCCATAAGTTATTTCAGAAATAAAAACTTTATCTAACAATCTAATTCATTGGAGATAGTACACTTATAATGTTGATTTCAGCTGTAATTATATGAAGTTAATCAATTTCGCATTCACTGTTGTATGAATAATTCTATTAATTTATGACAGTTTGGCAAGGAAAATGCACGGAATCAACAATGGACTCCGGAAGAAAGAGCCACTTTAAAGACTTATGTAACCGAAAACTGTGGAATGCCTCTTTCTAACTCTGAGAAGTTTTAGCAGAACACCTTTTTGAAGTGCATGGTTGTTTAAGACCGGTTTGTTGTTCAGAATAAATTGACATATGATACTACAGAGTATGTGCCAACTCCTTTTTTCCACAGGAACTGGTGTACTTATTGAATATGACTATACTTTAATACAAACACAATAGTGCTATTGAAAAAGGATGAATATCTTTTGACATCTTTCTAAACAAGATGCACTGTTTATCAAATCTGTATTTGATCGTATTGCATCTTATTTGCAGCAAAATCTTACTGTAAACTAATGAAAAATGCTGTTTTTAATATTCATAAATTCAGAAAACTTGGTGCCAAAACTTGGACTGATCTACAGCATATTAATGTAGGAACGGTACCATAAGCTGAGTTTGGTTAAGAGAGTTCTGGCTATTGTGCAGGAAGATGAACATACTCATGAAAAGGTAAAAAAGTCTAGTCATAATTGCTAGTTATAAATGTCATGATGCTTTATAGTTAGCTCTGATAATTTCTAAATTGTGTTGGTACATTTTTAACTATGGATTAACAGCAAACAATATAACTTGAAAATCATTTCATTAAAAATACACTGACATGTTTTGTATTTTCATCATTATGCATGTTCCTGTTGGAAAATCAGAATGTGTTATCTTACCTATATCAGAACTTCCATATAAACTTACTCTGCACTTTAAATACTCACTACTTAGCCTTCCCTTGTTGTCTGTGTTGCAATATCTCTTGTACTAGTATGTAATTGCATGTACTACTTGTGTTTGATGTATGTCTGATTTACTGTGAACATCAAATAACAATCTTATGGAGACTTGTGGGTTCAAATCCTACCACTGCTTATTTGAATGATTTAAAGTAGTGTATATTACTTGGCAAAGTCTCCATTCTTTATTAAATCTCTTTCTCTTTCTTATTCCTTTTCTATATTATAATTGTTTCTCTTTTTAAACTTATTCTCTCATCATTATGTCACAGACACTAATGTAATTTTGAGATCTCATCACCACAAATTGAAAAATGCAAATGACGATGAAATAAATATGATACAAGATATAATGGAAGTCCATATACATACATTATACACCAGGAAGAGGTTTTGAATTTTTCAAAGGACTATCTAGTCCTCTTCTGTTTTCTATCAATTACAATAAATACATGGCCTGGGTGGAACATCATAAAAGTATACTGGACAATGACTCTGGAAAGTAGGCTGCATGAAACTGTAAGTATATGTTCTTTATATAGACAGATTTACACCTTATATATACATGTAAATACTTGTAAATGGATTAAATATAGCAATCATCATATTAAAGCTCCTTTCATTGACTGTTCAAGTACAGGCAAATGGGTTTTGGAGTTAAATACATATAGATTCTGAAGCTTATCTCAAAATACAACAATCTGTGAATTTACATAATAAATGATGAAGTAAAGTGCATAATACTGATAATTTGATTTTACAATTATAAATGTAACTTGCCAATTGTCAGAAATGCTTAGGATATAATTCTCCATTCATAAGTCCTAAACTATGAAGTTCAATTTGACAGTCATCATAAAGTTCTCATATACTAATCATACTTATTATTCTAGTTTAGAATATCCTGGTTTCATTAATATTAATGCACATTAAGCAAGAATCACAGTTTCAAGGATACATAAAAAAATTTGTGGCAAATCAATGTGTTATTATAAATTGGAATTGCAAAAGGGATAAAAAAAAGGATAACTTACATAAAGCAATATAAAAAGACACATTGTATCAATTCATTTAGTGTTCAGTAATTTTGAAATGAATAAGAAAGCAACAAATGAATTAGAAACTGACTCTGGAACACTTAAATTTAGCAATTTAGAAAGATATGATTCATATTTTATGAATTCATAACAATCAACAATAATTCTGGACTTTTTCTTCAGACATAATAAATCCTAACTCTCCTCAAGTGTCAGCATTTATGTATGTCTGAAGAGAAAGTCTTACATAATGCCGTTGTTCCAGCGAAGGAACCTTAAAACCAAAAACATTTGCTCCTTCCTTACAACAAACATCACAACAGTTATCAACACTTTCAAATGGTGAATCAAAATATGCGGATAGATGCTGTCTCATGCATGACTTTGATCGAATGAACTCTATCATGCTATTATCAACAGGCTTCTCTTCTAGATCAGAATTATTGAAATACAATTGGCTTCTGCTGCCTAGCTCGTCCAACCTCTTGTACATAGACTGTTCGAAAATAGATTGACCATGGTGGAGGTAATCATTGAAATACTGTTATTAAATGAATGAATCAGAAGGTTATGTAAATTAGGGCCTGTTTAGATTAACTCTTCTTCTTAAAATTACCTTCTGGACTGATTGGCGGGCCAGCATGAATTACATGCTTCACATTTCGAAGGTCGGCACCCATTCCCAGAGCAACAGTGGCCAAACAACTTCAACCTTCTTGTTGTTTTTTAAGTCCTCAATAATTTGTGAATTTACCTATCAGGTATTGATAATAATATAACAACAATTCTTACTCAAAACCATCAATTTTTTTGGACATAATTTTGATAATGTAGAGGTAGACTATTTAAGGTATTTATTGTCATTAATATAATATCTAGTTCTGAAGAATATTAAAACACAAATAACAGAATAAGGATATATATAGAAGGATGCATTGGGTACGGCACAGCTGTTTTCAGGACAAGGAATACCAAGATACATCTCCTCTTTCAGTATGCGTTTTGCTAGATCATACCAATAAGCACACCATATAAGCTTGGAATATATTTTTTTCAGAGGGAAAGAATTCATATTCATAAGAAGATTAATAAATACAGGTTTGAAAATGTAGTCATATGCAGACTTGACTCTGATATTTCCACCAGTTGAAGGAGGAGGCTCTTAAATAGTCATCTTCATGTTGCTGTTAAGAACAGGTAATGATCTGAGAAAAACAGGCTTCTTCATAGTGAGATGTGAAGCTATAGATTTTTGGACTTTAATAGAGGCAGTGGCTGTTAGAGCTAAGATAGATGTAAGATGTGAATTAATGGACTTTAAATTGCAGATGATTTTAAACATTGGTCTGAATTCATCCCCCCACTGAGGCACCAAGTGAGCTTCGTCCACAACAATGAATGTCTGTCTGTTAAGTTTAGAAACTTTTTCTAAAATAGATGGCTGTGTGATATCTTCTGGATGGCCAACAATGTACACTATTGATTGGGTTAGGGTTAGGGTTTGTAAACTAGAAGTTTTACAAAATCAAACCAATGTAAATATCCTTAAACATCATCTTTAATTGCAGTAAATATAATGTTTACAAATTGTAAATTCCAGACTTAAATATGAAGTTTCTTTCTTTTTTTTTAAGTTTAAAGTTATTTGAATCTAATAAATTCATAACCATGGATTTAAAAAATGAAAAAGAAATAATAAAAAAGGGTGCAAAAAATGTTTATTAATGAAAACATTTCCTTTTTATAAATGCTATTTAAATAAAAACACATTACATTTTCATCATTTACAAATATATATATGCAATCTAAACCAATCATTTACAAAAAGGTTTACAGTTTTCAATTAACACAATTCATGCAAATATCCATGAGAACTCCTCCTCTATTTCCGGCCTTTGCTGATCCTTAATGGAACCCCTGGTTCTTTTCTGGAGGAGCCTCCTGCTTCTAGATGGACAAACTTCCAAATATTTTTTGTCCAAACTTTCTTTAACTGTTCTCCAAGTATCACTCTCCCATGAATAAGGGTGTGATATGAATCCCTCGTCAGCCTCTTCATCACTGGACATTAGGTTATGTGCTGACTTGGACTTCAATAGCCGTGTAACCATTTTCTTCTTTTCCACTCCCCAGTTTTTCTTTTCAGCTGCCTGGAGTCGACGCCTTACTTTCTACAATATGAATAATGATATCAATACACAACAGTAACATAAGACATACTTCATAATCTTGTACCATGGAAGGACCAAAAAACTGACCATATTTGAAATAAAAAACTTACGTAATTTTTACTCATAATAGTTACATGTATGACGTTTGACTGCAGACAGAGGCTGCTTCTTTTAAGTGTTGAAAACTGTGGTGTTGCATTTCAAGATTGAGGAGGATCAGATTATTAAGTTCTTAAAGATTTGATAGCTTTCATTTTTCTGTTACGTATGTCAATTAAAATAATTTAAAAAAATAAAATCTCAATGACCATTATTTGAAGTTGGAAAGTTCTTTATTACGTTTCTAAAAATGGGTTTTAAAATACTTGCCTCTTTCTTTCTCTCATATGTGGCTTGCCTCTGCTTGTGCAAAGCATCCTTGTTTTTGGATTTTCTGTTGGCAGCCTCCTTTTTAGATGTAAAGTACCTCTTCACAGCAGCTGCACACAGAAATATAGTTCTTTTTCAAAAACAGTTTTCAGTGGTTACAAGATTTAAATGTAAGTCAATTGTTGGGAGATGCTGACAAAAAATAAAATACTAGAGTTAACTTTAATGAATACAATGTAGTACCCAAACAAAAGGGATTATTAATGTTGCAAAATTGGACAAAAAACAATAGATTTTCAAATTAAAACGAAAATATTAATGATAGTTTACCTTCTAAAACCTCATTTGCTACATCAGGAGCGACCCCCTTTACGCTTTTCTTTATATAATCAGTCATTTCACAATTCTCCTCGTCATAGAATCTACAAAACAGTATTTAAATCATATTTCATTTAAAAAAATTAAGTAATGATAAATGCTTGTGTGCTTGTAAATATTAAGTTTCCATTCAATTTTCAAATATTAATAAAATTCAATTAATTGGCATATATATAATCAAACTATAATAATATCAATACCATGATTCTCAGGCCTACCCCTAGGTATCAAAAAATTTAAATGTTTTAGGAATTATAATTAGAATTACAAGTTTTCAAAGTAACAAAGATAGTTCTGCATCGATCCATTTATTATGGGCCAATGAATGAATATAAACTAAACACCTTCCATTTTTTCCACTAAAGTTTTATTTGTTATTTTTCATCATCTGAACTTTATAACAAGTGAATTTGTGATAATTTTTTTTAGACTTACCTCTTCTGGTAGTCCCATTTCAAATCCATGTCCTCACCATTGGCAACGTATTCCTTAACAGCTATCTACAAGACATAAGCACATAAATTGAATAAGAAAAAATATTATCCTTCTGTGTACATTTTCATAATTTTACATAATATGTAAAATTTTTACAATAAACATGACTGTATATACTTTAAATACCATCTCCAATAAATATGCAGTTCTTTATCCATGTGTGTGTTAAGATTTATAACTTGACAAAGTACAAATGAACAGCCATAAAGTTTCATGACATTTTACAGCTTAGACACTATACAGAGTATCAACCTGATTCAAATACATCCCTCCCCCCATTAAAAAAAACAAAATTGTGAAGATGAAACCTACATTACTCATAACTCTGATCTTCAGAATAGGAAAAAATAATTCTTTTATTGTATATGAATACAATTTTTGTTATTAAAAAGGGTTGTAAAAAGTTAGCAGCTAAGTTAGCCCTGTTACAACCTCAATATTATACAGCTGTTAAATAAGTTTGGGTTAAAATTGGAAATCACTTACCCTGATTCTGTTTGGGACACTGACTGGTGCTTGTGCTTTGTCTTTTTTTTGTGCAAGTTCTCGCAAATCTCTTTTCATTATCCCAATGTGGGCAAGAATTTCCCTCTGATTTTGAATTATCTCTCTTAGTTGTCCTTGCACACCTTTACAACAAAATCATGAAATTATTACTGTACGTGTAAGTCTGCTTAATTGTTATTGATTCCTCTCAGGAAATTTACATGAACATTACATTAGCTCATTTTACATTTAAATCAACAGGTAATAAAAACATCAATATTATGGTTTCAGACATTTAGAATTATGGCATACCACTTTTCACTTTAAAATTTCACTAAATATGCATATTCTACTCAAGATGCCTATTCTTGCAATTTTTTAAGACTAGAACCGTTTTAACAAGAGCTTGGACTTTGGGCAGCACGTGAAAAACTCTGATCTGACGAAGGCAGGGTCTACTCATGGTTAACTGTCCATTCATTGGCTAATAGATATGAATATATTGAACTCAATGACACTTGTCCGACTTCACCCAGAGATGTTTATTTCGCTGAAACAGCGTCAATTTCACAAAGCAGAGCATATCTTGGCAAACAACTTTCCAGTTTTGACAGTCTATGAATATTAATGAGCTTCTCATAGCAAATTAGAGGAAAGCATGTCAATATTTGACAGCTTGTTTGGATGAGCAAACTAGATAGTAACATCCCACCGAAAGTCCAAGTTTTTGTTAAAATGGTTCTATATATTACATACTATACTGAATATATGCAAGAATTGAACAGTCAAATAAAAATGAAAAAAAAAATTCTTTGGCATGACTGCTTGCAGGGATGTACATGTACTGCCTTTAACTGGTGACAAAAAAAGTTTGTTTCATTATCTTTTAATTCTTAATTTCATTATAAATATTTTAAAATGATTACAGCATTTATGCATACTGTAGAGGCACCTATATTCGTTGGGTTAAAATTTCGTTTTTAAACCAAATACAATTTTGTTGGGATTTAATTTCGTCATATTGTAGTTTCTAAAATGTATTACTTATCAACTCTGTTAATTAATTAATTTATGAATACTTGGGTTAAAAATTCGTCATGGATTTAATTTTGTTGATAAATACTGCCAACAAAAATAATTCCTCAATGAATATGTCGGCTTCTAAAGTGTGTAATTTTTCATTTATTACTTACTGTTCTGTTGCGTTTTACTCGTCAAGGATGTCATCCTGGTTGTGTCCTTTTCTAGTGGTTGGGTTAATGAGGGTTCAGCTCTTGATGCTCCTTTTCTTTGCTTAACAAACCAAAATTTAAAAAAAAACATAAGTTCTAATTATACAAGGGAACAGAAATGGACAGCTGTTATAGTAATATATTATATTTCAAAGATACACAGCAGATGTAATAAATTAAATAAATAAAATAAACACATAGTAAATAAATAAACTAAGTCTTTACCTTCCTGTAAGGATTGTCATCTTTATCAAGCGCGTCCTCTGACTGCGAGTCCTGTAATTGTCTGGAGTTGTTTGTTGGTTGTTTTCTTGGAGATCTTCTTACAGGTGTGCTAGTTCTTGCATTCTGAGGAATTTAAACATATGATGTATAATTATGTACATGTATAGCTAATATACACATGCACCTGTTCAAATAATAATGTCTCAATAAAGAAAAGTTATCATCTTGTTTATGATTATGTTACATGCTTTGTATGGCTGGGACGATACTTTACTTAGCGGATACTGTACATATCACCTGAGATGCAATACTGTACATATCTCGAACACTGCAACTTAATGAAAACATGAAAAAGGGCTTAAGTTGTGGATGTGTTACCACATTTTTAAAGTGGTTTCATTAATTTAAAATTAGTATTGCACAATTTACAAATTATTTCATTCTTATCTGTGGTTCATACTACATTCGTCATATAAACAGGTAATTCAAAAGTTTTCCATGCCCCAGATTACAGAGTTTTTGAAATAAAAAAAAATTCACTGGTCAAGTGGACTGGTGATTTTATGAAATTTACCGATGTAAACAAATATTCACAGGTCAATATTTGACGTTCAAATAAAAAAAAACACCATTACTTAAAACTAACAAGTTTATATTCATAAATCATGCTAGTATTGGAAATTACTCTGAATCCCCCCTCTTTACTTTTAATTTCTTTACATTAAAAAAGTAATCATATGTTATATAATAACCTCATTAGTACTATACATATAATGATAACGTGCTTGATGCTCAGGCTGTTTGATCGAGTTACATTCACTTATAAACTGTTACAAATATTTCAAACTACGTCAAATTTTCTCGTAAAATGAAATCAAACTAAACTGTTTCCCATGTTTGGCAGAAACCATGTTGTGTACGGAGTACGGTCGTACTTAATGACGAAACTGAGACAAAGGATAGAAATTCGCAACAACAAATAATTAGGTTTTTAATTTGTTATTTGTTTTTGTTTTTAAATTTTTAGTAATGAAATTAAAACATAGTTAGTCAATTAACAAAAGATTGCAAATCATAGATATCGGTTAATAGCAGTTAGATACCTCATCATAAGTATGTCATGATTATCATATAACATTTTTTCGTTAATTAGCCTTCCTTACAATGTGCGTAAAGGTCAATCTTGTCGATAGAGTGTGAATCGCTTTGTTAAATCAAATTGAAGGTGTTTGCAAATTGAAAGAATAATTACCGGACATTACCAGTTTTGCCGGTGGGACCAGCAGATTTCAAAAACTCTGAGATTAGATTCATAATAGTTTTGACAACTTAACCTTGTCTTCAACCATTTTTGTACTTTCACATAAGACGCACAGACTTAAATTAGCAAAAGAATGCTCAGATATTTTTGGAAATAAAAATTAAAAACCGTTGCTCCGATATTCTTGTATTGATGGTATAAGTACATTGATCCATAGATTATCATAAATATGTGATGCACCAGACGAGTGCATCATCCCATCTCTAATGTTTTGCCAGCTTTGCTTTAAATTCCAGTCCAATTTTGATTTTTATTCTATTTACTGAATATCAAACTATTAGGATTTTACCTTGAAAAAGGAGAAATGATCTTCGTCATCTGTTTCGTCATCAGATTTTTCCATTAATATTCTGTGGGTCTCACTCAGTGCTGACTTCTTTCTGGGTGACCGTCTCAATGGTACCATTGGCATTGCAGATTTCTAAGATTAGAAGCAAATCAAAATAAAATTTAATCAATTGCCTGTAGGTTTCCTCTACTGTCTAGAACATTTGACAATTCGTGCAGGAGTAGCAGATGAAATAAAGATAGAAATAGGTCTGCCAGGGATCTGCGCTGATATTGTTTAAGCATGTGCGGATCTAGAAGGAGGGCCCACTCCCCCCCCTCCCTCCGGAAAATTCAAATTGAATGTACTAAACCACCGAAAAAATGTACTTTTGAAACCCCCTACCTCCCCACTGACCAAACAAAAATATTACTTGGACCCCCCCCCCCAAAATAAAATATAAAAAAAAATGTTGGATATCCACTGCCACTGGAAGTTATATAAGTATTAAATGTGCATTTTTATACATGCAAATACAATATACTTACAATAACTTCAAGTGCCCGTGTTTGCATAGATATATCTCATTTCTTTGTTTTCTTGTTTGATTGGCAAATGTTATATTCTATGTTAAGATTTATAAAACGATGATACATGGCTAACACAGAGTGTTTCAACTTTGTGCTGATACATTACGTAAAATATTACTATTAAAATAAAATACATTTCTAAAAACTTACCGTCGTCAGAATGGACTCGGATTCCGCTTCGCTGGCAGGAGACATCGGACGAATAATGCGCTTCTTCTTTGAACGTTGATTTCTCGCTGGACTCTGGCTCGGACCAGTGGCGTTTATTTCTGTGGCCGTTTCCCCAATTCGCAAGTCAAGATCTAGACTTTCCTCATCTGGATCAGAAGTGCTGTAGTTATATTCAGACATCGTTCTGTTGTTCTCGACTCGAATGATAGTGCTAGGCGATTTTAAACTTAGCTGAATTTGTATGTGCGCCCTCAGCTCTGATTGGCTCGCAGCATCCTTCTCCATATTTGGGAGTACCAAGGTAGGCATTCGTCGAATGATTCGTGCGATTTCAAGTTACCGTTTATATTCTAACTTTATTAATAATTTCAATAATTGGACATTGTTAAAACCAATTTCTTTAAAAGAGTCATTTTTCAAGACAATATAAACATATAAAAACAAATTATTAAAAACTTCGTTAAGAAAATGCGAATGCGACTACATCCATGCAACAATTAACTTAAATTGCAGGTAATCGGACGATTGGCGCAATTTTGAGAACAAAGGGAAGTTGAACATTGGATACATTGAAGCACAAAAACCGCATTCAAGTGCACTGTAAGTTGGATATTTAATTCTTAACGACGTAGAGTCTTAACTAAACTAAACTGTAATTTTTTGTACAGTACTAGGCATAGTTAGAAAAATGCACATTTCCCCCGATACAGCGCCATGCACTGTACTACTCAGCACTGCCGTAGGGCTTGTCGCGAACGTTTTACTTATTCAAGTTATTGACCATCCTGCAATTCTAGAATGAAATAGGGATGGTCAAAAAAGTGAGACAAAAAGACCGTAACGAACCTGGTTAACTGTTAAGTTAGACCATGTAGGTTAACAACATTTTTTAAAGAGGAAGGGGGGGGGGGGGCAGAAAATCATTATTATAAAAAAATCGCTAACCTTAAAAAATCCTAAATATGTAGGCAGAAGTTGGAGAGGCAAGTTTGTAGGGATTGATAGTTTTTTAATAGGATAGTGTAGTATTGTTTATTAGCTCAAAACCACATGGTTTATAGGCATTGTATAAATAGAGTCTTGGTAAAATGGGTAGGCAAACCCGGGCCGGGGCAAAATAAAAACCGGGGCAGATCGAGATTTTCCAATTTACATCAGAAATAATTAACCAATGTCATTGAAATTTTCAGGATATGTTACGGACCGGTATATCTGTATTCGCTGCAAATATTGCTGCACAACAATGCGTATTTTGGAATTTATTGGCGATTGTTGATTTCCAAGTTGGTAAAATGGGTAGGCAAACCCAGGTCGACATTTTACGGGTTTGTAGACTTATTTAAGAAGAAACTTAATATTCCATATTAAAACATATGAAATACTAGTTAGAAATTGACATGTATTGAACGGAAAGTACAAATATTGCGAGTAATAACAGGTTTTAAGAAAAACCGGGTCATTAAAACCGGATCCGATCACCCGGGACAAACTCAAAAATTCCAGAAGTGGATGTTAGCTATCACACTATTGTGACATTGCCAATTCGCAAGGAGGTATCCTCATTAGAGCCTTAATTGATAAATTTGAAAAAAGTGATTATAATAATCATTTTGGGTGCTACACATTAATTTTTACTTTTTCAAATTATTATATGAATATATTTAAAGCACTGTTTTTATTCATTATAGTTTTTGAAGTTTTATTTAGAACTTATGATTTGAAAGAGTGATAATACAAATGCATTAGCATTCAGCATGCTAAAGGGTTTTATTTCTGTTTTTTATTATTATTATATTGTAAACAAGTACTGTAACACGGCGTCCTACCAGGGCACATACTCAGTTTGCCCATAAAAAACCCCCCAATATCTAACAAGCTAAAATATTATATAGGATAGAAATAAATACATTTTTTTGGGAAATTATATTAAACATTTCTGTATGAGTGAGAGGCTGATGCACACTATGGACAGTTGAATAGGAAATTATCACCTGAGTTTGTTAAACCTGCACATTTCTGGTGATACCATTGCCTAAAGCAGAAAATTAATATCCATGTGGATTAACACAGACGCGCAACTATTACGGAATTATCAAGTTTATCCCGGGTGATCGGATCCGGTTTTAATGACCCGGTTTTTATTAAACTGGTTATTAATCGCAGAAATATTCGAATTCCATTAAAGAAATCTTTATTTTTGAAAAGTATATTATATGTTTTGACGGAATATAACATGAATTATTAAGTTTCTTCTTAAATAAGTCCACAAACCCGTAAAATGTCGACCCGGGTTTGCCTACCCATTTTACCAACTCGAAAATCAATAATCGTCAATAAAATCCAAAATACGCATTGTTGTGCAGCAATATTTACAGTGAATACAAATATACCGGTCCGTAACATATCCTGAAAATTTCAATGATATTGGCAGAATAGTAACGAAGAAGATTAAAAAAAACTCGATCTGCCCCGGCTTTTATTTTGCCCCGGCCCGGGTTTGCCTACCCATTTTACCAAGACTCGTATAAATACATGTAAATACATAATCAGTGTGAACAATTTTTTTGCAGTACACAGACACATCTGCCATTATGTGATATTACCACAAATGAACAATGTAATAATTACTTAAAATATAAATATATATATTTTATAATACTTGTATTATCACATGTGATGTGAAATCATTCCGTGCAGTGCGAATATGGCATCTACAGTACCAAACCCTGGTTAAAATCCAAACTGTGTGTCAGATATAACATCATTAGCAGAGGACCAATCTAACAGCCTATTATTTAAGACAGATGTAAAGATCATAGCCAGGTTACTCACTTGGGTAATTCCTCTATAGTTATTAGTATCATTAGTATCCCCCTTTTCGTGCAATGTTACAATAGTTCCCCATGACCAAACTCTAGGAAAGACAGAATAATCTAAGATACAGTTAAATAGGCGTACCAACAATTGCTGGAAAATATCCTTAAATTTTACAAAGTACTCATTCAATAAATTATCAAGACCCGTGGCTTGGCCACATTTTAAACCATTAAAAACATGTGCAACCTTGTCAACAGAAATATGACTATCTAATTCAAGAAAAATTGGCTGTTCTGTCACCAAACTTTCACCAGCCGGATTAGGTTCACTGGTATTATTAATGTTACACACATCTCTAAAATACTGGAAAAAATCGTCAGTAGTTAGGTGGCTCCTAGTAGACATCTTTTGTTTGAATATCCTTTGAAACTCCCTGGGGTTATTGTCACGTAGATAATCAAGTCTGTTGCCCCCATGTTTCATGTACCATCTCCTGGTTTTTACTACACATACTTCTTGCTTTGATTAAAAGTTCCCTATTGTACGTGTCCCCATCTTTATTATATGCTTGTAGGACATTACGATAGTATGTATGTAAGTATAGAATACATTTTTTATCAAACCAGATTTTGTTTTTAACTTTATAGGGTTTGTTGCTGCTGCTCTTAAGGGATAAGACATTGGGAAACATCAAATTTTCTTATCCTGGGGAGGGGGGGGGGTCATTAACCCCTATTATGGTGTTAATTTTGTTCAATTTCCTTAAATTTGTTTACATGTTTAATTATTTAAATGCTTCCAAAAAGTGAGAATTATCTTGATGATCATATTAAATGACTTCCTTAATTTTTCATTCAAGAAGTAACTGTGTGGTCATGAATATATTGCCCCAAAACATGCAAAGTCTATTAAATTAAGGAGACACAATTTGATGAGTAATCCTTAATGAATTGCATGTATACAGAACAGTTAATAATTGAAAACTATCACTGCACTTTAGTTCAATTTTTTATACATACTAAAAAAAATTACACATTAAAGAAAAATGTATGACAAAATAGCTTAATGAAGCTACTCTTAATAGCTTAATAAAGCTTATTCAAGTTATATAGCTAAGTCGATCTGGAGGTTGTACTGGACCTGAAATTTATAGTCAGATAGAGGAAGGTACATGTCTATTTACTGTAACATGAAATTTATATTCAAATATATAATACTTTACACTACAATTAAGCCATACAAAATTTTTTAATACCATTATTTGCAGATTGCTACATGTTTATATTTTTCACAAACAAAGAAAGCAAAAGTAATAAACAAGTGCCAAATTTTGGTAAACAGAATTAGTATGATTAATGCATAGATAAGAAATATTATCCAATGCCCTACCCACTCAGCACAAGTCTGTGAAGATTATTCATTGATAAATTACGTGTTAATTGCATGTCAGGGTGAAGGGAAACTGGACTTTGCATGTGGTCACACTATGAGGTCCCACTTTGTTTACAACATTTCTTTGAAACTGACATGACCTCTTTAACATGACTGGTATCATTAGTCATCAAGAATGCATTTCCACAAACCATGCTGTTAAATGTGAATGCCATCAGTAATCAAATAAATGTGTTTATACCTTTAGCATTTCATTGTTGATGAACCCACCATGTTTTTATCCAGCATGTGATATTAAAATTTTTGCATTGGCATAGTTTTGATAAAGGGAACAAAAGATCAAAGCATTTCTTTGTAATTAACATTCTGGAAGCAAAATAGCAGGCTATTCCTACTAATTTTTAAATTATAATAAGAAAAAAATACACAATTGACAAATGCTATTACATAAATGTACTGCATTCCTTAATTTGAGTACTCGCTAAACTATATAAGAGATCAGTTTCAAGAGGACTGCTATTTTAGTTGGGGGGGGGGGGGACTTTTCGCTTTCTGACTGAATAGTGATCTGCAAAATTATTGTTAAGTCAAGTAGGAAGTATATCTGAAGAAAATTTAAAATAATGATGATTTGATTGTGAATACCGGTACTAAGATATACTGATTAAAGTGGATTTCATGGAATCTTTTGTCTGTTATACCTCAGAATTATGTAGGTACAAGATAATTATTTGTTTACAGTTTATAAAGTTGATTTCACTCATTAGTTGTGTGACACATTTCAATCTGAACTAAAACATAGAAAATAGCCTATAAATGTAAATATCTGAGTTTATTTGGATGTTAACAGAGTTTTTAGAAGTAACTTATTGCTGAGGAAAGTGAAAAATATATTTCCTAATATTCATTATATATTGCATTTTTATGATTGAGGAGTTATTAAAAAAGGACACGTCAATATTGTGATATTCTAAAGTGATTTCTTTAAAATAGATAATGAATTTGATAATATTCTTAAAAAAATTATTCCTTAATCTTGATGTTTATCATTAACAGTGTACCAGTATTTTAAGTTTTTAAATCTTAAGTGATTATATGTTTTGAAATCAGAATATGAATTGAATTCCGGTAGGTGTCTGATACCTATCGTAGTTTTAATACTGTTTATTCCCACATGGGTCATGCAGGTTAGTTAGTTGAACTGTTATATTTATGTTATTGTCTATGTATATGACTTTTAGATCTATGGAAAAAGAAAAAGGAAGAAAAAGCGTAGCAGCTGTAAAAGCAAAAACTAAGAGAAGGCGACTAAGGAAAAAAAAACTCCTGAGGTTACATGCAAATCAGCAAATCACACCATTGACTTGTGAAGAATGTCCCTCAAATGGAGATACTGAAGAAGCTGCAGTGGACAGTGGTATAGAAGCTAGTAAAATAACAATTCAACACTATGCTAAAAAATGTCACCATTTTAATATTTATTAATACTATTGGTTATTTTATCTGTATTTTTATTACAGAACAAGAAAACTTGAAAGATGATAGACTGTTTAAGGACTTCGTAAGATATGTAAAGGCAAAGGCAGATGTAAAGAAATACAGCAGTGGTCATGTTGTAAACACTGTTGATGGAATTGGTATGGATACATTTATATTTTATTTTACATCAAAAAACTTTGTAGGATTTTGATAAAATGTACTTTTGTATTTGACTGCTATTTGACTGACTTCACATTACTGTTTGATTTGAAACTTAACATTCAGTGAATGTATATTGTCAAATGCATGTATATTGAAATCAAATGTTATAAACATACATGTTAACTCTACCGATTTACGCGGAAGTCTACCGCTTTTTAGCTCTTTCTCCCGCCTACCGCTTTTATTTAAAAATCGACCGCTTTTCTTCAAAATACGTTCTTTGTTTTGATATATAGCCATTTTAGAAGCCATTGTGGTCAAAAAATCTCGTCGGGTTTGAAATTAGCGTGTGACTTTGAATCGGAGGCACACAAACGCTTTTTTAAGTCGGTTGAATGACAAGTTTTCAAGCATGTATTTTACATTGAACGATGAAAAAAGCCACACTTCCCGTGATTACATTAGTTACTAGACATGTCAATATTATCCTCGCCAATGAAAAAGAAGCTTTGCAATTCCACACGTGGCTTAAACGATGACTGAATATATCTTTTAACTTGACCATAACAGTAAACTTGACTTGCAAAGCTGCATGATTTGTGATAAGCATGTAAACATCGTTTTGACATTGAAAAAGAATATATGATTTCCTACTTGTCTTTACTCCTCTTATATGTTAAATTTTGGCAACTTAACTTATTTTTTCTGAACAAAGGCAATTGTTAAAGTTTCTGCATTCAAATATTTTTTCCTCCCCTAAAATAGCATTAATACCGGTAATCAATATGATGGTAAATGCATGCAAACATTTTTATTGCATGTGTTGATATTAATAAATTTCAAGTCTCTTTATATTTTAGTTGATATTGTTAATTACTAATTGAAAACCCTTTCTTCATAATGTAGTACATAAAAATCTGTGCTTTGAACTATACACGAAAACGGCCACGCGCAATGCTACCGCTTTTTTGTTCAAAATCTACCTATTTTTCATCACTGGAGGTTAACATGTATGGTTATAAACATGTGATTAAGAATGTTTGTCTTACAAAGGGAGGTAACACATTTTAGTGTATGTGACTTAATAGTTTTTAGATGGGATCTGTATGGGGATCATGTACCTTGGTAGTGCATTTTTTTAAACTGATTTATCTATTTGAATTTAAGTAAGAATTGTAAAAAAAAAATATTATATTTTCTATTAGAATATACAGAAAGATGATGCATAAAATACTATTTGCAATAATATGCTAAAGAATGACATGAATGTAAATTTGTGCATAAATACTCTTAATATTTTGACTCCTTCATATTTTCAATACATTGATTTTTTTTATCAGGTAGATTTATGCTTCAGTTTATTGAAGTTTTTGCCAAATTATTGGAAAAAATTGCATTAAATTTCACGCTTGTACACGAAAAGCATAAATGATGCCCGAGAGCGGGGAACAGCGGCAGGGAGGATACGGTTCTTGTTACAATTGTCGCAAAAAATGTTGCTGGTTCTTGAAGAAACTGGTAGTGTTTTGTTTCTCACAGATTGGAATCGTGTGTCTTGTGATAGGTTATGCCTTCCTAGGGGCTGCCATATTTGAAGCTTTGGAGGAACCCAAAGAAGAACTGAATCGTGTAGTTGTCGGAGATTTAAGGAATAAATCGGTTAAAATACTTTGGAAACTCAATAAGGAATTGTATTTGTATGAACAGAAGAACTGGGAACTTGCTGTAGAGGAAGTTCTATTAAATTTCCAGGTGTGTACATGTATATTTCTGTTAATGCTAATTAACCTAATTCACTTAATTTATTGAAATATTTATATATGTATCAAAGTTCTATCCTAAGCAAGTACCGACAATGACCAGCGTTTCAGATGAATTCTTATATATCATTTCTCAGTTGCAATGTGCAAAATTTAAACAATATTTCAAGCTTTTCTATCACATAAATTGTGTTTTATTTGCCAGAGGGAGATATATGTGGCCGTGACGGAGAAAGGGTGGGATGGACGAGTGGAGGACTACACCGTATTTGGTTTCAGTGAAAAGGCATGTTTTTCTAACGGAACCATACAAGTTCTAATTTAATAAGAATGGAGCGAAAAAGAAAAAGAAGGGAACCAAAAACCTGTTCTGGATGTTGTGAAGAATATTCTGGGAGGCATCTATTAAGACACACTTGTCCAGCAAATCAAACAGATGATCCTAGTGATGATACTGGAAAAGTACAAGCAGCGCCTATAGTGAAATCTGTGACAGATGCAGAGAGGTCAGAAAACCGGACACTCGCAAGTTTAGAACATGATGAAGATGATATTGTAATGGAAGAAGAGGATGATATTCCAACGAATGATGTCTGTTTATCTGAGTCTTGCGACAATGAAGAGGAATTGTGTGAAATAGATTTCGATTCCATTTTGGATGAAGAAGATTCAAGTCAAGAATTAGATAATACCAACTTGTTGATTGTTTCAGTTTTGAAAGTATTATTGCGCTGGCAGTCCTTGTTTTATGTGTCTGATCTTGCATTGTCATATTTACTTCTCCTTGTCAAATCATTATTATACTTAGTGTCAGCTACCTCAGAGTTTTCTAAAGATCTGTACAAGAAATTTCCATCCAATTTATATCAGTTGAATAAGAGTATTTCCTTTAAAAATGATATGTTTCGAAAATATGCAGTATGTCCGAAATGTTATGCTCTTTATGATTTTGCAGAGTGTGTAAATGTTATTGAAGGTGATGAAATGTCTAAAAAGTGTACAAATGTTTTGTTTCCAAATCATGCTCTTCGACACTTTCGAAAGCATTGTGGAGAATTTCTTTTAAAATCAGTAACTGTGAATGGTAAAAAAAAACTTGTACCAAGAAAAAGTTTCTGTTATAAGAGCATTGAAGAAAGTTTTCAAATTTTGGTAAATAGAGAAGGTTTTGAAGATCTTTGTGAATCTTGGCGCTATAGAAATGTACCAGATGAAATTCTCATGGATGTGTATGATGGTAATGTGTGGAAATGTTTCAATGGAGGAAAATTTGAATTTTTCACATCACAACGTAATTATGGCATTATGTTAAATGTAGATTGGTTCCAGCCGTTTAAACATACAAATTATTCTGTGGGTGCTATTTATGTAACCATTTTGAACCTGCCAAGAGTTGAAAGATTTAAAAAGAAAAATGTCATTTTAATTGGACTTATTCCTGATATGAAATCGGAGCCCCCCACTAATACATTTATTGATCCTTTAGTTGAAGAGCTGAAACAAGCTTGGAGTGGTTTTTGTATGAAGAGTTATAACTCCCCAGCACAACCTGTAAAATTTAAATTAGCCTTAATTTGTGTTGGATGTGATATTCCAGCAAGTAGAAAATTATGTGGGTTTCTAGGACATGCAGCAACTAAAGGTTGCAACAAGTGCATGAAAACATTTGATGGTGGGGTGGGAGAAAAGAATTATGGGGGTTTTGATATGTCACTTTGGGAAGACAGAAATTTGGAAGTTCATAAAGAAATTGTTAAGACAATTGTTAGAAGCAAAACAAAAATTAGTAGGGAGAAATTGGAGAAGGAATATGGGGTTAGATATTCTGTTTTGTTAGAATTGGAGTATTTTGACCCCGTTACAATGACTATCATTGACCCCATGCACAATCTATTTTTGGGGACTGCAAAGCGAATGCTTTTGATATGGAAAGATCATAATGTCCTACGACCTGAACATTTTAATATGATTCAGAAACGAATTGAAAAAATATCATGTCCATCAGATGTAGGAAAGCTTCCCCAGAAAATGGCTAGTAGTTTTGGATCCTTCAATGCTGATCAATTTAAAAATTGGACAATTCTTTTTTCCATCTATGCATTGAAAGGAGTTTTGCCAGAGGAGCATTTAGAATACTGGCGAAAATTTGTATTAGCCTGTAAAATATTATGTACACGAACTTTGTCGAGAAATAATGTGAAAGTAGCCCACCTTTTGTTAATTTCTTTTTGTAAGAAAGTAGAACGGACATTTGGTAGTGAATGTATTACTCCAAATATGCACTTGCATGCTCATCTTGACAAATGTTTATATGATTTTGGCTCTTTAGCTTTGAAAGGGAAAATGGGATTCTGGGATCAATTCCCTCTAACAAAAGAAATATTGAAATTCAGCTGATGAGAAAGTTTCTTAAAAACAGTCATGCTGTTGACCTATTTTCTGATTCAATCTTAGAGGAAAAATTTGGACCTGACTTTCAAAAACTTAAGGTTTTGCATGAGGATAATGAAAGAGGAACGTTAAGTCTGATGAACACAGGTGCCAGTTATGACCTTGTCAAAATGTCCTCAAAAGATGTACGTGTTGAATCACTGTGTTGGACAATAGATTCTTTTTCTGGTGTAAAAGTATCAACATTGAAGAATTGTACTTTAAGTGAAAGAGATGTGTCTTTTTTGAAAAGAATGTACAATGTTTTATATCCAAATATTGAAGAAAGTAGAATCACTGTTTGTAATACTTGTAGATCTACTAAATATGTAGATATATTTGGTTCAGTTTTAGGAATCAAATTGGGAAGGAGTAATAGGTCTTCATTGATAAATGCGTACTGGCATAAAGATGACGGTCAGATTTGTGATTACGAAGAAATGGGATTAGCACCTAGACCAGGGCAAATTGAGAACATTTTACTTCACAATGTTTTAGTAGATGAAAAATCTTGTGTGCATCTAATAGCTCGTGTTAGTTGGTTTGCAAAGCCAAATGAATATGTACTAAATTACTATGGAAAACCAGTTGAAGCATGGAGTTGTGATTTGTTTGATGTCCAAGGGCCATCAATGTATATACCTGTTCAAAGAATTAGGTCTAAATTTGTATATGCAAAAGATGAAGTAAGAGGGCAAAATGTTATTGTTGTAGTGCCCAGAGAACGATTTTTGTGTTAAACAGGTTTATGTCACTGTTTATACTTAATAGGATATTTTGTAGAGTAAAACAAGAACATTTAAGAATATATTGTCTTTAACTAGCTATATATAGATTGTAAATGTTCAGTACTATTTTCCAATTCTAAGGTCATAACAATTACATGTTTATATATATATATATATATATATATATATATATATATATATATATATATATATATATATATATGTTTACAATACATGATTCTTTTCTTAAGCCGAGTACACTTAGAGCACACGTATATACACATACATTTCTTACGTACACACTTAACTGCTTTGTGAAGTCAGCACATACATTTATATGTGTGAAGCTTGACACATAAAGTGCACATGTATATACACATACATTTCTTACGTACACACTTAACTGCTTTGTAAAGTCAGCACATACATTTATATGTGTGAAGCTTGACACATAAAGTGCACATGTATATACACATACATTTCTTACGTACACACTTAACTGCTTTGTTAAGTCAGCACATACATTTATATGTGTGAAGCTTGACACATAAAGTGCACATGTATATACACATACATTTCTTACGTACACACTTAACTGCTTTGTGAAGTCAGCACATACATTTATATGTGTGAAGCTTGACACATAAAGTGCACATGTATATACACATACATTTCTTACGTACACACTTAACTGCTTTGTGAAGTCAGCACATACATTTATATGTTTGAAGCTTGACACGTAAAGTGCACATGTATATACACATACATTTCTTACGTACACACTTAACTGCTTTGTGAAGTCAGCACATACATTTATATGTGTGAAGCTTGACACATAGAGCACACATGTATATACACGTACATTTCTTACATACACACTTTACTACTTTTGAAGTTGGCACATACATGTGTATGTGTGAAGCTTGATACATAGAGAACACGTGTATATACAAATTCTTTAACACACAATATTGTTATTATGACTTTTTTTTAAGTAACAAATATTAATTATTGAAATTTGACAATATAACTTGATTATTTGTTTAATCTTTTGAATGCAAAAGACAAGAAAGATGTACATGTATACAAAAATGCTGGATTTATTTAACTGCTATACTATATTATTTTTGCTCATTGTATATCAAATGGTTTAAAAACTTGTTATCAATTTTGTGCTGCATAATTTATTGACACCAACATGATGTAGACAATTATGCATTCTGCACATTTTTTAAATTATTTTTTTCTTCTTTTTTTTTTAATTTGCTTATGTGTATGAACTTACATTACATATTTGTTTTATTTTTAATGAAATAAAATATGAAGCATTTAAGCATACTTGTAATTATAGTTTCATTTCAATACAATGAATATTTGGGATTATTTCAGAGAAGGAAATGTTTTTCTCACAATTGTGATGATATAAATTACAATTAAAGGTCCATGTGCTGATAAAAACTCAAAAATGTTCCTTTGTAAATGACACATAATGATCAGCGTTCAGTTGCATGTATCCTAGGTAGTCTTGATTTTCAAAGTAAGGAAATCCTTTAAATCAAATTTTGTTTGTTGGAAGTGTGATGGAGCTTTAAGCAAAGGAACAATTGATATTACAGATACACAAAGCTGTTGATTAGAAAGATATTTGAAGTTTAAGGGATAAAAATATCAAAAAACAAAACCATCTCCTTTATACAGACAAGACAGCAGCATGATATCAGTATATATGTATAATAGCAAAAATTAATAAAGACAAATTTCAATGTTCTAGTTTCATAATGTAAATGTTTGTTATAGCATTAATTTCATGCCAAAAGGTATTATCTTAAAAAACGTCATTTAAATCATATTTAATGGCATTAAAGATGAGGTTTTATCACACAAAAGTTGAAAGGTCATATTTAAGCACCTTTCCATATAAGTAAAGGTAATTTTTGATGCATTCAAAAAGGAAATCATTAAATACAATTGTACTTGATCATATTTAATTACATTAAAGGTAAAACTTTATGACATTAAAGGTGAAAGGTTATATTTAATTGTATTTAAGTGTCTGTAAAGGTAATCTTTGCACCTTTACTTTTTGTAAAGCTAATACAAAGGTGACCTTGCATATTGATACACCTTTAATGAAATTTACTTGGGAAGTAAAGTTTTGTAAAGTTGTTTTTTCAAGCAGTGTAGAATCTTTCCCCTGGCAGGTGTTAACTTTTCATTTTCAGGGATTGGTCATGGCACATAAAGTAAAAGTATGGAATGAATCTTAAGGAACCAGACTAGGATTCGAACCTGGGCCCATTATACATTTATCTGTAGTCAGGACGATGGCAGTACTGAGCCTATAAACACTATATCACAAATTATCATTTAATACTGCTAAGTGAACTAAAATATTGTCTGAAAGCTGAGTGAAGAAATGGAGACTAAACCATTATAACTGCTTTAAATTATTTTTAAGCAGTGTGGGATTCGAACCCACAAGTCTCCTGAGTAAAATAGATTCAAAGAATTGACTGAAACTACGTATTTACATTTATATTCATATTGTTAATGGATTAAAAAGTGTTTTTATAAGGAAAAAAGCGATGTATGCAGTAAAAAATGAGTAGCTTCAATTAGAGCAAATAAATGGATCAAAAACAACGCGACAATTATTTACCAATGCGTTAACGAAAAGTTTGATTCCTTTTGTATTTGATGCTTTCCAAAATTTAGATGTCGTTCCCCGGTTAAAAGAATAATGACTGCTAAAGTTTCCCACCGCTGGTTCACTCCATTTGTTTACATTATGATTTCTCGGTGTTTCAGCGAATTAAATTGCGTGACAAGACAAATTAATAAAATGATACAGAAGAAAATCAACATAGGAATAAAAATAAGGCAAATAAATAATACTAAAACAATTTCACCAAAGAGAAGAGACACGTTCTTTATGCGAGTCGCACACTTCCTATTTCCGCCATATTGAATTGCGCAATCACATGTGTTCAAATTAACCGGTGCCTGAGCTCAATGTAGAGAGGTCGCGAACGGAATTGTGGGAAGGGTACTTTACTATTTATTGAAATAGATTTACAGGAAATACAGAATTCAGTCATCTAAGGGGCTTTTAAAAATTTTAAAATCTCAAACGATGCCATTTTGAAAAATATATAATAACGTCAACATTAACCAATCAGATTGAAGAATACCTATTGGTTTTATTACAATTAATCACAATGCTATACAAGTCATCGTGACCGAGTGGTTAAGGTGTTGGACTTAAGTTCCAATGGGCTATGCCCGCGCAGGTTCAAACCCTGTCGATGACGTAAATTTTGTTCTTTCCAATTTGATTCTAGTAAAAAAATCCTATAATCCTACAAATTTTAGCAACCCAATTATCTGTTTCAACTACTTTATTTATTCAAATGTAAAGAAGTGCATCTGGCATTAAATATTTCCCTCTCAAGACTCATTGCTCAAGAAATGGCAATGTTAAATTTCTACGTAAAATGAGAAATTTGAATTGTTTCAATAATGACCACTTGACAAATGTTAGGGCATCAGGAGGATTCAAATTTTAACGTAGATGGGAACAATCTTTATTTATCGCAAAACAGATGCTAATATTACTGAATTAACGATAACATAGAACTTTTCAATTGAATGTTGATGAAACAAAAATTCTATTACAATGGAAATAAACATATCATTATATATTCATGAACAGAAGAATATATTAAAAGAGAAAATGAATCCCAAGTACTGAGTACTATAATAGTATTAAGTGCATCTTCATGATAAAAATGTAATGCAAGTAAATTGCAATGTTTTTTTTAACAACCTCACATGAGTAAAATATTCTCAATTGTAAATTTATTACTGGCTATCCGTTATTTTGTATTTCATGAATAAAAATTGGTTTTAAGAAATAATCTAAGATGATGATTCTAAGACCAGGGGTATCCACGAACTACAAGACAAAAGGCCCATGGGCCACATCGCTTACCTGATGAGCAATATTCATGATAAAATCAGCTTAATGGAGTCATAATACAAACTATCTGGACAATGTAGTATAATACATGTAGATCCTGTATAAATAAAAATCAATTCCACCTAGATATTTTTATCTTTATAAACATAAGTCCCTTTTCTGACAGGATTATTTTAAAGTCATACCACATGCTGACCATTGCAGATCTCAAAAAGATCCTTAGGAATTGTTTATATTTTGAATATCAACCTACATCAAACTCTGAACCCCTTGTGAGGCCAAAGCTTCGTCCATTAGCCAGATTCTAAACAATTTTAAACAAGCATCTGCCTAATTTGCTACTGAGAAGAAGAATTTTAAAGATTTACTCTATATATTCCTATGTAAAAATTCGACCCCCCCCCCCCATTGTGGCCCCACCCTTTCCTAGGGAGTCATGATTTTCACAACTGTGAATCTACACTACCTGAGGATGCTTCCAAACAAGTTTCAGATGTTCAGCCTAATTAGTTTCATAGAAGCAAATTTTAAAAGATTTACTCTATAAATTCCTTTGTAGACATTTGGCCCCCAGTTGTGGCCCCACTATATCCCCGGGGTCATGATTTTCACAGCTTTGAATAAACAATACCTGTGGATTCTTCTACAGATGTTTTAGATTTCCTGGCCAATTAGTTGCTGAGACAAAAAAGTTTTAAAGATTTACTCTATACATTCCTATGTAGAAATTTGACCCCCATTGTGGCCCCACCCTACACTTGTAAGTCATGATTTTCACAGCTTCGAATCTACATTCCCTTAGGATGCTTCCACACAAGTTTCAAATTATGTTGAAATTCGACACCCGTTGTGGCCCCATCCTACCTCCTGGTGTAATGATTTTCACAACTTATTATGTCATGAATGTACACTACCTTAGGGTGGTTTCACACAAGTTTCAGCAATCCAGGCAAATTAGTTTTTGAGAAGACTTTTAATGACATACTCTATATAAACCAATGTACAAATGTGCCACCTTCCCCCATTGTGGCCCACCCTATCTTTCGGGGTTATGATTTTCACAACTGTGAATCTACACTACTAGGACGATTCTACACTTTAAACTTCCCTGGCTGATTAGTTTCTGAGAAGAAGATTTTTAAAGACTTATTCTATATATTCCTATGTTGACAATCGACCCCCCACTGTGGCCCCCACCTTATCTCCAGGGATCATGATTTTCACAACGTTGAATCTACACTACCTGAGGATGCTTCCATACAAGTTTCAGATGTCCCAGTCGATTAGTTATTGAGAGGAATATTTTTAAAGATTTACTTTTTATGAGACAATGTAAAAAAAATGGTCCACATTGTGTCCCCATCCTATCCCCGGGGGTCATGATTTTGATAGACTTGAATTGACACTACCTGAGGATTCTTTTACACAAGTTTCAACTTTCTTGGCTAATAAGTTTCTGAGAAAAAGATTTTTAAAGATTAAGTCAATGTATTCCTATGTAGAAATTTGTCCTCCCATTGTGACCCCACTCTAATCTTAGGAGTTATGATTTTAAAATCTTTGAATCTACATTTCTTGAAGGTGCTTCCACACAGGTTTCAGCTTTCCATGCTCATTAGTATTTGAGAAGAAGATTTTTAAAGAGTAACGATATATATTCCTATGTAGAAATTCGAACCCCATTGTTGCCCCATCCTACCCCCTGGGGTAATGATTTTCACAACTTAGAATGTACACTACCTGAGGGTGCTTCCAAACAAGTTTCAACAGCAATCCAGGCTAATTAGTTTTTAAGAAGATTTTTTAAGACTTACTTTGAATATTCTTATGGAGAAATATGCCACCTCCCCATTGTGACCCTCCCCATATTTGGGGGTCATGATTTTCACAACTGTGAATCTACACTACCAGAGAATGCTTCCATACAAGTTTCAATTTTTCTGGCGTTTTAGTTTCTGAGAAGATTTTGAAAGATTTACTCTATATATTCTTATATAGAAAATGCCCCCTCCCTATAATAGACCACCCTATCTTAGGGGTTATGATCTACACTACCTGAGGATGCTCCCAAACAAGCTTCAACTATCCTGGCTGACTAGTTTTTCAGAAGAAGATTTTTAAAGATTTACTCTATATATTCCTATGTAGAAATTCGTCCCCCCATTGTGGCCCCACCCTATCCCCGTGGGTCATGATTTTCACAAATTTATATCTACACTATCTGAAAATGTTTTCACACAGGTTTCAGCTTTCCTAGCCAAATGATTTTTGTGAAGATTTTTTAAAATTTCTGAAAAACTTTCAATAATTCCTATTTAACTCCTATAGAAAAAGAGCGTGGTCCTTAATTTTCACAACTTTGAATCTACAATGCCTGAGGATGCTTTCACACAAGTCTCAGATTTCCTGACTGATTAGTTTCCGAGAAGATTTCTAAAGAATTACTTTATATATTCTTAAGTAGAAATTCGACCACCAATTGTGGCCCCACCCTATCTCCGGGGATCATGATTTTTACAACTTAGAATGAACACTACCTGAGGGTGCTTCCCCACAAGTTTAAACAATCCAGGCAAATTAGTTTCTTTGAAAATGTTTAATGATTTTCTCTGTATATTCCAATGTAGAAATGTGCATCCTTCCGCCATTGTTGCCCACCCTATCTTTGGGGGTAATGATTTTCCTAACCGTGAATCTACACTTCCTGCGGATGCCTCCAGACAAGCTTCAGATGTCCAACTCGATTAGTTATTGAGAGGAATATTTTTAAAGATATCTCTTCATAAGAAAATATAGAAAATTGGCCCCCATTGTGTCCCCACCCTATCCCCGGGGTTCATTATTTTCATGGATTTGAATGTACACTACTAGAGGATGCCTTTACACGAGTTTCAACTTTCCTGGCTAATAAGTTTCAGAGAAGATGATTTTTAAAGATTAAGTCAATATATTCCTATGAAGAAATTTGTACCGCCATTGTGGCCCCAATCTAATCTTAGGGGTTATGATTTTAAAATCTTTGAGTCTACATTTCTTGAAGGTGCTTCCACACAGGTTTCAGCTTTCCATGCTCATTAGTATTTGAGAAGAAGATTTTTTAAGAGTTACGATTTATATTACTATGTAGATATTCGAACCCCATTGTTGCCCCATCCTACCCCCTGGGGTCATGATTTTCACAACTTAGAATGTACACTACCTGAGGGTGCTTCCAAACAAGTTTCAACAGCAATCCAGGCTAATTAGTTTTTAAGAAGATTTTTTAAAGACTGACTCTATATATTCTTATGGAAAATATGCCACCTCCCAATTGTGGCCCACCCAATATTTGGGCGACATGATTTTCACAACTGTGAATCTACACAACCAGAGAATGCTTCCACACAAGTTTCAACTTTTCTGGCTGATTAGTTTCTGAGAAGAAGATTTTAACAGATTTACTCTATATATTCTTATATAGAAATTTGCCCCCTCCCTATTGTGGCCCAACCTATCTTTGGGGTTATGATCTACACTATCTGAGGATGCTCCCAAACAAGCTTCAACTATCCTGGCTGATTAGTTTTTGAGAGGAAGATTTTTAAAGATTTACTCTATATATTCCTATGTAGAAATTCATCCCCCCATTGTGGCCCCACCCTATCCGCGGGGTTCATGATTTTCACAAATTTGTATCTACACTACCTGAAAATGTTTCCACACAAGTTTCAGCTTTCCTAGCCAAATGATTCTTGTGAAGATTTTTTAAAATTTCTGAAAAACTTTCAATAATTCCTATTTAACTCCTATAGAAAAAGAGCGTGGTCCTTAATTTTCACAACTTTGAATCTACAATGCCTGAGGATGCTTTCACACAAGTCTCAGATTTCCTGGCTGATTAGTTTCCGAGAAGATTTCTAAAGAATTACTTTATATATTCCTATGTAGAAATTCGACCACCAATTGTGCCCCAACCCTATCTCCGGGGATCATGATTTTCACAACTTAGAATGAACACTACCTGAGGTTGCTTCCACACAAGTTTAAACAATCCAGGCAAATTAGTTTTTTTTGAAAATGTTTAATGACTTTCTTTTTATATTCCAATGTAGAAATGTGCATCCTTCCCCCATTGTTGCCCACCCTATCTTTGGGGGAAATGATTTTCACAACTGTGAATCTACACCTCCTGAGGATGATTCTACACAATTTTCAACTTTTCTGGCTGATTAGTTTCTGAGAAGAAAATTTTTAAAGATTTACTCTATATTTTCCTATGTTGAAAATCGACCCCCAATGTTGCCCAACCCTATCTCCGGGGATCATGATTTTCACAACGTTGAATCTACACTACCTGATGATGCTTCCATACAAGTTTCAGATGTCCCAGTCGATTAGTTATTAAAAGGGATATTTGTAAAGATTTACTCTTTATGAGACACTGAGAAAATTGGCCCCTATTGTGTCCCCACCCTATCCCCGGGGTCATGATTTTCATGGATTTGAATCTACACTACCTGAGAATGCTTTTATACAAGTTTTAACTTTCCCGGCAAAAAAATTTCCGAGATGAAGATTTCTAAAGATTAAGTTAATTCATTCCTATGTAGAAATTTAACCTCCCCCCATTCTGACCCCACTCTAATCTTAGGGGTTATCATTTTAAAATCTTTGATTCTACATTTCTTGAAGGTGTTTCCGCACAGGTTTCAGCTCTCCATGCTCATTAGTATTTGGGAAGAAGATTTTAAAAGAGTAACGCTTCATATTCCTATGTAGAAATACGACCCCCATAGTTGCCCCATCCTACCCCCTGGGGTCATGATTTTCACAACTAAGAATGAACACTACCTGAGGTTGCTTCCACACAAGTTTAAACAATCCAGGCAAATTAGTTTTTTTTGAAAATATTTAATGACTTTCTTTTTATATTCCAATGTAGAAATGTGCATCCTTCCCCCATTGTTGCCCACCCTATCTTTGGGGGTAATGATTTTCACAACTGTGAATCTACACCTCCTGAGGATGATTCTACACAATTTTCAACTTTTCTGGCTGATTAGTTTCTGAGAAGAAAATTTTTAAAGATTTACTCTATATTTTCCTATGTTGAAAATCGACCCCCAATGTTGCCCCACCCTATCTCCGGGGATCATGATTTTCACAACGTTGAATCTACACTACCTGATGATGCTTCCATACAAGTTTCAGATGTCCCAGTCGATTAGTTATTAAAAGGGATATTTGTAAAGATTAACTCTTTATGAGACACTGAGAAAATTGGCCCCCATTGTGTCCCCACCCTATCCCCGGGGTCATGATTTTCATGGATTTGAATCTACACTACCCGAGGATGCTTTTATACAAGTTTCAACTTTCCCGGAAAATAAATTTCTGAGATGAAGATTTCTAAAGATTAAGTTAATTCATTCCTATGTAGAAATTTAACCTCCCCCCATTCTGAACCCACTCTAATCTTAGGGGTTATGATTTTAAAATCTTTGATTCTACATTTCTTGAAGGTGCTTCCGCACAGGTTTCAGCTTTCCATGCTCATTAGTATTTGAGAAGAAGATTTTTTAAGAGTTACGATTTATATTACTATGTAGATATTCGAACCCCATTGTTGCCCCATCCTACCCCCTGGGGTCATGATTTTCACAACTTAGAATGTACACTACCTGAGGGTGCTTTCTAACAAGTTTCAGCAGCAATCCAGGCTAATTAGTTTTTAAGATTATTAAAGACTTAGACTGTATATTCTTATGGAAAAATAGGCCACCTCCCCATTGAGGCACATCCAATATTTGGGGGTCATGATTTTCACAACTGTAAATCTACACTACTAGATAATGCTTCCACACAAGTTTTAACTTTTCTGACTGACAAGTGTCTGAGAAGAAAATTTTAAAAGATTTACTCTATATATTCTTATATAGAATTTTGCCCCCTCCCTATGGTGGCCCACCCTATCTTTGGGGTTATGATCTACACTACCTGCTCCCAAACAAGCTTCAACTATCCTGATTGATTAGTTTTTGAGAGGAAGATTTTTAAAGATTTACTCTATATATTCCTATGTAGAAATTCGTCCTCCCATTGTGGCCCCACCCTATCCCCGTGGGTCATAATTTTCACAGATTTGTATCTACACTACCTGAGAATGCTATTACACAACGTTCAACTTTCCTGGCTAATAAGTTTCTGAGAAGAAGATTTTTAAAGATTAAGTTAATATATTCCTATGTAAAAAATTTGTCCCCCCATTGTGACCCCACTCTAATCTTAGGGGTTATGATTTTTAAATCTTTGATTCTACATTTCTTGAAGGTGCTTCCGCTTCAGCTTTCCATGCTCATTAGTATTTAAGAAGAAGATTTTTAAAGAGTTACGCTTCATATTCCTATGTAGAAATACGACCCCCATTCTTTCCCCTCCTACCCCCTGGGGTCATGATTTTCACAACTTAGAATGTACACTACCTGAGGATGCTTCCAAACAAGTTTCAACAGCAATCAAGGCTAATTAGTTTTTAAGATTATTAAAGACTGACTCTATCTATACTACTTTATTAAAATAATAGACTCGAATTTTGGGGCTACCGAGAAATCGGAGAAGTACTGTCTTTTGTTTTATATATTTTAAACATCTTTGGTACTTTAAGATTACCAATTAGTTTTTTTATTTTGCCTCAATCAAGCTTCGCTAATTAATAATCAACAAAAATTCCTTTAAAAAATCCGGAAATCACCTGGATTTTTTGGATATTACAACCTTGCGCATGCGCATTACAGTCACGCTTAATCACGGGAGGCTCTTTAGTTCATGTTTCCACAATATCACATTTGTATTGATAAACTCTGAAACGATAATACAAATACCTGTAAATTTTCATTGGAAATTCTCTATACGCAGCACTGTTAAGGTTTACTTTGTGGTCGCGCCGACCAGAAAGTACGGGAAATGTTAACTATGACATCACACAAAACAACAAGTCATCAAAAATGCTAAAAGATAAAGTAATTTCCGATTGTTATTGGAACGAACACATTAAACTTCATTAAAAATTACCTCTGCGTGCAACGTTCTAGTCAAATAAGTCCAATAACGTTAAATATATACAACTGACCGATAGCGATGCACTTGTTGATGTGACGTCATACAGTAAATTTTGACGCATATTTTGTGTAGAGAGAGGCGGATCAATCAATTTTTTAACATGGTAAAATGCATTTTATAAATGAACGGAACATTGTCTTAAAACAATTATTATACCATTAAATCCTATTTATAATGCTTGTTTTGATCCAGCATGTATTTATTTTTTTAGAGCGTGTATTATTTCTTTTCTAGAGTGTTTAATGTACAAGTTCGATGTGTTTGATATGGTAAGCCTATCTAAATCCGCTTTTTACAAGGGCATACACTTAACAGATTATTATGATCTTTTGAACATAAAGCAAGGGAATGTTTAAGTTATTAAATAGTGCTGTTGCTTCGATGAAATCTATAGAATGAATTAATAAATACGTAAAATATTATGCAAAGGTCATATAAATTTCAACCGGAGATATTTATTCTAATAAAAGATGAACTCTATACAAAGCAGCAGCACTTTTCAAAATTTACTAGATATGTAGAATTTAATTATCATTTAAATTTTTAATTCAAATAAGGGTATGCCTTTGGAATATTGAAATTTGTTTATGACCTCCATTCGGGAGAATCATCAACACATATCACGTGACTGTCCATTCAGGGGACCATATTAAGTGTCATACAAAATGGCATTTACTATGCTGTTTTATTTAATATCAAATTTATATCATGATAAAATAAATTTAGATAAATATTTCGTAAATATAGATGCATCGTTTTATGAACGTTTAAATCCGTTGATATTTTTCATAGTACGCCTTAACAGTGCTGCGTATATTCTGTTCGTCAAAAAAAATACGGGAGATAATTCTAACTCAGTGCATTTAATATGAAAAATCCAAAGAGTTCCGAATGTCAACATGGTGTGAAAAAAGTTGGTGAAAAAGTGTTGAATTCTTCATTAATATGAATTAAATTTTCAGATGAAAGGTATTTACAGCCTCAAAATAGTTTGTTATGAATAATTTGACTGTTATTTTCAATGCAGCTTCCTTAATTTCCTCCAAAATCGTTTCGGAGTAATTCTGCAATTTTTTGCTATACATTACGGGTATATGGGAAGCATTTTATCTGTGGTGAAGGCATGTCCCGAGACACAGTTAGATTATTCTAATTAAGCAGAATGTAGTGTAATTATTAATAGCATTATTGTAGGCCTAAAGCTTGGTTATGTAAATGTCAACAATACGGTATGTCGATGCATCTATTTCGTAAATTTCCGATATCAAATGCAATTTCAACCAAAGTCTAGTATATTCCTATAGAGAAATAGGCCAATTCCCCATTGAGGCCCACGCCATATTTGGGGGTCATGATTTTCACAACTGTGAATCTACGCTACTAGAGAATGCTTCCAAGTTTCATCTTTTCTGGCTGATAAGTTTCTGAGAAGAAGATTTTAAAAGATTTATTCTATATAATCTAATATAGAAATTTGCCCCCTCCCTATTGTGGCCCACCCTATCTTTGGGGTTATGATCTACACTATCTGAGGATGCTCCCAAACAAGCTTCAACTATCCTGGCTGATTAGTTTTTGAGAGGAAGATTTTTAAAGATTTACTCTATATATTCCTATGTAGAAATTCGTCCCCCCATTGTGGCCCCACCCTATCTCCGTGGGTCATGATTTTCACAAATTTGTATCTACACTGCCTGAGGATGCTTTTAAACAACTTTCAACTTTCCTGGCTAATAAGTTTCTGAGAAGAAGATTTTTAAAGATTAAGTCAATATATTCCTATGTAGAAATTTGTCCCCTCATTGTGACCCCACTCTAATCTTAGGGGTTATGATTTTAAAATCTTTGAATCTACATTTCTTGAAGGTGCTTCGGCACAGGTTTCAGCTTTTCAAGCTCATTAGTATTTGAGAAGAAGATTTTTAAAGAGTAACGCTTTATATTACTATGTAGAGATTCGACCTCCATTGTTGCCCCTCCTCCCCCCTGGGGTCATGATTTTCACAAATTTGTATCTACATTATCTGAAAATGTTTCCACACACGTTTCAGCCTTCCTAGCCAAAGATTTTTTAAAATTTCTGAAAAACTTTCAATAATTCCCATTTAACTCCCATAGAAAAAGAGCGTGGTCCTTAATTTTCACAACTTTGAATCTACAAAGCCTGAGAATGCTTTCACACAAGTTTCAGTTTTCCTGGCTGATTAGTTTCCGAGAAGATTTCTAAAGAATTACTTTATATATTCCTATGTAGAAATTCGACCACCAATTGTGGCCCAATCCTATCTCCGGGGATCATGATTTTCACAACTTAGAATGAACACTACATGAGGGTGCTACCACACAAGTTTCAGCAATCCAGGCATATTAGTTTTTTTGAAATTTTTTAATGATTTTCTTTTTATATTTCAATGTAGAAATGTGCATCCTTCCCCCATTGTTATGGTAATGGTATGGTATGGTGTAATGATTTTCACAACTGTGAATCTACACTTCCTCGGGATGCTTCCAGACAAGTTTCAAATGTGCCACTCGATTAGTTATTGAGAGTATTTTTTGATAGTTACTCTTTATGAGACAATGTAGAAAATTGGCCCCCATTGTGTCCCCACCCTATCCACGGGGGTCGTGATTTCCATAGATTTGAATCTACACTACCTGAGGATGCTTTTACACAAGTTTTAGCTTTCCTGGCTAATACGCTTCTGAGAAGATATTTAGAAATTATGTCGATATATTTCTTTGTAGAAATTTGACTTTCCATTGTAGCCCCATCTACTCTTAGAGGTAATGATTTTAACAACTTTGAATCTACATTTCTTGAAAGTGCTTCCACACAGGTTTCAGCTTTCAATACTCAGTAGTATTTGAGAAGATTTTGAAAGAGTTACGATTTATATTCCTATGTAGATATTCGAACCGCTTTGTGGCTCTATCCTAACCCTTTGGGTCATGATTTTCACAACTTAGAATCTACAGTACCTGAGGGTGCTTCCACACAAGTCTCAGCAGTAATCCAGGCTAATTAGTTTCTGAGAAGATTTTTA
Organism: Magallana ariakensis; assembly: GCA_020458035.1. NCBI lineage: Eukaryota > Metazoa > Mollusca > Bivalvia > Ostreida > Ostreidae > Magallana > Magallana ariakensis. Next base: position 77,060,357 of record CM035813.1, read on the forward strand.
AAGATTTACTCTATATATCTTTATGTAGAAATTTGCCCCCTCCCCATTTTGGCCCACCCTATCTTTTGGGGGTTGTGATTTTCACAACTGTGAATATACACAACCTGAGGATGCTTAAACATAAGTATCAACATTCCTGGCTGATTAGTTTCTGAGAAGAATTTTTTTAAAGATTTACTCTATGTATTCTTATGTAGAAATTTACCCCCTCCCCATTATGGCCCACCCTATCTTTGAGGGTCATGATCTACACTACCTGAGGATGCTCCCACACAAGTTTCAACTGTCCTGGTTGATTAGTTTTTGAGAAGAAGGTTTTTAAAGATTTACTCTATATATTCCTATGTAGAAATTCGTCACAGCCATTGTGGCCCTACCTTATCCCCGGGGGTCATGATTTTCACAAATTTGTATCTACACTATCTGAAAATGTTTTCACACGAGTTTCAGCTTTCCTAGCCAAATGATTCTTGAGAAAAAATTTTTAAAAATCTGAAAAACTTTATGAGACAATGTAGAAAATTGGCCCCCATTGTGTCCCCACCCTATCCCTGGGGTCATGATTTTCATGGACTTTAATCTACACTACCTGAGGATGCTTTTACAGAAGTTTCAACTTTCCCGGCTAATAAGTTTCTGAGATGAAGGTTTTTAAAGATTAAATCAATATATTTCTATGTAGAAATCTCCCCCCCCCCCATTGTGGCCCCACTCTAATCTTAGGGGTTATGATTTTAAAATCTTTGAATCTACATTTCTTGAAGGTGCTTACGCACTGGTTTCAGCTTTCCATGCTCATTAGTATTTGGGAAGACGATTTTTAAAGAGTTACGCTTCATATTCTTATGTAGAAATACGACCCCCATTGTTGCCCCATCCTACCCCCTGGGGTCATGATTTTCTCAACTTAAATTGTACACTACCTGAGGGTGCTTCCAAACAAGTTTCAGCAGCAATCCAGGCTAATTAGTTTTTAAGAAGATTATTAAAGACTTACTCTATATATTCTTCTGGAAAAATATGCCACCTCCCCATTGAGGCCCACCCCATATTTGGGGGTCATGATTTTCACAAATGTAATTCTACACTACCAGAGAATGCTTCCACACAAGTTTCAACTTTTCTGGCTGATTAGTTTCTGAGAAGAAGATTTTAAAAGATTTACTCTATATATTCTTATATAGAAGTTTGCCCCCTTGCTATTGTGGCCCACACTATCTTTGGGGTTATGATATACACTACCTGAGGATGCTCCCAAACAAGCTTCAACTATCCTGGCTGATTGGTTTTTGAGAAGAAGATTTTTAAAGATTTACTCTATTTATTCCGATCTAGGAATTTGTCCCACCATTGTGTCCCCACCCTATCCCCGGGGTCATGATTTTCATGGATTTGAATCTGAACTACCTGAGTATGCTTTTACAGAAGTTTCAACTTTCCCGGCTAATAAGTTTCTGAGATGAAGGTTTTTAAAGATTAAGTCAATATATTCCTATGTAGAAATCTCCCCCCCCCCCCCCCCCATTGTGACCCCACTCTAATCTTAGGGGTTATGATTTTAAAATCTTTGATTCTACATTTCTTGAAGGTGCTTACGCACTGGTTTCAGCTTTCCATGCTCATTAGTATTTGAGAAGACGATTTTTAAAGAGTTACGCTTCATATTCCTATGTAGAAATACGACCCCCATTGTTGCCCCATCCTACCCCCTGGGATCATGATTTTCACGACTTAGAATGTACACTACCTGAGGGTGCTTCCAAACAAGTTTCAGCAGCAATCCAGGCTAATTAGTTTTTAAGAAGATTATTAAAGACTTACTCTATATATTTTTCTGGAAAAATATGCCACCTCCCCATTGAGGCCCACCCAATATTTGGGGGTCATGATTTTCACAAATGTAATTCTACACTACCAGAGAATGCTTCCACACAAGTTTCAACTTTTCTGGCTGAATAGTTTCTGAGAAGAAGATTTTAAAATATTTACTCTCTATATTCTTATATAGAAGTTTGCCCCCTTGCTATTGTGGCCCACTCTATCTTTGGGGTTATGATCTACACTACCTGAGGATGCTCCCAAACAAGCTTCAACTATCCTGGCTGATTGGTTTTTGAGAAGAATATTCTATTTATTCCTATCTAGAAATTTGTCCCACCATTGTGGCCCTACTCTATCCCCGTGGGTCATGATTTTTACAAATTTGTATCTACACTACCTGAGGATGCTTTTACACAAGTTTCAACTTTCATGGCTAAAAAGTCTCTGCGATGTAGATTTTTAAAGATTAAGTCAATATATTCCTATGTAGAAATTTGTCCCCCCATTGTGACCCCACTCTAATCTTAGGGGTTATGATTTTTAAATCTCTGAATCTACATTTTTTGAAGGTGCTTCGGCACAGGTTCAGCTTTCCATGCTCATTAGTATTTAAGAAGACGATTTTTAAAGAGTTACGCTTCATATTCCTATGTAGAGATTCGACCTCCATTGTTGCCCCCTCCTACCCCCTGGGGTCATAATTTTCACAACTTAGAATGTACACTACCTGAGGGTACTTCCAAACAAGTTTCAGCAGCAACCCCGGCTTATTAGTTTTTAAGAAGATTATTAAAGACTTGCTCTATATATTCTTCTGGAAAAATATGCCACCTCCCCATTGAGGCCCATTCGTCACAGCCATTGTGGCCTTACCCTATCCCCGGGGGTCATGATTTTCACAAATTTGTATCTACACTATCTGAAAATGTTTTCACACGAGTTTCAGCTTTCCTAGCCAAATGATTCTTGAGAAAATTTTAAAATATTTCTGAAAAACTTTCAATAATTCCTTTTTAACTCATCTAGTAAAACAGCGTGGTCCTTAACTTTAACAACTTTGAATCTACATTGCCTGAGGAGGCTTTCACACAAGTTTCAGATTTCCTGGCTGATTAGTTTTAGAGAAGATTTTTTAAAGAATTACTCTACATATTTCAATGTAGAAATTCGACACCCATTGTGGCCCTATCTTACCTCCGGGGTCATGATTTTCACAACTTAGAATCTTCACTACCTGAGGGTGCTTCCACACAAGTTTGAGCAATCCAAGCTAATTGGTTTCTGAGAGGAAGATTTTTTAAGGTTTACTTTATATAATCCATTGTAGAAATTTGTCCCCTCCCCATTGTAGCCCCATTGTAGCCCACCCCATATTTGGGGTTCATGATTTTCACAACTGTGAATCTACACTACTTTAGGATGCTTCCACACAAGTTTCAACTTTCTTGGCTGATTAGGCTTTGAGAAGAAGAGTTTTAAAGATATACTCTTTATATTACAATGTAGAAATTCGATCCCCCATTGTGGCCCATCCTATCTTCGGGGGTCATGATTTTGGAAACTTTGAATCTACACTAACTGAGGATGCTTCCACACAAGTTTTAGCTTTCCTGGCTGATAATTTTGTGAGAAGAAGGTTTTTAAAGATTTAGTCAATGTATTCCTATGTAGAAATTTGATCCCCCCCCCCCAATTGTGTCCCCATTCTACTCTTGGGGGTAATGATTTTAACAACTTTGAATCTATATTACCTGAAGGTGCTTACACACTATATTCAGTTTTCCAAGCTAATTAGTATTTGAGAAGATTTTTAAAGAGTAATGCTTTTTATTCCTATGTAGAAATTCGACCCCCATTGTGTCCCCACCCTATACCCGGATATTTTCACAGCTTTGAATCTACACTACCTGAGGATGCTTTCACACAAGTTTCAGCTCTCCTGGCTGATAGATTTCTGAGAAGAAGTTTTTAAAGATTTAGTCAATATATACCTATATAGAAATTTGACCCCTAATTGTGGCCCCACTCTACTCTTGGGGGTAATGATTTAAATAAATTTGTATCTATATTACCTTAATGTGCTCAGACACAAGTTTCAGCTTTCCATGTTAATTAATATTTGAGAAGATTTTTAAAGAGTTATGCTATATATTCCTATGTAGAAATTCGACCCCGCTCCCCCACCCTCTCTATTGTGGCCCTTAGTAGTTCTTGAGAAGATGTCAATAATGTCAAAAGTTTACAGACAGACGGACAGACGGACGACAGACAAAATGTGATCAGAAAAGCTTACTTGAGCTTTCGGCTCAGGTGAGCTAATAACTGAAACCTACTGAGAGTGAGTCAGCAATACTAAAATTTGGTCTATTTCGGTGTATACTAATAACGAAACCGTCTGTCATATCCTATTTTAACTGGAACAAACTACACTCATTCTCATTTGGAAATGGAACGATTCTTGTCTACTTTTTATCAAAATTATTATGTTAGTTTATTGTCAGAAATTAAATTTTGAAAGTAATTGGTACACATTAAAACCTTTGTAAAAACTTAATAATAGATGCAAAGACATTGTTTAATATAAAATTGTCCTACGGTGACAAAACCAAATACTTAAATTAACGACTTCAGAAAACATTATAACACATCGTTATTTCTTTTTGACTTTTTTTGAAAGCAACATTGCATTATTGATGAAAAGGCATTAATCAAATCTTTCAATTGATTTCTATAAGAATCTAATAAAAAGGGATTTTTTTTCTATTTATATGCAAACGATGATATTGTTATAAATAAAAGATTATATACATTCTAACAAGTCAAAATATGTATAAAAATGGAGATATTTACATTGGAAAAGGGAATAAACACATCAATATATGTTCTTGAATAGAGGAACATATTAACAGAGATTGACACCCAAAAACTAATCAGGTATATATATTTTTTTAATAATATTGAGTGTATGTTCAATACGAATATGCATTGCAATATACTATATATTAGAAAAGCTAAACAGATTTTTTTTCACAACCGCTCATACACATAAGGCAAAAGTGTGAAATGTGTAGAAGCGAATTATCTTGGAATTCAATTCAATAGAAATTCTTAAAGATGTTTGTTCATATGTTTGTAAGTAACGAAGGGGAAATGTGATCCAGAATTATTTTGGGATGTTGATTCTAGGATCAGGGGTATCCAAAAACTACACGAAAGTTAAGACCAATTGTAAATGAGTCCACATTTCTCGGTCGTGGTCTTTTTTATGTTTTTCGGTAGAGAAAACGATATTGATATCTTGTTTATCATTGAAACATACAAAAGTTGTTTTCATTTGGTTACAAAAGAATAATTGAGTACTGCTTATCAAAATCCAAATCTGTATTTATGAAATAGACGACTGTTTATTAAAATAGATTTAAAAGAAATACGAAATTCAGTCATCTAAGACAACATTAACAACAATCAGGTCAATGTAGATTTCTGAATGGGGTGTTTTAAAATGGACGTTCATATGCCTCAAATCTCAAACGACGCCATTTTGAAGCGACCTTTTTGTGCTTCAGTAAAAAAAACCCACAACATTAACCTATCAGATTCCAGCATCAATATACCCATATAAGTTTTATTACAATTAATCACAGAGGCTTTAAATGTCATTGTGGCCGATCAGTTAAGGCGTTGGGGTTTCTAGTGGGGTTTCCCTGCGCAGGTCTGAATCCTGTCAATGACGTAATTGTTTTTCTTTTCAATTTGATTCTAGTCAGAAACTCTTAAAATCCTCCTAATTTCAGTAACCCAATTATCTTTTTTAACTACTTTATTTATTCAAATGTAAAGATATTTTGTCATTGACCTATTATCCCATTCAGTCGGATCTAATCCATAAACTATTTGTTAAAAAGAGGGTCTGGCATTAAATATCTTCCTTTCAAGACTCATTGCTCAAGGACTGTCAATTTTAAAATTCTAAGTAAAGTGAGGAATTTGAATTGTTCAAATAATGACCACTGCTCAAATGTTTGAGCCTCATGAGGATTCAAATTTCAACGTAGATGGGACCAATCCTTATTTATCTCCAAACAGATGCTAATATTACTGAATTAAGAATAACATATAATTTTTCCATTGAATGTTGATCAAAAATAATTCCTATTACAATGGAAATAAACATATCAATATATGTGCATGAACAGAAGAAGAGATTAACAAAGAAAATGAATCCCAAATACTGACTACTATATTTATATTAATTGCATCTTCATGATAAAAATGTATTGCAAGTAATTTGCAATGTTTTTTTTAACAACCGATCATGTGCAAATTATTCTGAAAAGTAAATTTTTTACTGTTTATCCGTTATTTTGTGAATAAAAATTGGCATCAAGAATTAATTTAAGATGATGATTCTAAGATCAGGGGTTTCCACGAACTACAAGAAATCTGAAACCCACTGAGAATGAGTATCTTATTTCGAATGAGTCCTCACCTTACCTTATGTACAATAGAGATGTCCTGTTATCTCCTGATACTTTAATGAAACCTCATCAAAGATGTGCAGGGAAAGATCAACATTAAAATGATCCTTCAAGCAAGAGCAACACAAGGCTTTCATGTTAGCACATCGGACATCTCTATTGTAGAATTGAATGAGACTAAAAAGAAACAGAAAGCCCGTGCTGATAAGAAGTGCAAAGATGAAGAATATCAGTTAGGAGACCCATACTACCTCAAGAACAACAAGAGACAAAATAAACTAGATGAGAGGTTGCTCCTTTATTATTATTTAACAAAAAGGACCTGTTAGCTTTGTGGTGTATGATCAACTAACGGAATCCACCATCAAGTACCTTGCACTGGATTTAAGATTGGTTGACATTTTGCACTGGCTCCTTTCACAAATAACTAAAGATGATGGAAGGATTCCGAAAAAAATAATTGTGGTGCCACCGGAAGGGGAAATATCTTTAGAGTATGATGACGTGATGCAATAGGATCCAGTATAAAGAACCATGAAGTTCAAATAACGTGGAAGAGAAAGTTCTTCAGACGAAGATGACATACCCCACGCTGACCTTTAAAGACGCATACGAGCTAAGAAGATCGTGGATAATTAACTATTAATATCAGAGCAGGATCAGACCGTGGAATCGGAATTGAATGAGGCTATCAAAGTGTTACGCAAAGAAATAGCCAATGTAAATGAACTCAGTCAATTGCATACTTAGACAATTTCTCTTTTTTTTTCTTTCTTATTTAGGCATACAATATTGAATTTGCACTCATTTGGTAGGAAAATTATCACTTTAATAAATTGTCACACTGATTTCAATGAAACTATTTTTTTTTGGGATGCGCATGGTGCAACTTCTTGGATGGTATCGAGTCTGTCAACATGTTAAACGTACGTGTATTTGGGGGTAGGTATGTTTACTATCAATTATCACTCTTAGAAGCCGCATAAGGCGTTATTTATCTGATCTCAGATTTTTCTTGAAGCATTTAACAATAAATATTTTTCATTAATAATATGCTGAGAGTCTAGATAATCAATTACCTTAATTTAAGTTAACAGTAACGTGTAGGGAAATTAATTGTTTGAGGCCTTAGAAAAAAATGTAACTTTTTATTTCGACTGCATTTTTACTAATTTTAGGAGTTGTATTCCTTGTTAAACACCAACAATGACGGATTAACAATGCGGGAAGCTGTCTTGTAATCAGCATTAAAGTACTATGTGCGCAATTATGCATTTTTTGCCCCCAGAAATAAAGTTTTAAAAAAGAACTTTTAAAATTAAGGTAGAAGATACTTGAACTCATATTGAAAATAAGTGTGTAAAAGGTTATCACCACAGTGACGTTTTTATGTAGAGATGACGTCATAAAAATTGTCTTTTTTAAATAAATTGATGTTTTGTAGCAAAATACGGGTGTTTTCCAATGGCTTTTCGACTGGGAAACATCGAGCGCAGGCTTGCTAAAGTACCATTTTTTAGTATGATGTGTATAATTATATGAACAAACACATGTACTTCCGAATGCAAAATATAAAGAAAAATTGACAATATTTTCATTTTTTTGCAAAATTGCGGGAATTAGGTCATTTAGCCGACGTCATAGATAAACAGCGAATGGGCAAAGCTGATTAAAATCAAGATTAAACTGATAGGCATCCTCTGTACAATGATTTATAAAGATTTAATTTTTTATACGATACTGTTTAAATATTGATTAAAATATGGGGCAGATACTTGACCACACAAAATATAGTCCTTTGACACATTTATACCCGTGTTTCTACTAATCGTCTTTGTCCTTTTTGTTGTGTACATCAGACAGAAAATCAAGATAATTCTTTTAAATCATTTCAATAAGATAAACAATGAGAAAAAGAACATATTTTAATTCAGAGTTACCTATATACGGGAATGTCACATATTACACTTGCACATCATTCGCACATTACCATACATTTAGTGCACATTAAAACATAGAAACCATTAAATTTACATGATAAGTATAATATAAACATTCCATACATGCTAACTACATACACCACCCAACCACTCCCCATCCCCAATGCAGACACCTCCCCCTTTCTCACACTTACTTCTTCCTGTTTAATTTTTTTGATCTGTTAGTGATTTACGATAAATGTCTGTAGAATTTTTATCGTAGAGCTGATATCTTTTAGATCTTTCAAATTTTCTTTGAAATTTATATTTTAAAAGTTTTTGTTTTCTTTTAAAGTAATTTTGCCTATTTTGCTGTTGTTTTAGAAGATGGACTACTCTACTTCCTTTTAGAGCAGGTTCTCCTACAGATTCACAAAGTTCCAATGTTGAATTTCCATGACCCCGAATGAGGGAGTGCACAACTTTATGTATTCTACTTTTAAAATTATACAACTTTTTAAACATTTAAGATTTGATTTTGAATATGCCATATTCACAAATTTAGATTTTTGTGTACAGGTATGATATTTAATTCTATCAAGATTTTTAAGTCCCTAAGTCACATTAATATAGTCTTTTAACAAGCAGCTATCTTCTTCTGTCTGTCATGCTTAATTCAAAGTCAGTTGGCAACACTGAATAGTTCCACCTGTTTTTGCAGTCCTTGAGAGGATAAGGAATGAAGTTGGCATGACTTCCCGTACTGTCCTTTGTAGCAGCTTGTGATGGATAAGACAACCGTAGATATGGCCCGTTTCATCAAAGGTTTGTAACAGGTTTCGTACTCAGTTGTGCATCTAAGCTTCAGGTCCAGGGCAAATCTTCTCTGCATGAATTCCCTCATGGCTTTGGTTGTTCCCGGAAACGTGTGATTGCTGAATGGAAACCTTAGAAGTGTGTTTTCTTTGAATGTCAAAGAAGTGGCGCAGGTCTCTGAGGTTATTAAATGACATACCCTTGTTTTTTAGATGCACCAAAAGCAGCAGCACTATCTCCATCACTGAAGAAATGGGAAATGACGAGTGGACGGTCATGTCTTTGAAGCTCACCGATGCCTTTCGCAGCACATCTCTTTTTATCTCTAATGGTGGTCTCTGTAGGAATAATTACAGTGCAGTCTTCATGTCATGGGCAGGTAACTTCCCTTCCCTTGGCTCTCTGATGGGTGCCACACTGCCACAACATTCTTTTTCTTGGTAATATTTTCACTTTTGTGACTTCTTGGAATTGGGTTTTCCTGATGGCACTGAAGATGGCGTTGTTATACATGACATCTCCTTTATCTGTAATAGGTGTATTGGCTAGTCAACATTATTTGTTCAGCTCTTAAATAGCCTGACTTATTTCCTTCATGCTGTTTTAGTTGATATGAGCGGAGATCTTGCCTACTTTGTTGCAGATCTGTTCAATGTTAATGGCTGATGCTGGTTCGATGTTTGCGCGAAGAAGCATACAACGCATAGCGTCTGTTGTAAAGCTGGAACCAAAGTGACAGACAGCCAATGACACATTAAGCTGTTCGGCATTTCATTCCCTTCGAGATCGACTCACTTCCTCCTACAGCTTTTTGTGGTAACTGGTTAATTGACACTTCTTTCATCGAATGGAAAGAATCAATACCAGGTCTGGTTTTTCCTCTCCATGCTGGTTCCAGTCTAGTGAACCGTCACAGTCCGAGAATGTATGTGAATGCTCTTTAAATGCATGATTTCATAGATTCGCAGTTTTTTCTTGATAAAGTACTTTGTAAAGTTTAGAATTTGGGTTAGGTTACACTGCTTCCATGTATTAGTCTGCCAGCTTCGCTTCACTTGGCCCTGGTCGCAAAATCTTCATTTCACTGCTTATTTAAAACCTTCTTCGATCCCCAAACTTACCCTTAGACAAAGATATGGAAATATGGGAAATAATTTCTAAAGTAGGTGTAGGATTCACTCCTAACTTCCAAACGCGTATATCAATCCCAAACCGCGTAAACAACTCCCCAACCCTCTTTAAAATCTAGTTTTTAGTAAACAACTGCACTTTGAGAATTGTCATGCTATTATTGCCAACAAAATAGCCAACATGATTAAAGCGATGATAAAATGTATTATGGATGTCGGACAAATGAATGTAAATAACATTGAATATAATTTGATCGATCCCTGTGATATTAGACGGATAATAAAATGCCGCCGATTAGCAAACGCGGACATAACGTGAGTCGAGGAGATTTGGCATATTTTCATAGTATATAAATCAAGGACTAAGTAAAGAACCAATGATATCGAGTTGTTGTAAAAAACTTAAGATTATTGGTACAAAATAAAACAATTACGATAAACACATTGAGTTTCGACACGGTTGTTCAGGTTTTAATAGATCATTGCTATTAGTTCCGCATAACAATCGAGGAAGTCAATTTTACAAGACTGATTTTTTTAGAATGAAAAAATGACAATAACAATCCGTCAACCATCTCAAAAATCCATAAAACGAAATACAAATTCAAAGCAGAGCAACACGGACCTCCAAAAAGATGGAGGTAGGATCAAGTGCCTAGGAGGAGTGAACATCCTCTGCTGACCGGTCAAACCCGCCGTGTGCTCTTTGTCGTAATCGGGAAAAGTCCGTAGACAATTGGGTGATTAATTATGGTCTAACAATTAGTATAAAAACGTCAGTCAGCATGCGACACAGAGGTAGATTGTATTTGCTGACAAGGTCGTTGTATCGACTATAGAACTTACGAAAAGATGACTTTAAACGAGACTGTTGATAGTCCTGTTTTATCAACTTGTTTGTCAGTAGCTTGCCTCGTCTTAGAAACTGTTCATACGAAGAGCATGTCCTTGCGTATCGAATTAACTTAGAGACAAAAACACCATATGCAGGTGATGAAAGTATATTGCTACATAGGTAAGGAAAGTTGACTATAGAAAAAATGAAGTCATCGCGTTTATCATAAAGTTTTGTTGTTAGGTTACCATCAATGTCCATTTCCAGTAAAATATCCAAATATGAAACAGATGACGCAGTATCTGTGGTATCTTTTATTTCAAGTTCACTGGGATATATCGAGTCGACGTAAGTATGGAAATCACAATTGTTAATTGATAAAACGTCGTCGATATACCTGAATGTAGAACTTTAGTTTAACAGTTTACCACCTTTCACCTTCTTAATAAATTTTAGCATGCATCTGAGAATGAAAACCGTGAATAAGGAATAAGTGTTAAGTATGCTTTTTTTATTATTGAAATCTGCTGAAATTATTATTAAATAAAAGTCAAAATGGAGAGCAAAATCACCGGTGTAAGAGACATTTGAAGTAAACAAGTAACTTTTATAAAGTTGTAACATGCATATGTTTTCTGAAGAGAATATATCTAAAACCACTCCATTTTTTGTTAAGGAAACAAATACAAACGAATATTGAATTAATAGAATTAATATGGTTCCATGTTCTAAATTGGCTACCGCCCGTTATTGAATCAAATAATGCAATTGGGTGTTATCCGATCTTTAAAATACTTCATGTCTAGTATTGATACCACAAAGCATCGGTCTAGCGCATAATCGCTGCAACGGTTAAATGAAATCTATCAGAAAACTATAAATGTCAGTTCTTAAAAAACGTTATCTTCAAAATTCATGGATCTAAATGTATAAAGTTTTGAGTAAAAATTGATTAAATGTAACTAAAGTTTTCAATTTTTAAACGCCTATTTTAAAAGACGTACTACATTAAGCTGCTCATATTGCAGAATTTTACCACTGGTTGTTAGATATTTTAGTAAACATAGCAACTTTAATATGTTTCTTTGTAACGAAAGACTCAATAGTATTGAAAAAAAAAAGATTTTTAGATAAGATTGAAAGATCTTATAAACCCTCTAAAATTGTATAAATAATCTATATCAAAATTCAAATCCATATAATTATCTCTTCATTTTAAAAGCACTTATTAATCAGGTAAAATGATACCATAAATTGTTCTATTATTTTCTGAAGGGAAAACAAAATTCATCGTTTGAAATTCTTAATAATAATTCTTAAGAATAAAATATAAAATTAAGAACACGAACGGCTTTTTAATTGGAAAAAATCAAGTTTTCAACGTCTTGTGACAGACTTGTGAGACTTGTGAAAGACTTTCCGGCTTTATTAAATAAAGCGGTATTATTATAAATGTACCCCTCCTTACATTACTTTATTTTTTTCCATCAATAATTTTGAGACGCCATATGTACCACATTTTTTTTCTCTCTAATTTTATCGTCACTGCGTAAAATACTATAATTTTTTTTTAGAAATGACTAACAGGGGATTATTTAGCTTTGAACAGTTTGGTTTTTCTAATGATTGTTAAAGCAGATCACTTATTTTAAATACAATGATATTGCACAATTCTACATGACACACCTAAAACGGTTTTCCAAAGCGTTCTATCTCGAATATACAACTCAGAACAAACATCGGGTATGGAGGAAACAAACATTTTTTTCATGATATTTGTTTAAATCTAAACCAAAAAGATACAAAAGTACAAAGGTACATAGCTTGTTTTGTTAAGGGAGCAAATACAAACGAATATCCTATTAAAATACCAATATTTCATCTGTTTTCCTATATTTTAAAACGTCTAACATTTATTGTTAAAAAATATTCTCATTTGGTACAATACGATCTTTAAAGGGCATTATATCTGAAAATCATGGCTCAAAACATAGGTCCATAACAGAAATATAACAGTATGCGCATGTGCATGACACCTTTTTTATATGAACCTTATCACAAACAAATATAATTCCAATTTTAAAAAGAAGTTTGTTTTTTATATCATTTAAATGAACTATATCGTTAAGAATAAAAATTATGAATAGCAACCATTAAAATTAATAATAATGGAGCATTTGATATAATTTGTTGCAACAAACTGTCATGTGTTAAAGCCTAATTCCACAAAACATTTGAAATTATATTTGGTGATAACGAACAGTGTTCAAACCAAAAGTAGAAGAAAATAAATGTGCAAAGTTTTGCTAGCAGTTTTCTCATGTTTGAATAACAAATATAGTGAGTCTTACTGTTTGATAAACCTGTAACCGAAGATAAGTATCACAGGGCGAAAAACAATCGTTAAGCAAGTACTTAAAGGTGACTTAAAGGTGACGTAAAGGTGGCTTCAAGGATATACAATCTTTAAGCCACCTTTAAGTCACCTTTAAGCTGAGTTTATAGGTCCTTAATGTCCAAACTTCTTTAAGTCACCTTTAAGCCATCTTTAAGCCACCTTTAGGCATCTTTAAGTGGCATTTACGCTCCCTTTCAGTTGTATTTACACCATCTTTAAGTTCCCTTTAAGTCTGTTTTGATCAAGCTGAACAGATTCATCTTGAAAACATATATTAAATGCAAAAGCTCTTTTATAGGGATGGGAGGGGGTGATCCAAGTGATGATATAATTTCCAAGGAAGGGGGGGGTGTTCCAGACGGTTTTAATTGTCGCTCCATTAAACACAGATCGCTAACATCAACACCGCTCCAATGGACACAGATTGCCGTTATAAAGTTCTTTATAATTTTTTTTTTGGTTTCAAAATTATTGTAGGGGTGAGCGCAGTCTCTGTGTCTAAATCTGCGCAGGAAATTATATTAATGTATGTTTGTTTCCTATTATAAATTAATCGGTAAAATCCCCCCTCTCTCTCTCTCTCTCTCTCTCTCTCTCTCTCTCTCTCTCTCTCTCTCTCTCTCTTAGTTCATCCGGTTATGAAACAAAATAAAAAAATGAACCAATAATGCATGATTTAATTTAATAACCGGTTCAAGATATGTATTTTTTTTCAATTTTAATTATTTCTAGGTCTAATTCTAGATATGCTAGATACATGTTAAAGATGAAAAGACTATCAACTGCCTTGGTTATATCGGGCGGGATATTACCGCTTTGTTTGTCTAGACATAGTTTTGTTCGTTTGCGTATATCTAATTAGAGTCTATTGTTTGTCCAAGTTAAGAAAACCCCTGGAACTAGCACAGAATATACAAGATATACACAATAGGTGTGTCGTGTGCCCAGGTGAAAGTCAGGGTTTCTAAAGGCGCTGAAATCTTAGTATGTACGTGTCTACGATAAGTCTAGTGAATGAAAGTTTATTTACATTTGTAATTCAAAGTATTTTTTCCTAACTGTGGGTTTTAAAAATGTTACGTCTACAAATTAAAGATACATGTATGTAAGAGTAAAATCTAGAGGCTAATTAATTACTGTACCGGTGATCATAAATGGCGGTTAATTATTCAAATATATGTATTAGGGTAAATATGTCACATACCCGGCCTGGTACATCATACAATTGTATGTAAAAGTATATGCATACATCATTTGCAATTGCCACATGCAGTAAATACGTCACCGGTAATTGGTAATATTGTTTGTTATAGAATTGATAGTTTACAAATCATGTATACAATTAAACATTTAAGCATATATCATTTCATTTGTTATTCTAGATATGTTGTAAATGTATAATAATCAATATTATTAAAATTATACATACTGGAACGGCGCCGTGATCATGAAAACCGGGAAATTGTGTAGAACTAATACCCTAGCTAATAGTTTCAATGCATTTAATAAAAGAAATAGTTTCATCTTCTTCCTTGCATTTCATTTAGCTATGAATTAGATGAACATAGCCTATATCTACTTGGTTTAAATTTATTAACTAAGTACTAGTAAGCCTAACGGTTTCCATTTAGGAATAATATATTTTTTTCACTGAAGACCAAGTTTCGTATTTCATTCTAAATACATGCATGCATGTAATTTATAAATTAGATATAATTTGCTGTTACAAACTGAATGGAAGTCAAAATCTTTTCAAGTAAAAAATGCACACTCAATACATTGATTAAATGGCCACTTATTTATAGGATATAAAAAACCTGCTAAAATATATAAGTTGCCGTGGCGCAGAGGGAGTGAGGTGATGGTAGTAAACGAAGGGTCCAGGTTCAATCCTCGTCTTGGGCGTTTTAAAAAATTTATTTTCTAGAACAAAAACCGTTTTTAATACCTTTTCAATCATAAAGTTAATACATTTTGTTGGTAAATTAAGCACAATATTGAATTAAAAGATTTTTTAATGGCTTAAAGGTGGCTTAAAGGTGGCTTAAAGGTGGCTTAAAGAAGTTTGGACATTAAGGACCTATAAGTTGTCCTTAAAAGTAGCTTAAAGGTGGCTTAAAGATAGTCTTTAAGCTGCCTTTAAGCCATCTTTACGCTTTCTTTAAGCCACCTTTAAGCAACACATAAAGCTTTAAGGTGGCTTAAAGATCGTCTTTAAGTTACCTTTAATCACCTTTAAGTTATCTTTAAGGAGAACTTAAAGATGGTCATTCATCCTGTGTATTCGACAAATACAAAGATTATTTTTTTTTTACCCACAATTCCTCGTTTAACTTTTTTTGACTTATTTTTCATAGCATGTAAATCGTTTAGCATTGCATCAAAATATAGAACATCGTTAAAATTGTTAAAATAACATAGCATAGCATATATAAATGAGATGACTGTATAATTCAATAGGCATCTTGGTGAAAATAACATTTCAGTACTTGTCTTTATAAAAAAACGTGCCAGTATTTTGCTAACTTTCGTTAAATTTTCATGAGTCCAAGATAGCATTTGGATACAAAAAGAAAATAATTTTTAAACCAATAGTATGGCGACCAAATATTTATGTCAGTTGTTAGTAGTATGTTCAGATGCAATATTGTTAACCCCAAAGCTTTCTATCGAATCTCAATAATATTAATCGTAATACATCTTTGACAATCTTTTTTATTGTCCTCTGTTTTCTTTATAAATAAAAAAGTTTTAATGTACCATAATGCAAACTTATTTTATCTTAACAACTGTTACCTTAACAACAAACGAGGTCTAGAATCGAGTATTCTAGATTGTTTTGTATCAAAAATATCTAAAATCATATCTTTGAAGCACCAGATAGTTATAATAACCTTTAATTACTACTAACAATTGTGTTGAAGGAAACTTACAATATCTAATGTTGCTACCAGTGCAATACAAACGTTATAATTGTACGCCTTTAGAATGTATAATAATTTGCTAGCAAATTAAATGCCAAAATGAAAACAGAGCACTGTTCCTACCTTTTTTATGTTTGTTCAACTACATGGTAAAATGACTGAAAATGATCCTACTCTTTTTTCACCAAAAAAGTGTTTATAGTATAAAATTAAACGAAAGAAAAAACCTAGCACACCTGTGTTACAACGCACTTTGAAAAATTACGCACTTTGAAAAAAATTTTAAAGTGCGTTAAATTTGGGACCATCTTAACGCACTTTGAAAAAATAATTTTTTTTTTCAAAGTGCGTAAATATCGACGATATCAACGCACTTTGAAAAAAAAAATGTCGATTTCTTGAACTTTCAGATAAAATTGGTAGTAAAATTAATTAATGTTATTCCATCTTGATATAAAAAAAAATTCATGAAAAATATATTAATATTTGTCTATATAATTTGAAAAGTGTTGTATCATTACTTAAACTGTGTGCTAGTAATTAATTGTTTCGCATAAATATTACATTATTGGGACTACATTTTTTAAATTAAAGTACTGAAAGTACTGACGAGAGTTTATTTTTTTTATTTACGAGTTAATCCTTTCTGGCTCAATGAATGGATATTTGTCATTTACCTACTGTGAAGATAATGTGACTCATGAATTAGTATTTAAGCACAGACATGCGATTCTTTTTAAAGCAGTAATTCTAAATCAAATTAATTCCTTTTAATTTCAACAAAGAGATAAATGTCAATAAGGTATCTCTTTCTTCGTGGTTTTTTTTTTTGTGCATAAAGAATACATTTTTTCAAAAACAAATAGCCCTTGCTCATATTACATATAACATATATTATAGATCTATATTTTAAAATATTTCAAAATCTCTGTCTACGCGATTCTTAGTACGAGTTCATATTTTTCTTTCCGAATTGAAGAATTATTTCAACAGAAGTAGCCGTCAAATTACTTAGTGTTAAATTTAAAATTATATTTTTTATAACGCAATTTGCTGAAATGTACATTCAGTATTAAGAATGTTAAAATATGATTTCAAAAATAAATAAATTCTTTTAATGAGCCATTTTATAATTTTGTTTTCATAATTTGATGCTTAAAGGTCTTCTTAACTCCATATAAGAACCGAAATTTAAATAACGACTGAATTAAATCCAAAAGCTGGCGACTTTATACTTAGACATCATGAACTGGGTTAGAACAACGTTTTTAACGTTTATTAATAATAATACTAGTTTGTTTAATGAATATAAAATTTATTGTTTATTCTTTTATGTGGTGTTAAATTGATTTGAACAGTCATTGCTTTTATAACCCGCGAAGTTGGGAAGGGAAAGAGATATGTCATGTACAAATTTTGATTTCCAATATTCTAAATTTTTGTAAAGGACAGTAGGATTAATGTTTTATGTAGGTTCATCCTGTATGAGAAACGTCCTTAATTGTCAACACGATCTGACACTATTATCTCCTTTGCCGAAAACGAAATATCAATTAATATTTCTTTTATAAACACAACTATATATTTAAGTTGTAAAAAAAAAATAAGAATTTATTTTTTCAAAGTGCGTTAAGTGTCTTGATGTGAAAAAATGTTGGTCTACAATCATAACGCATTTTGAAAAAATATTTCAAAGTGCGTTGATTTGGACCAAAATATACGCACTTTGACAAATTTTTTCAAAGTGCGTTAATTTTCTCCCAAATTTAACGCACTTTGAAAAAAAATTTTCAAAGTGCGTAATTTTTTTAAAGTGCGTTGCCACACACCTGTTATTAGAATGACATATTCACATAGCAAATCAGACATATATAATTATCCTTTTATTCGAATAGTAATTTATTAACATAAAACAATCGTGCAAAAAATTGATATAAATTTTGATAAAATTTCAAACACCATTATATCATCTTTTACCAATAAAATCATTAAAAAAAAACTGACCTATTGCTCTTTTTTTTTTTTTTTGAAACACTCATCGACTTTGTTAAATGGAATCAACAATATTCTAGAATCACTTTTCAATATAATTCAGCACAATTGTAATCTCTTTTTTTAAATAACTGTCTGACGCCTGTTGTAAACTTTAGTTTTTCTCAAATTTCAGTGTTTATTGGTTCAAATACTGGTTTTTTTCCACAAAAAAAAAAAAAAACAACGGTAGGGGGATTTTTAAACTTGGTACTTTTTAAAATATATGTTTCCTATTAATGCAGATCATCTAAAATTTTAATACAAGGAAGCTCAATATAAAGACTCCTTGAGCATTTCTCCTTTTTGTAAATTTAAGCATACAACTGAGAATGCATATCGATCGTGAATAGGCAAAATTAAGCATGTTTTTAATATCTTCACAATATAAAAGTCACAAAGAAACACCCAACATATATAAAATGGGAACATGCTCATATATTCTGAAGAAATACGTTTAAACCCATACCTTGTTTTGAAAAGGAAACAAATACAAACGAATATCCAATTATAACAATTGGTATCTTTCCCTGTTTTAAATGACTACCGTCCGCTAATGCTATGGTTGTTATTCGATCTTTAAAATGCTTTATACTTAATATCGATGACGCAAAGCATCGGTCTGGTGCAGCCATTTAAATGTTTCCGCATGCGCTTTAAACCTTCTTTTGTAAACCCATGGAATAATTTGCAAACGACCCTCGCTTCAATGTTTAAAAGACCAAGCTTTCATATGATCATCAAAATATTGTGCGTTACCTTTTTTTTAACCGAAACAGTTTGGGTTTTCCCGTGAAAAGAGTTGTGAATAGCGAAATGAAAAATTACAAGAATTACAGATGAATAAAATATCTAAAAGTGACAATATTCACATGATAAATTAGTTGCGTTTTCCTGTTATTCATGACAATATCATGCAAAGCCATGCACACGTACTTAAGATGAAAGCTAAGATCTTACTTTATTACCAGTAAAAATCTTAATGTGGACTTTTTTTACGTCGAAGTGCTCTTTCCTGAAAGGTAGTAACTATTTTTTGTTTAAGTTATTTTAAACAAAAGAGTACTTGTAAATATCGGTTAAAAACGTTATCTTTATCGGTTGAGGATAAGTTCTTTATTCAGGGATTTAACTGTATAAGGTTAGAGAAAAATTAAATTGAAGGTAGTTTAAAGTTTTCAATTTTTAAACGCTTATTTTGAAAGACGTACTACATTGTGCTGCGCATATTGCAAAATCACATAACACGTTGTTATATTGATCAGTCTTAGTATAGCCTTATAATAATGTTTAAAGAGTAATATATATATATATATATATATATATATATATATATATATATATATATATATATATATATATATATATATATATATATATATAAAACACGATCCCTATAAATACTTCTTCATTTTAAAAGCATTTTATCGTTAGATTGAAAAAAAAGAAATTGAACTAATTATTGTTTTATAAAATAATGCATCTTTTGAAATTCGTTTTAAGGATAACAACATTGAGAAAACAGACGGCCTACTGATCGATCCTTTTTATTCGGAAAATTCAAGTTTTTAAAGCCTTCGCAGTACAGTTAAGGCAGCCAATAAAAATATCGGCGAATTTTTGTGATGAAAACACGTATACTTTAGTTCAACGGGCATGTCCTTTTTAAAATCAATAACAGTCGCTCAAATGCAATATATTTCTGAAATATATATATAATAGTACAATATTTTATGTTCATAGTGGTCACGTGATATGGCAGTCGCATGGTACAAGCAGATGTATTTGTGGTTTTGAGGTCATTTAAAAATGTGAATATTGCAAGGGCATAATCATGTCAAAATTCACAACTGAGTTATAAAATAACTTGATGTTATATAGTAGATTTTAAAAAATGCTGTGAACTTTGTAAGATAATATTATTTGTTAGAAAAAACCATAATTTATAATGCATATGTTGAATAATTTTGAAGGTCACAGTGTTAATTTCATTGAAAAATAATTAATTTGTGAGATTTCACAAGGATCTTAGAAGTTTTTAAATTACATAGCATATTTCAAATTTACATGTAAAAGTTTGTCATGATCAGATAAGTGTATGCCCTTGCAATAAAGTGATTTATTTAGGCACCCACTTTAAAATATACGATATTTTATACAAATCCGAGGTTGCCTCTTAATACGATGCATAATTATAACAAATTGAAAATAAGACTATATAGGTAGCATTCTACTAATAATAATGTTAAACAAAATATTCATTTATAGTTTTCCGTTAATCTATGGAATTTATTTTTCATCGCTTAAAAACCGCATGATAGCCTTCAATAACTTAACTTAATGCTTCATTTTGAAGCATATGACGTCATATTTTGTAGTACAGCGAGAACGACCTCTCGCTTATTTTTCAGTGTGTACGATATAACAGACATCGAAATTGTAAATAATAGCATTCGTTGTTCTTAATTAAAAGAATAGTATAAATTAATTTTGCTAATAAATGAATTAATTAGTACTTTCGAGGTTTGTAATATTCTGTGATGTCATAATGCACATTTCCCGTACTTTTTGTCTGAAGGGAATTTATTGACAGCCTTAACTGTGCTGCGTTGTGCAACAGTATCGAATTTGTTAAATGAAAACGGTACAATATTAAAATTACTTTCCCTTACAAATCGTAAAGACATTGATTTATTTTTTTTTTTACTTCAGTATATCATTTTATCGTCAATTGTGTCAGACACTATATTTATGAACAGGAAGGACTTAAGGTGAACCATTAAGCCTTTGAAGAGTTTCTTTTAGCTATTGTTAATGCAAATCACTAATGCTTAATTCAAATAAATAAGAAAATTATAAATTAGACCCCTAGAACAGTTTTCAAAAGCATTAATTCTTCTTTTTCTTAAACTGGAATATACAACTGAGAATAAATATCGTGTGTAAAGAAAACCTAATATGTTTTTATGATACTTGCTAAAACATAAAAAAAATATTAAAAGTTCAAAATAAAACAGACAACTCTGGTGAACTAAAATTAAGGAGGTAAAAGTAGCATTTATAAAATAGTATAATTTTCATATGATCTGAAGAAATATATTTGAATACCGTGTTTTGATAAAGAAACAAATACAGACGAATATCAAATTAAATTACCAGTATTCCATCTGTTTCACCATATTTTCAAATGTTTACCCGGTCCTTTAAATCAATTAAACGAATCATCTTTTTACGAATAAAAATCATGAATAGCAACAATTAAAAACATAAATGATACAATATTTGATATATTTGTTGTACCCAACTGCCATATTTAAAAGCCTTATGATTCGTTAAAACATTTAATGAAAAAACAAAATGCTCGAAGTTTTATTAGCATTTTTTGTTAGTCTTATTGCTTGATAAACCTATAGACGTACCAACCGAATATAGTAATCTATCAAATTCTTACAACACAACTAATTTATTTGCTCATAATTCCAATGACCTAGTTTTTATATGCTTATAATCATTGTGTGTACCTTTTAAACTCATAAGAATTAAAAACAATTTCAATGTATGAAATTCATTATATTAACACTCTGAATCAGGTTCGTTGTCCAAGATATGTCTGACAAATCTATTGTAGGTTATGGATTTTTGTTAACATTAACTTACCTAAAATGGGTGCTAAGATGTTATTAAATCATTAGTAAACACCTTATTTCAAAACCATTAACTTCCACGTTGAATGCTTTATTGTATGTGAAAGGGAGACACTTTTTTCTGTTTGAGTCAGTTCAAACCATAGATCATTCGTAATAATGAGTTTTAAAAAATCGAGTGGAGTATAGTTCTTTATTTAGACATAAAACATTAAACGTTTTAGAGAAAAAAAAATGTGTTTACAGTCATCAAATTTAAAACGGATATTTTGAAAGACGTACTAGATTTTGCTGCGCATATTGCTAATCATATTACACGTTGTTATGTCGATCAGTCAAAATAACAATTTTGATATGATTAATAAGACACATAATAATTTCATTGTACAATACCAACCGTTAAAAATAAAAGCAATTATTAATGTGATATTCATATTTTAGCCTATTGTCAATATTTTAACTCGTCTGAATCGGAAAAAAAATGACGATCAATAAATCATCTACTTTCGGTTTCAATTGTTATCTTTTAAGCTACATAGTAATGTAATTTGATGCGTGTTGTTTCCGGAGGAAGTAAAAAGGCCCGGCCTTGATTTTCAAGCACATGTGAGACTTCGACGTAAACAAAGTATCTTGTCTTGCTGGATGCAAGTGTGTTTTTGCCACTAAATTGTAAATGAAGTGTTGTTTAAAACGATGTCAAAAGGAATTTTCAAACCCGCTGCTTTGTTATGCTTTAAACATGTTATTTAATGTACCGTCTAGCAATTAAAATAAAATCTTGGTACGCTTCTGGGTGTTCGGATGATAAAGTTAAACGGAAAAAATAACGACTTGTCTGTAATACACATGTATCTATTTTAAAATGCATCCCTTGGTGAAAGTGAATGTAATATTTGAAGTCACTACGTCAACACGAGGCAATTTTTTAATTAGTTTCAAATGTTACAAACGTTATTGTTTCTAAATGGTATTAAATGGAAGCCGTGTACTTTCAAAAAATCTGTATATTCACCAAAAAAAATATATATCATCGTGACTGCAGCATATGGTTTTAAATCTCGTCCTGTACTGAAAGACAATATATTAAAAGCAAGAGATAAGCTAGGTTGAACTTTGAAAAATGTGTTTCCAGCTGTAAAAGTGTATTTATGATTATTGGCCTGTCTCCAACTTTGCGGGCATTTTCTCGTAAAGTATTTTAGACAGGTAATTTATTATTAGTACGGCTGACAAAGTCCACGCAATGGCATACTCTTAAACCTGGCCTGGCCCAGTTGGCCTCACCTGGCCTCGAAATTGGCTTGGCCTCACTTTTGACCTCAAATTTGGTTTGGTCCTGATTTTTCGGCGGGCCTTTAACATTGGCCTGGCCTCAAATGTGTCCTCCACAACTATTTTTGCCTTTTTTAAAATATTTTATTTATATATTTATTTATTTTATATTTTTTTTTTAAATTTTCATTGTTTTTGGTTTTTTTATTAATGTATGTTCACTACCCATGAAAAATAACACTAGATGGATTTTACATGGTAAAGTAAAGTAGAAAAGTAATAGTGAAAGATGCAGAATAACCTCTTCGATCTCGAAATGTTATTTAAAATTCAAAACAAAAAGGCTCGGCTTTTATTTTTCAATGAAACATTTTTCAACCCCGGACGTTTTTCTGCAACATTCACGAAAACTCTTCCTTTATTTCTTAACTATTTGTAACTTTTTTCATTATACAAAAAAGGAACCGGTCTAATATTTGTTGAAAATAATTTTGAAAAACCCTCAATTTATTGTACTTTGATCAACTTTACTCAAGAGTAAAGTGTTAGAATTCAAGACAATTAAAAGTTGGTATAAAATTATCAAGCCTGTTGGTTGCATTCTAACTATTTTAAATTTAATATGTTCTCTTTTTCAATCACCTTCATACTATTTTTTAATGTAATAAGTTTTTAAATGTCCTGTATAAAAAGGAGGAATGCTCGCCCTACATTTCACACGCGGTATTTTGTTACGCTTTAAACGTGCGATTCAATCCCAGTCCCGTACCTTCTATCAGGTAAAAAAATCTGGCATTGCTTATGGGAGTGTGAAATGATAAAATCAAGCCGGCTTTAGGAGTGCCACTTTGAAAAAAAAATCACTTGAGGGAGGGTAAACAGTGCGATTATCTATGGGAAAAAAAACTATGGATAAAATCTTTTAAAGAGACATGTTCCTGCGTAACGTTGTCTTATGAATCATCTGTTCTGCCATATCTATTAAGCCACAGAGCAGCTATTAAACTTTAAACAATGTGTTTTTCTAGCTGCAAGAGGCCGTGTATTTATGATTATATGCGTCTCTCTAACTTTGCGGGCCATTTATCGGATATATTACAATGAATTTATTTTAGACAGGTACTATGTTTTAAGTACGGCAAATTCCTCACACAATTCACCAATAAATGTTCTCAATGTGAGAAGAATATTTTTGCTTCTTAAACATTTTATAAAATATCTTTCAGTAAAGTGCTATAGAAGAGAGACTTCAAAGCCCGTTTGGCCCCTAAATTGAAGGGCAAGTCCAATTTTCTTTATATCAAATGAAAGGTATTTGATATTAAAAATATTTTGTTCAACAAGTGTTTACTAGATATTCGTTATCGTTATTGAGCTATCTTAGAAAGAACGTTTTAGGGGCCGACCTCTTATCTCCTTATTTGGGCCATATAACGAAATTGTGATGGTTGAATATTGCTTTGAACATTATTCTACGCATCTTTGATTCTGCATTGCTTTTCAGAATATTTGTCCTCTTTGTGATATAATTGATCAAAGTTTTGGATTGCTTGCCCCTTAAAACCCTAACTACGTACCTCGTGAGAAATATTTTATAACGTATAGTTTAAATAGTGTAAGATGAACAGTTTTGCTTCTTAAACACATTGCAATATATTTCTCAGTAAATTGCTATGGAAGAAATACTAAAGAGCCCATATAGTCCCTATTTTAAGGGGCAAGCCCTTTTTTCTTGATGTTGAATGAAACCTCTTGTAAAAGTAAACTTTCATTGCTCTTCATGTACTAAGAAAAAAATAACGAGAAAAGAGATAAATCGGAAAAAAAAATCACTACATTTTTTAATCTCAATTTTTGGGTCCAAGCAAGCTTCGGTGCCTTTGCGCCAGACATAAATGATTCACTTTAGAAAAACCAAAATCATTTGTCTACAATTTCTGAAAATTTTGATTTGATATCTGTCATCGTTTAAAAGGAGCTCAATGGACAAGCTGGACCTCTAAAAATCGCTAAAACGTCAATATCTATTAAAAAGAAATGCCCTCATAAAAACAATTCTAATAAGGTTCAGATTAATATCTATCAGATTTGAAAGTTTCATGAAAATCGGCCTTATCGTTTCCGAACACTAACGTGCACAACTTAACGAGTGAATCTTAAACCAATAATAAGAGTAACTAGATACGACCTCGTTACGAGTAACAAGTAAGTCTTTAAACGATACGATTAAAATATGAATGAAATTTCAGAATTCCCCCCTCAACCCCTCCCTTTCAGATTATTTATATGATTGTCAATATCCTTTACAATCCTTAACAAAGTGTTTTGCTTTTTCACATACAGCACATTAAAGATTTAAGGTTTTAGTCCCCTAAAATCCCTAATTATATCATCAATGGGTGTGGCAATGAGTTTTACAAACTGATGTTGTTACGATCATCAACTTTGTTTCTACAATGGATTACAAAAAGACAGACATTGGTGTTATGATTAGTGGAATCATTAATGCAAACATTTTCTTTTCTACAATGCTTAACAAAATATGTCTCCTTCTTTAGATATATTTCGTCTAAGTTTAAGGACTTTGGTCCCTAAAGATTCCTAATTACATGATAAATGGGCGTGGCAATGATTTTATCTGATAGAAATTATAATGATGATCAACAACTTTGCTTTTACAATGTATTACAAAATCTTTATCGTTTTTAAGTTAGTTGTAATAGAGTTTACGAGTGCCTTGGCCCCTAATTAAAGGGACCAGCCCCTTTTTCTTGATTTCCTTGAAAAAGTATTAAAATACTAACATATTATGTTCTTACACCCATCTTAAATTATTGTTCATTTTTGAGATACAAATGATTGAATATTTTAGGCCATTTGTAATAGAGTTTACGAGTGTTCTGGCCCCTAAATAAAGGGGCCAGCCTATATTTTTCGATGTTGTTGTAAAGAACTTTTTATTCTTTACTACTTTTGTTCTATATGTTTTAACAAAATATCAACTGATAAAAAGATACAGATCAAAATGTATAAAAATTTTAATGAAAATTCATACTCAAATTTAGACCCTCGGTCAGCTCCAAGAAATATTGCCACTGGCATAAAACTTCAGAGGGCTCAATTTCAAGCTATATATAACATATCCTAAAAACAACTATTGTCATATCTCTGATAGTTTTTGAGATCAGCTTCGCACAAAATAGGTAAAAAAAAATACAAAATAGCCGATAAATCGGTACTGGAAGTGACGACAGAAGAAAAATCAAAAATGTATGAAGTTCATATCAAGTTCCATCAACTGTGAAAAAATGGTGAAAATCGATAAAATAGTTTTCGAGAAATCGCGTGCACAAAATTGTGGGTGAAAAAAAATAATAAGAAAAAGAAACAGTACGAAAACATTAAGGTCTTCCGTTGGAAACGGAAGACCTTAACTAGATCTCGTTACGAGTAACGAGTAGGTCTTCCGTTTGATTTGTTTCATATGATACGATGAAATATCGATACTCTCTGCCAAATCTGAAATCTCGTTGAAACTAGCTTTTTTGTCTCGGGACGGGAAACGGACGAACGGAAGTGATTAATGAAAATAAAAGCTGGTATTTCTTGTACATCATTTGCCTAGTGTACGTCACTGTTTATCAGGCTAGATGAAACACCAAAAAACTGTTAAACTTGTTAAAAACATGAATTGTTTGAATTCTTTCGGTGAATACCGGAAGTGACGGTTAACAAAATAAAACCCGCTAAACACATGTTCAATCAATTGTCTATTATTAATAAAAGTTTTCTGTATCAATCACTTACAGTGATTAAAATCTCGCGGGTATCAAATTTGTAAAAAGGAAAGTTACCTAAGATATTTGATATATCTCACCGGAAGTAGAATATGTTTGTTTTTATAACATTGTTTAGTTAACATATATAAGATCGTATACTGATATATTCATTCTACGTAAAATAAGTAAAATAAGGGGAAAAAAATATTTAATGGGCTTCCGGTGACGGTCGAACGTGACGACAAATCACAGAAAATAATGTTAACTCAGACACATACATAGGACAATCAACCCACAAAGTTTGGTTGTTCAAGTCGTCACCGTTTTTGAGATCTCGTGGAGTCAAGGTTTTTGTCTCGGGACAGGAAACAAACAAACGAAAGTGCTAAGAGAAAACAAAAGTTATATTTTCCAGAAAAGAGATAAACAAAGAAAAGCACGAAAATTCACGACGCTTTTGTTATCTCAACTTTCGAGCCCTACTGAGCTTTGGCGCATTTAGAGCTAGACATATAAAACAACAACCATGCAAAACTTCAATCTTTCCTCTATCAACCGTAGAAATTTGATGTCAATATCTTTTATAGTTTAGGAGAACGAGTGCAGACAAAATACCCAAATAAAAATTGGAAAAATCTCAATATCTCAAAAACGGATGTGACGTCATCATTGCAAAAGAATTTGCTATCAGGTTCAGATCAATATATATCATATCTGAAAATTTGATGTAGATCGGCCGAGCCGTTTCCGAGAAATCGCGTGCACAAAAATCGGAAGAAAAAAAAAATAATAATAGGGAAAAAGAAAGCGAAAAATAATAGAAGGGTCTTCCGCTGAAGACGGAAGACCCTAATAACTAGAGAAGAGGTCGTTGTAAAGCAACAAGTGGGTCTTCCGTTAATATCGAGAGTAAAGCGCTAGATATTCCTGTAAGGAGCAAAGTTCTTTAACCAATAACAAGAGCAACTTAAACAAAAAGATAAAAAATCGAATAATTCTTGGTACGACTTAGCAAAATCCGAATGATTTTTAGTACGATTTAACAAAAACCTTAACGATTCCAAGTACGAATAAACAAAAATCAAATTATTTTTGGTAAGAGTTAATTTTTTTTAAAATTGAAAAACATGAACATTTCAAAAAATTAGTTTTACTTCCGGTTTCAACCGGAAGTGTCCAAATTGTGTATCCAGCCTTATGTCATAAGTAAAACGATGGTTCTAACTTGTCTGAAAATCTCAGAGCTCTAGCTTTAAACAAAAATGAGAAAAGCTCCGGACAAAATCACTTTTAAAAACGTGAAAAAGTCAATAAGTGACGAATGTGATGACGTCATCAGCTAATTTTTTCATATCATAGATATCTTTTAAAGGCATAAAAGACCTGTAAATTTCAAGACAATCGAAGGAAGCGTTTTTGAGTTATTTGAGTTGGAAAAAAATAAAAAGAACTAGACGCGATCTCGTTGCGAGCAACGAGGAGGTCTTCCGTCCGATTTTAAGAAGGTGATATGACATCATCTACTTTGATTTTCGAGAAGAAAACATGATCTGTAAAAAGGAGTGGAGTACTTATGCTTTTTTGCATCGCTTTTTATAAGTTCTCTTACATTTAACGAAATTTTGAAGGTTGCATATTGTTAAGTACATCATTTTTAGCATCTTTCCTTCTATACTGCATCTCAAAATAATTTTTCTTTCTGAGATATAGGTGATCAAAACTTAAGACTTTTGACCCCTAAAAACCCTTAATTACGTAACACATGATAAAATCATCACATTGCTAGAATAAATCACTGTGAGATAAACATATTTGCTTCTATAACCATTCACAAAATATCTCTCAGTGAAGGGCTACAAATAAAAAACTTTAGAGCCCTCTGGTCCCCTAATTGTAGGGGCCAGCCCCTTTTTCTTGATATCAAATGAAAGGTCCTTTAATTCTAAACACATTTTGTTCAACAAGTGTTTAAAAAATCGTTACAGTTCTAGAGATATATGGGAAAAAACATTTTAGGGGCCGACCCCTTATCTCCTTATAGGGGCCGTTTAACAACATTTTAAAGGTTGCATATTGTTAAGTACATCATTTTGAGCATCTTTCCTTCTATACTGAATTTCAAAATATTTTTCTTTTCTGAGATATAGGTGATCAAAATTTTGGACTTTTGGCCCCTAAAAACCCCTAATTATGTAACACATGATAAAATCATTACATTGCTTGGATAAATAATTGTGAGATAAACATATTTGCTTCTATAACCATTCACAAAATATCTATCAGTAAAGGGCTACAGATAAAAAACTTTAGAGCCTTCTTGTCCCCTAATTTTAGGAGCCAGCCCCTTTTTCTTGATATCAAATGAAAGGTCATTTAATTCTAAACACATTTTGTTCAACAAGTGTTGAGAAAATCGTTACCGTTCTTGAGATAAATGGGAAAAAACATTTTAGGGGCCGGCCCCTTATGTCCTTATAGGGGCCGTTTAACGAAATTTTAAAGGTTGCATATTGTTAAGTACATCGTTTTGAGCATCTTTCCTTCTATACTGCATTTCAAAATTGTTTTCCTTTCTGAGATATGGGTGATCAAAAGTTTGGGCTTTTGGCCCCTAAAAACCCCTAATTATGTAACACATGATAAAATTCTTACATTGCTTGGATAAATAACTGTGAGATAAACATATTTGCTTCTATAACCTTTCACAAAATATCTATCAGTAAAGGGCTGCAGATAAAAAAATTTAGAGCCCTCTAGTCCCCTAATTTTAGGGGCCAGCCCCTTTTTCTTGATATCAAATGAAAGGTCATTTAATTCTAAACACATTTTGTTCAACAAGTGTTTAGAAATTCGTTACCGTTCTTGAGATTTCAGAGAAAGAAGGTTTTAGGGGCCGACCCCTTATCTCCTTATAGGGGCCGTTAAACGAAATTTTGATGGTTGCATACTGTTTAGTAGATCATTTTGAGCATCTTTTCTTCTATACTGCTTATCAAAATTTTTTTTCTTTTTGAGATATAGGTGATCAAAATTTCGGACTTTTGGCCCCTAAAAACCCCTAATTACGTAACACATTAGAAAATCATTATATTGTAAGGCAAAATAACTGTAAGATAAACATATTTGCTTATATAACCTATTACAAAATATCTTTCAGTTAAGGGCTATAGATGAAATACTTTAGAGCCCTCTAGAACCCTAATTTTAGGGGTCAGCCCCTTTTTCTTGATATCAAACGAAAGATCTTGTAAATTTAAACTTTTTTTGCATTACATGTTTTAACAAAATATTTTCCAGAAAAGAGATAAACAAAGAAAAGCACGAAAATTCACGATGCTTTTGTTATCTCAACTTTCGAGCCCTACCGAGCTTTGGCGCATTTAGAGCTAGACATATAAAACAACAACCATGCAAAACTTCAATCTTTCCTCTACCAACCGTAGAAATTTGAGCTCAATGTCTCTTATAGTTTAGGAGAACGACTGAAGACAAAATACACATATAAAAATTGGAATAATCTCAATATCTCAAAAACGGATGTGACGTCATCAATGCAAAAAATTTGCTATCAGGTTCAGACCAATATATATCATATCTGAAAATTTGATGGAGATCGGCCGAGCCGTTTCTGAGAAATCGCGTGCACAAAAATCGGAAGAAAAAAAAAATAATAATAGGGAAAAAGAAACCGAAGAATAATAGAAGGGTCTTCCGCTGAAGACGGAAGACCCTAACTAGAGCAAAGCTCGTTGCAAAGCAACGAGTGGGTCTTCCGTTAATGTCGAAAGTAAAGCTTAAAGTTCCTGTAAGAAGCAGAGTTCTTAAACCAATAATATAAGTAATTAAAAAAAAAAATTAAAAATCGAATAATTCTTGGTACGACTTAATAAAATCCGAATGATTTTAAGTACAAATCAACAAAAACATTTACGATTTTAAGAACGACTTAACAATAAAAAATCCGAATGTGTTCAAGTACAAGTTAGCAATTTTTCGAATTATTTTAGGTACGAGTTAATTTAACTTTAAACATAAGACTATTTTCTTAACCAAGTACGCGGAATCAAAATTTCCGGAAAAATCAATTTTTAAACGCTTATATCTCAGCGATGATCTGTAAAAAGGAGTGGAGTACTTATGCTTTTCTCCATCGCTTTTTATAAGTTCTCTTACGTTGCTTTTTTAAATACTAGCATTTCTTCCAATTTAGATAGAAAGGATTAAACTTTTTACTTCTGGCCCCTAAAACCCCCTTATTAGATAAGTAAATCATCATATTGTCAGGATATATAAAAGTATTATACCTTATTTTGCTTTGATAACCCTTACAAAATATCCCTCAGTAAACGGCAACAGATAAAATACTTTATGGCTCTCTGGTCCCCTAACGTGAGTGGCCAGCCTCTTTTTCTTGACAACAAATTAAAGGTCATTTAACTCTAAACACATTTTGTTCAGCAAGTGTTTAGAAATTCGTTACCGTTTTTAATGTAAACGGCAAAGAACGTTTTAGGGGCCGACCCTTTATCTCCTTATAGGGCCGTTTAACGAAATTTTGAAGGTTGCATATTGTTAAGTACATCATTTTTAGCATCTTTCCTTCTATGCTGCATTTCAAAATAATTATTCTTTCTGAGATATAGGTGATTAAAACTTAGAACTTTTGACCCCTAAAAACCCCTAATTACGTAACTCATGATAAAATCATCACATTGCTAGAATAAATAACTATGAGATAAACATTTTTGCTTCTATAACCATTCACAAATTATTTCTCAGTGAAGAGCTACGTATAAAAAACTTTAGAGCCCTCTGGTCCCCTAATTGTAGGGGCCAGCCACTTTTTCTTGATATCAAATGAAAGGTCCTTTAATTCTAAACACATTTTGTTCAACAAGTGCTTAGAAAATCGTTACAGTTCTTGAGATATATGGGGAAAAACATTTTAGGGACCGACCCCTTATCTCCTTATAGGGGCAGTTAAACAAAATTTTAAAGGTTGCATATCTCTTTCACGAGCGACAACCATACTGGCACTGTACCAGTAATCGGCTAAAATTTCACGTTTTCTTTTCGTATTTCCTTATTTCTTGATATTTTTTAATACAACTTGATATACTTTAAATGGTGAACTTGTTTATGCACCTGTTACGTTATATCATTTTTTAGAACCCAAAACATTTTGTTTGTGTGCTTTTCAGCACGCCCCGAATTTGCCGAGTTTTTACGATTTACTGTACCAGTTATCGGCTTCGCGATTATAACGTAGTAAAATCCCTGTACATGTTGATTTGATACTCTGCAAAATATAATTTGAATTATGTCCCTTTTGGGGTCAGACTAAAAGTCGTAGGGGTTATGATGCATAAACAAAACTCATAAAATTATTCGTTTGTTATCATACGGTATATAGTACACAAAATCGTAGACTATTCAATTTCATACTATTGTGCAACCAGGCGTTATACTGCGCTATGAATTTTTTAGAATTTAGTGAATTCCTTTTGTTTCTACATGTTATATGTAGTGATATTATATGTCAAATCAAAGAAGGGATATGATAATGTATCAGAAAGGGGTTAAATTCTATTTTAAACTTATTACGTCACTTCCCCAACTGCTGAAAGTGCAAATATGTAAATCAGTGGTAAACAATGATCGTTTAAGCACATGTTTAAAACATATTCAAGAAAGTTGTCAAACAAATTTACTTTTCTTTATACAAAACAGAGGACTGAATTTAAAAAAATTGGATAGTCGCGTGCTATAAACCCAAACTCTCAATTTAGCCGATAACTGGTCCTAGCCGATAACTGGTACAGTACCAGTATATACATGTAACACTTAACAGAGAGCGAGACGAAAGGTCTAATTTTAATTAGATTGAACATTTACCATGTCAATTATATTTTTTTAATTAAGCACAAGCCTGTCTGAGTTTTTTAATTTATAAATTAAGTGAAAGGGGATATGATAAAGATCTGATATATTCAAATATTTAAGGTAAAGTTATCATCATGCAAACATGAACTCTAATTACAACATTCTACTCTTGTGTACCTTGGGACCACCACCCCTTTTAATTGCACTGTTTTACAGTGTATGTGTTGTTCAATACACAATAAGACATACATATACATAGCAAAACAATAAATAGAAATTCAAAAGAGTGATGTGCATGACATACACGTGAAAATACACTGGAAAGAAAATATTCCGAGATTCCTCTGACTCTAACACCCGCTTTTATATTTTGTGACGCAGGTCAAAAGCGCAGGTTGGAGTCAGAGGAATCTCGGATTAGATTGAAAAGTACAAATACTTTAAAAAGAAAAAGTCAACAGGACATATCATGAATTGAAACATACCTTTATAATCTCTCATACGATAGTTGAGCTGAATTTTCCACTATCGACGTATTGCAAGCCATTTCACACACCGCTATCAGCTGTTCTTTGCAGTCAAAACATGGCGAATTGACATGATGGATCGTATGATAATTATTTCGATTAAAACTAATAAGTTTGTGTTTAATATGCAAAGCACAGATTAACATACATTACATTAATGCATTTATTTTTGAAGTAAATAATTGCAATAGATATATATTCATATTTGAAATCTTAACAAACTCATATTTACTGTAGTGATCCAATTTAATCTACATTGCACGTGTTGTTCTATTATTCAACAACTGAAAGATCTGCGACGATTAGGCCATACATAGGCTTAATATTGCGATTTAAATAACACTCTTACCAAATTTCAGAAAAGACTTTCGATAGCTTTTCGCTGTTAAATATAGAATCGGGATCTGTGTCTTCAATTTCAGCTGCTTTGTTTTGTTATGATTCCTGTTGACAAAATTTTCTCTTTTTGCAAAGGAATTTTACACATTCAACGCAATTATCAATCGAATTAACTAAATCGTTTCAACAAACACTCAGATAAATAGGTAAAAATTTATGACATGTACGAACTGTTTTCAGCAGGAGTTACTTTCAGTGTGAATTTTGCACTATTTTCTTAATCTTGACTGCGTAATCAAAATTTCCGGAAAAATCAATATTTAAACCCCGTTATCTCTAAAATTCATCATCCGATTTTATAACGAATTACAGTTTTGTGTTAAGCTTTGCGAACTCCACAATATGCATATACTTGTATGTTCTTTAACAAGTTTTATGACCAGTACGAATTGTTTTCAGTAGAAGTTACTTTCAGTGTGAATTTTGCACTATTTTCTTAATCTTGACTGCGGAATCAAAATTTCCGAAAAAATCAATTTTTGAACCCAAATATCTCTAATATGCATGGTCCGATTTTAAAACGGATTTCAGTGCTAGATTCAACTGAATGTGCTCTACAAAACTTATGTACGTTTTTGATTTGATCAAAACATTTTATTTTTCGAAAAATTTGATTCACTTCAGGTTTCGACGGGAAGTGACAGATTTTCATTTCCAGCCTTATTACAGAGGTAAAATGAAAAAATCATAACCACGGAAAATTTCAAGCCTCTATCTTAAAGCATTTTTGAGAAAAAGCCCAGGACATTTTGACTTTTTTAATTTTGAAAAATGACGTTACGTCAAAACGGAAGTGACGTTGTAATTAAACTTTAATATCTTTGAGGGACGCTAACTTGCAACACACCCTGAAAGTTTCATTTAAATCGGTTGAAAACTTTTTCAGTTATGAAGCCGAAAAGGAGTCAGAAAAAAAAAAGAAAAAGTATAATAACTAGATCGTTCTCGTTGCGAGCAACGAGTGGGTCTTCCGTCCGATTTTTGAATAAATGAGATAAAACTCATCGTTTTAAAGATAAAATTGTGAGTCTACGCAAAAAAAAACGAAAAAAATTTTTGCGGCACGCGGGGCTTGAACCCGGGTCGCCTGGGCACTGTCCACGACCATAACGACTGAGTTACTCGGGGTCTCGCTTCAGGACTTTGACGCTTAATATCTCGAGAATGCGTTGATCGATTTTAAAACAAAATACATATTCTGAATCAGTAAAAGGGTCACTATCAACCCTGCAGAAAAATATTTTAAAACAAAAAAGTTGAAAAAATCGATTTTTGAAATTTCCTTCCGGTGACGACCGGAAGTGTCGGCGGACATTCTCTTGACCGAGGTACATTAGAAAAAAGATTGATCTATCATCTCTGAAAATTACAGCTCTAAATCTTTACTCGTTTTTGAGAAACGTCGCAGACAAAATCGACTTTTAAAAATCGTTAAACGACAATAACTTCCGACCGGAAGTGAATTTTGAAAAACTGTCGCAGCGGTATAAACTTCAGTTGACGAGGCATTATCCCTGAAAATTTGAACGAAATCGAACAAGCCATCTTCGAGAAATCGCCTGCACAATATTTGTAAGACAAAAAAAGAATAATAACTAGAGCAAAGCTCGTTGCAAAGCAACGAGTGGGTCTTCCGTTAATGTCAAAAGTAAAGCTTGAAGTTCCTGTAAGAAGAAAAGTTCTTAAACAA
Source organism: Magallana ariakensis (assembly GCA_020458035.1). Taxonomy (NCBI): domain Eukaryota; kingdom Metazoa; phylum Mollusca; class Bivalvia; order Ostreida; family Ostreidae; genus Magallana; species Magallana ariakensis. The sequence goes on from CM035813.1 coordinate 77,095,906, forward strand.
ATAACAAGAGACCCTAAAACAAAAATAATAAAAAATCGAATAATTCTTGGTACGACTTAACAAAGTCCGAATGATTTTAAGTACGAATTAACAAATTCCTTTACAATTTTAAGTACGACTTAACAAAAAAAATCCGAATGTGTTTAAGTACGACTTAACAATTATTTTTGGTACGAGTTAATTTCACATTGAACTTAACGCTATTTTTTAAACCAAGAACGCAGAATTAAAATTTCCGGAAAAATCAATTTTTAAACCCAAATATCTCTGTAATGCATTGTCCGATTTTAAAACGGCTTTCAATGTTAGATTCATCTTGAAAAGCTTTACAAAACACATATACGTTTTTGATTTGATCAAAAAATTCAAATTTTCGAAAAATTTGATTCACTTCCGGTTTCGACCGGAAGTGACGGATTTCTGTTTCCAGCCTTATTGCACAGGTAAATTGACAAATTCATAATCATGGAAAATTTAAAGCCTCTATCTTAAAGGATTTTTTAGAAAAGTCCCGGACAAAATGACTTTTTTAAAATTTTAAAAATTACGTAACGTCAAAACGGAAGTGACGTTGTTATTGACACTTTAATATCTTTGAGGGACGCCAACTTGCAACAATCGCTGAAAGTTTTATTAAAATCGGTTGAAAACTTTTTGAGTTATGAAGCGGAAAAGGAGTCAGAAAAAAAAGAAAAAGTATAATAACTAGACACGATCTCGTTGCGAGCAACGAGGAGGTCTTCCGTCCGATTTTCATCGACTTTGATTTTCGACAAAAAAAACATTGAAAAAAGAGTTGAGAACTAATGCTTTTTTGTATCGCATTTTATAAGTTCTCTTATATTGCTTTTTCAAATACTTGCATTTCTTCCAATTAAGATAGAAAAGATTAAACTTGTCTACCTCTGGCTCCTAAAAACCCTAATTAGGTAATGCAAGAGAAAATCATTATATTGTAAGGATATATACACGTATTATACCTAATTCAGCTTAAATAACCTTTCACAAAATAGTTATTAGTAAAACGCTATAGATAAAATACTTTAGAGCCCTTTGATCTCCTAATTTAAGGGGCCAGCCCCTTTTTCTTGATATCAAATGAAAGAACATTTAATTCTGAAAACATTTTGTCAACAAATGTTTAGAAATTCGTTACCGTTTTTTGAGATATATGGGAAAGAAGGTTTTAGGGGCCGATCCCTAATCTCCTTATAGGGGCCGTTAAACGAAATTTTGATGGTAGCATATTGTTAAGAACATCATTTTGAACAACTTTTCTTCTGTACTGCATTTCAAAATATGTTTCCTTTCTGAGATATGGGTGATCCAAATTTTGGACTTTTGGCCCCTAAAAACCCCTAATTACATAACACATGATAAAATTATTACATTTCTTGGATACATAACTGTGAGATAAACATATTTGCTTCTATAACATTTCACAAAATATCTCTCAGTAAACGGCTTCAGATAAAAGACTTTAGAGCCCTTTGATCCCCTAATTTAAGGGGCCAGCCCCTTTTTCTTGATATCAAATGAAAGGACATTTAATTCTGAAAACATTTTGTCAACAAATGTTTAGAAATTCGTTACCGTTTTTGAGATATATGGGAAAGAAGGTTTTAGGGGACGATCCCTAATCTCCTTATAGGGGCCGTTAAACGAAATTTTGATGGTTGCATATTGTTAAGAACATCATTTTGAACAACTTTTCTTCTGTACTGCATTTCAAAATATTTTTGCTTTCAGAGATATGGGTGATCCAAATTTTAGACTTTTGGCCCCTAAAAACCCCTAATTACATAACACATGATAAAATTATTACATTGCTTGGATACATAACTGTGAGATAAACATATTTGCTTCTATAACATTTCACAAAATATCCCTCAGTAAAGCGCTATAGATAAAAGAATTTAGAGCCCTTTGGTTCCCTAATTTAAGGGGCCAGCCCCTTTTTCTTAATATCAAATAAAAGGTCACTTAATTCTAAACACATTTTGTTCAACAAGTGTTTAGAAATTTGTTACCGTTCTGGAGATATATGAGAAAGAAGGTTTTAGGGGCCGATCCCTTATCTCCTTTTAGGGGCCGTTTAACGAAATTTTGAAGGTTGCATATTGTTAAGAACATCATTTTGAACAACTTTTCTTCTATACTGCATTTCAAAATATTTTTGCTTTCTGAGATATGGGTGATCGAAATTTTGGACTTTCGGCCCCTAAAAACCCTTAATTACGTAACACATGATAAAATCATTACATTGCTTGGATTCATAACTGTGAGATAAACATATTTGCTTCTATAACCTTTCACAAAATATCTCTCAGTAAAGAAATAAAGATTAAAGACTTTAGAGCCCTTTGGTCCCCTAATTTAAGGGGCCAGCCCCTTTTTCTTGATATCAAATGAAAGGTCTTGTAAATAAAAACTTTTTTTACATTACATGTTTTAACAAAATATTTTTCAGAAAAGAGATAAACAAAGAAAACCAGAAAAAATTACGACGTTTTTTTAATCTCAATTTTCGGGTCCAGGCGAGCTTCGACGCCTTTTAAACCAGACAACTATAAATGCCTTTAGACACATCTACAATCTTTGGTCCACCATCCCTGAAAATTTGAATTCAATATCTCTGTTCGTTTAGGAGGAGATAACAGGACAATCAGACCCTCTGAAAATCGCTAAAACGTCAATATCTCACGAACGGAAATGACGTCATTAAAATAAAAAAATATATATCAAGCTTTGATCAATATATACAAGATCTGAAAATTTCACGAAAATCGGTTGAGTCGTTTTCAAGAAAACGCTTGTACAAAAAAGCGTAAGAAAAAAAAAAAAATAATAAAAGGGAAAAAGAAACAAAGCAATAACAATAAGGTCTTCCGTTGGAAACGGAAGACCTTAATAATAGGGAAAAAGAAACCGAAGAATAATAGAAGGGTCTTCCGCTGAAGACGGAAGACCCTAATAATAATAAGAAAAGTGAAAAAGAAACAATAGAATAATAGAAGGGTCTTCCGCTGAAGACGGAAGACCCTAATAAATAAGGTCTGTTTTTGTCTTAATCTAAATGGAATAGTGTTTTTCAACTTGTTCTTCATTCCAACAACCCCTTTGTGAAGAATATTTTTGTTAGAAAATCAAAAAAAAAAAAAAAAATGGAAAGAAAGAAAAAGAGAGAAAGAACAAATCTTGGCTCCGGCGAGATTAGAACACCCAACTTTTGCAGGTGTCATAACAGGATTTCAGCGAAGGTTCACGTCAAAACATGGCTGACGCAAAATAATTCCCGAATTTCTCTTTGAATTTGGGGCGTTTCCGCCCGGGACAGGAGCTGATTTTTTGTATGAGATGAAAAACAACGTGTAAGATGTCTGACTATTCAGGTTTTGTAACAATGCGAGGTCATTTGAAATATTGATGCGTGTTTGTTTCTGGAGGGGGGTGAAAAGGCCAGAGCTTGATTTTCGTCGTAAATAAATCGAAAGTAGAAGTTTGAGGTGTGGATCTCGGATTCGGTTAACGACAAATAGGGGAATGATAAAACAATGACTGATGCATTTTACACATGTATTTCAGCGTTGAGAATTTTTTTTCGTGTCGTTTACTATTATGTTTGACTGTTTTATTACGCCAGGATTGGTAAAATCTTGATAAATGTAGAAATAACGAAATCAGTAACATGTAAATTTATTCGGTAAAAAATTGATAACGGTTATTTTCACAGTTCTAACATTCATAAGTAGTTCACACGATATCGTAGATACAGACTAAACGGAAAACAAGAAATATACATGCACTAGAAATATTACACGGCTGCTTACATCCCGTGTACTATGTAAATTTTAATTCCCCGTACAGGCAATGCCTGCCGTTTGATCTCAGGAATTTCTTCTAAATTGTTCAATCCGCTGCATATTTGGCAGACAATTAGACTGGGGTCCGAGGTACATTTACACGAAATTTCATAAGGATTGAGTGAAGGGCTCGGGAGTTAGAATTTTTTTCTACAGTACATGTAAAGCAGGCTAATCGAAACTCAAATGCCCCAAAATTCATAACTCTGTTAAAAATGAACGAATTGGCCTGGTCATTAGTACATTAATCTAGAATAGTATTAGGTTGAAAGTACAGGTCAAAGATCAAAGATCAAGTAAAATCAGGCCAGAAAAACTAAATGATTTTGTGAATGGGGGGGGGGGGGGTCGGTGCGTGTACTGTGTAAATTTGAATTCCCCGTATAGACAATACGCGCTGTTTGATCTCAGAAATTCCTTCTAAATTGTTCAATCCGCTGCATATTTGGCAGACAGTAAGAATGGGGTTCGAGGTGCATTTACACGAAATTTCATTAGGATTAAGTGAAGGGTTCGGGAGTTAGAATTTTTTTCTACAGTACATGTCAAGCACGCTATTTGAAACTCGAATGCCCCAAAATTCATAACTCTGTTAAAAATGAACGAATTGGTATGGTCATTAGTAGAGTAGTCTAGAATGGTAATAGGTTGAAATTAAAGGTCCAAGATCAAGGATCAATAAAAAGCAGGCCAGAAAAACTAAACGAATTTATAACTCGGGGGGGGGGGGGTGGGGTGGAGTGTCGGTGCTTTCTGTATTAAACGTAAAATATTTAATTCTAAATATTACATATTACACAATAACTAAATGATATACATGTGTTAGAACATTGTATAAGCGTGTTATTAAAGATGTAACTATTTATTTTTCTAAACATTTTAACTAGATCTCCATACACAAATTCGGGGGAAAGCGCTATTATTGTAACTTATTTTACAAAATTAAAACGGAAAAGAACAGAATTCATCATTTTAAAGATAAAATCGTAGGTCTAAGCGTAAAATGAGTTGAAAAATTTTGCGGCACTTGAGGCTTGAACCCGGGTCGCCTGGGCATATGTCCACGACTCTAACGACTGCGCTACTCGGGCTCTCGCTTCAGGACTTTGACGCCTAATATCTCGAGAATACGTTAATCGATTTTAAAACAAATTACATATTCTGAATCAGTAAAAAGGTCACTATAAAGTGTAAAAATTCCAAAGTAAAATATAAAAAAATAAAAAAGTTCAAAAATTCACTTTTCAGATTTCCTTCCGGTGACGACCGGAAGTGACGGAGGGCATTTTCTTGACCGAGGTGCACCAGAAAAACGGTAGATCTATCATCTCTCAGAATTTCAGCCGTCTATCTTAACTCGTTTTTGAGAAACGTGACAGACAAAATTGACTTTAAAAAATCGTTTAACGGCGATAACTTCCGACCGGAAGTGATTTTTGAAAAACTGTCACGGCGGTATAAACTTCAGTTGGATACGCATCATCTCTGAAAATTTGAAGAAAATCGCACTAGCCATCTCCGAGAAATCGCCTGCACAAAATGTGTAAGGAAAAAAAGAATAATAATAATAATAATAATAAGAAAATTGAAAAAGAAACAATAGAATAATAGAAGGGTCTTCCGCTGAAGACGGAAGACCCTAATAATAATAACTAGACACGATCTCGTTGCGAGCAACGAGGAGGTCTTCCGTCCGAATTTTAGAAGAAAATATGACATCATCGACTTTGATTTTCGACAAAAAAAACATTGAAAAAAGAGTTGAGAACTAATGCTTTTTTGTATCGCATTTTATAAGTTCTCTTATATTGCTTTTTCAAATACTTGCATTTCTTCCAATTAAGATAGAAAAGATTAAACTTGTTTACCTCTGGCTCCTAAAAACCCTAATTAGGTAATGCAAGAGAAAATCATTATATTGTAAGGATATATACACGTATTATACCTAATTCAGCTTAAATAACCTTTCACAAAATAGTTATTAGTAAAACGCTATAGATAAAATACTTTAGAGCCCTTTGATCCCCTAATTTAAGGGGCCAGCCCCTTTTTCTTGATATCAAATAAAGGACATTTAATTCTGAAAACATTTTGTCAACAAATGTTTAGAAATTCGTTACCGTTTTTGAGATATATGGGAAAGAAGGTTTATGGGGCCGATCCTTAATCTCCTTATAGGGGCCGTTAAACGAAATTTTGATGGTTGCATATTGTTAAGAACATCATTTTGAACAACTTTTCTTCTGTACTGCAGTTCAAAATATTTTTGCTTTCAGAGATATGGGTGATCCAAATTTTGGACTTTTGGCCCCTAAAAACCCCTAATTACATAACACATGATAAAATTATTACTTTGCTTGGATACATAACTGTGAGATAAACATATTTGCTTCTATAACATTTCACAAAATATCCCTCAGTAAAGCGCTATAGATAAAAGAATTTAGAGCCCTTTGGTTCCCTAATTTAAGGGGCCAGCCCCTTTTTCTTGATATCAAATAAAAGGTCACTTAATTCTAAACACATTTTGTTCAACAAGTGTTTAGAAATTTGTTACCGTTCTGGAGATATATGAGAAAGAAGGTTTTTAGGGGCCGATCCCTTATCTCCTTTTAGGGGCCGTTTAACGAAATTTTGAAGGTTGCATATTGTTAAGAACATCATTTTGAACAACTTTTCTTCGGTACTGCATTTCAAAATATTTTTGCTTTCAGAGATATGGGTGATCCAAATTTTGGACTTTTGGCCCCTAAAAACCCCTAATTACATAACACATGATAAAATTATTACTTTGCTTGGATACATAACTGTGAGATAAACATATTTGCTTCTATAACATTTCACAAAATATCCCTCAGTAAAGCGCTATAGATAAAAGAATTTAGAGCCCTTTGGTTCCCTAATTTAAGGGACCAGCCCCTTTTTCTTGATATCAAATAAAAGGTCACTTAATTCTAAACACATTTTGTTCAACAAGTGTTTAGAAATTTGTTACCGTTCTGGAGATATATGAGAAAGAAGGTTTTTAGGGGCCGATCCCTTATCTCCTTTTAGGGGCCGTTTAACGAAATTTTGAAGGTTGCATATTGTTAAGAACATCATTTTGAACAACTTTTCTTCTGTACTGCATTTCAAAATATTTTTGCTTTCAGAGATATGGGTGATCCAAATTTTGGACTTTTGGCCCCTAAAAACCCCTAATTACATAACACATGATAAAATTATTACTTTGCTTGGATACATAACTGTGAGATAAACATATTTGCTTCTATAACATTTCACAAAATATCCCTCAGTAAAGCGCTATAGATAAAAGAATTTAGAGCCCTTTGGTTCCCTAATTTAAGGGACCAGCCCCTTTTTCTTGATATCAAATAAAAGGTCACTTAATTCTAAACACATTTTGTTCAACAAGTGTTTAGAAATTTGTTACCGTTCTGGAGATATATGAGAAAGAAGGTTTTTAGGGGCCGATCCCTTATCTCCTTTTAGGGGCCGTTTAACGAAATTTTGAAGGTTGCATATTGTTAAGAACATCATTTTGAACAACTTTTCTTCTGTACTGCATTTCAAAATATTTTTGCTTTCAGAGATATGGGTGATCCAAATTTTGGACTTTTGGCCCCTAAAAACCCCTAATTACATAACACATGATAAAATTATTACTTTGCTTGGATACATAACTGTGAGATAAACATATTTGCTTCTATAACATTTCACAAAATATACCTCAGTAAAGCGCTATAGATAAAAGAATTTAGAGCCCTTTGGTTCCCTAATTTAAGGGACCAGCCCCTTTTTCTTGATATCAAATAAAAGGTCACTTAATTCTAAACACATTTTGTTCAACAAGTGTTTAGAAATTTGTTACCGTTCTGGAGATATATGAGAAAGAAGGTTTTTAGGGGCCGATCCCTTATCTCCTTTTAGGGGCCGTTTAACGAAATTTTGAAGGTTGCATATTGTTAAGAACATCATTTTGAACAACTTTTCTTCTATACTGCATTTCAAAATATTTTTGCTTTCTGAGATATGGGTGATCGAAATTTTGGACTTTCGGCCCCTAAAAACCCTTAATTACGTAACACATGATAAAATCATTACAATGCTTGAATTCATAACTGTGAGATAAACATATTTGCTTCTATAACCTTTCACAAAATATCTCTCAGTAAAGAAATAAAGATTAAAGACTTTAGAGCCCTTTGGTCCCCTAATTTAAGGGGCCAGCCCCTTTTTCTTGATATCAAATGAAAGGACATTTAATTCTGAAAACATTTTGTCAACAAATGTTTAGAAATTTGTTACCGTTCTTGAGATATATGGGGAAGAAGGTTTTAGGGGCCGATCCCTTATCTCCTTATAGGGGCCGTTTAACGAAATTTTGAAGGTTGCATATTGTTAAGAACATCATTTTGAACAACTTTTCTTCTATACTGCATTTCAAAATATTTTTGCTTTCAGAGATATGGGTGATCCAAATTTTGGACTTTTGGCCCCTAAAAACCCCTAATTACATAACACATGATAAAATTATTACTTTGCTTGGATACATAACTGTGAGATAAACATATTTGCTTCTATAACATTTCACAAAATATCCCTCAGTAAAGCGCTATAGATAAAAGAATTTAGAGCCCTTTGGTTCCCTAATTTAAGGGACCAGCCCCTTTTTCTTGATATCAAATAAAAGGTCACTTAATTCTAAACACATTTTGTTCAACAAGTGTTTAGAAATTTGTTACCGTTCTGGAGATATATGAGAAAAACGGTTTTAGGGGCCGATCCCTTATCTCCTTTTAGGGGCCGTTTAACGAAATTTTGAAAGTTGCATATTGTTAAGAACATCATTTTGAACAACTTTTCTTCTATACTGCATTTCAAAATATTTATGCTTTCTGAGATATTGGTGATCCAAATTTTGGACTTTCGGCCCCTAAAAACCCTTAACTACGTAACACATGATAAAATCATTACATTGCTTGGATTCATAACTGTGAGATAAACATATTTGCTTCTATAACCTTTCACAAAATATCTCTCAGTAAAGAAATACAGATTAAAGACTTTAGAGCCCTTTGGTCCCCTAATTTAAGGGGCCAGCCCCTTTTTCTTGATATCAAATGAAAGGTCTTGTAAATAAAAACTTTTTTTACATTACATGTTTTAACAAAATATTTTTCAGAAAAGAGATCAACAAAGAAAACCAGAAAAAATTACGACGTTTTTTTAATCTCAATTTTCGGGTCCAGGCGAGCTTCGACGCCTTTTAAACCAGACAACTATAAATGCCTTTAGACACATCTACAATCTTTGGTCTACCATCCCTGAAAATTTGAATTCAATATCTCTGTTCGTTTAGGAGGAGATAACAGGACAATCAGACCCTCTGAAAATCGCTAAAACGTCAATATCTCACGAACGGAAATGACGTCATTAAAATAAAAAAATATATATCAAGCTTTGATCAATATATACAAGATCTGAAAATTTCACGAAAATCGGTTGAGTCGTTTTCAAGAAAACGCTTGTACAAAAAAGCGTAAGAAAAAAAAAATAATAAAAGGGAAAAAGAAACAAAGCAATAACAATAAGGTCTTCCGTTGGAAACGGAAGACCTTAATAAGAAAAGTGAAAAAGAAACAATAGAATAATAGAAGGGTCTTCCGCTGAAGACGGAAGACCCTAATAATATGTCAAAAGAAACCGAAGAATAACAAGAGGGTCTTCCGTTGGAAACGGAAGACCCTAAAAACAACAGAATAACAAGAGGGTCTTCCGTTGGAAACGGAAGACCCTAATAACAACTAGAGCAAAGCTCGTAGCAAAGCAACGAGTGGGTCTTCTGTTAATGTCGAGAGTAAAGCTAGATATTCCTGTAAGGAGCAAAGTTCTTAACCAATAACAAGAGTAACTAAAACGAAAAGATAAAAAATCGAATAATTCTTGTTACAACTTAACAAAATCCGAATGATTTTTAGTACGAATTCACAAAATCCTTAACGATTTCACGAACGACTTAACAAAAAAAAAATCCGAATGTGTGGAATCGGAAAATTTCCGAAAAAATCAATTTTCAAACCCTTATAACTCTGTAACGCAACGTCCGATTTTAATACAAATTTCAGTTTCGTACTTAGCATATAAATTGCCATCATATGCGTAATTTTTATTTTTAAAATTGAAAAACATAAACATTTCAAAAATTTGTTTTTACTACCGGTTTCTACCGGAAGTGTCCAAATTGAGTTTCCAGCCTTATGTCATAAGTAAAACGATAGTTCTAACTTGTCTGAAAATCTCAGAGCTCTATCTTAAAACAAAAATGAGAAAAGCTCCGGACAAAATCACTTTTTAAAACGTGAAAAAGTCAATAAGTGACGAATGTGATGACGTCATCAGCTTTTTTTTAAATATCATAGAGATCTTTTATAGGCATAAAAGAACAGTAAATTTCAAGACAATCGAAGCAAGCGTTTTTTAGGTATTTGAGTTGGAAAAAAAATAAAAAGAACTAGAGAAAAGCTCGTTGCAAAGCAACGCGTGGGTCTTCCGTTAATGTCGAAAGTAAAGCTTAAAGTTCCTGTAAGAAGCAGAGTTCTTAAACCAATAATATAAGTAATTAAAAATAAAACTTTTTTAAAAATCGAATAATTCCTGGTACGACTTAATAAAGTCCGAATAATTTTAAGTACAAATTAACAAAAACATTTACGATTTTAAGAACGACTTAACATTAAAAAATCCGAATGTGTTCAAGTACGACTTAGCAATTTTTCGAATTATTTTAGGTACGAGTTAATTTAACTTAAAACATCAGACTATTTTCTTAACCAAGTACGCAGAATCAAAATTTCCGGAAAAATCAATTTTTAAACGAATATGTCTCAGCGATGCATCGTTCGGTTTTAAAATGGATTTCAGTGTTAGATTCAGTCAAATAAGCTCAACAAAACACATACACGTCTTTGAATTGATCAGAAAAATTATTTTTTCGAAAAATTTGATTCACTTCCGGTTTCGACCGGAAGTGACGGATTCTGATTTTTTGTCAAAATGCTCTAAGTAAATCAAAAAATAGGCAATCACTGAAAATTTCAAATCTCTATATATAACCATTTAAAAAAAAAATGACTGGACAAGATCACTTTTTGAAAAATTTAAAATTGATGTAATAAGAAAACAGAAGTGACGTCATTTTCCAGCTTTTGATGGCTTTGAGGGACAAAAATTTCTCATAATCTCTGAAAATTTTATGAAAATCGGTTGAGTAGTTTTTGAGATATAAAGCCAAAACGGAGTCAGAAGAAAAAAGAAAACGAATAATAACTAGACACGATCTCGTTGCGAGCAACGAGGAGGTCTTCCGTCTGATTTTAAAATTTAAGATACATGTTCCACCTTGATTTTGCTATTTAACAGCTAAACACGATTTAAAATAGAAAAAAGGGTCTAAATTTTAAGGACCAGATACGATTTTGTTACAGGTGTTTAGTTGAAAACATTTAGAGCCCTTTTTGTCTCTTATTTGAGGGGTCAGCCCCTTTTTCTTAATATCAAATGAAAGGTCATTTACTTTTAAAGACATTTTGCTCAACAAGTGTTAAGGAATTCTATACTGTTCTTGAGATATCGGAAAAAGAATCTTTAGGTGCAAATACCTTATCTCCTTATCGGGAATGCTTAACGAAATTTTGATCAATGCATATTGTCAAAATATTTTTCCTTTTAGTGTTAAAAGTAATTAAATTTTTGGACTTTTGGCCCTTAAAAACCCCTAATTACGTAACGCATTAAAAAATCATTATACTGTTAGGCTACATAACTGTAAGATAAACATATTTGCTTCTATAATTTATTACAAAATATCTCTCAGTAAAGGGTTATAGATAAAAGACTTTAGAGCCCTCTAGGTCCCTAATTTGAGGGGCCAGCCCCTTTTCCTTGGTATCAAATGAAAGGTCATTTAATATTTAAGACATTTTGTTCAACAAGTGTTAAGAAATTCGTTAACGTTTTTGAGATAACTGAGAAAGAAAGTTTTAGGGGCCGGTCTTTTATCTCCTTATTGGGGCCGCTGAACAAAATTTTGAAGGTTGCCTATTGTTAAGTACATCATTTTGAGCATCTCTTCTTCTATACTGCCTTTCAAAATACTTTTCCTTTTTGAGTTATAGGTGATCAAAGTTTTGGACTTTTGACCCCTAAAAACCCCTAATTACGTAACACATGAGAAAATCATTATACTGTTAGGCTACATAACTGTAACATAAACATATTAACTTTTATCATTTATTACAAAATATCCCTCAGTAAAGGGTTATAGATAAAAGACTTTAGAGCTCTCCAGGTCCCTAATTTGAGGGGCCAGTCCCTTTTTCTTGGTATCAAATGAAAGGTCATTTAATATTTAAGACATTTTGTTCAACAAGTGTTTAGAAATTCATTAACGTTCTTGAGATAACTGAGAAAGAACGTTTTAGGGGCCGGTCCCTTATATTCTTATTGGGGCCGCTGAACAAAATTTTGAAGGTTGCCTATTGTTAAGTGCATCTTTTTGAGCATCTCGTCTTCTATACTGCATTTCAAAATATTTTTCCTTTTTGAGTTATAGGTGATCTAAGTTTTGGACTTTTGACCCCTAAAAACCCCTAATTACGTAACACATGAGAAAATCATTATACTGTTAGGCTACATAACTGTAAGATAAACATATTTGCTTCTATAATCTATTACAAAATATCCCTCAGTAAAGGGTTATAGATAAAAGATTTTAGAGCCCTCTAGGTCCCTAATTTGAGGGGCCAGCTCCTTCGTCTTGGTATCAAAGGAAAGATCTTATAAATCTTAACTTTTTTTGCATTACATGTTTTAACAAAATATTTTCAGGTAAAGAGATAAAGAAAGAAAACCTCGAAATATGATGACTTTTTTTAAATCTCAATTTTCGGGTCCAGGCGAGCTTCAGTGCCTTTTGAGTCAGACAAAAATGAATGCCTAAAGACACATCTTCAATCTTTCGTCTACAATCCCTGAACGTTTGAACTCAATATCTTCAATCGTTAAGGAGAAGATCCCAGGACAAAGCCGACCCTCTAAAAATCGCTAAAACATCAATATCTCAAAAACGGAAATGACGTCATCAAAATAAAAAATTGCATATTAAGTTCAGATCAGTATCTATCATATCTGAAAATTTGATAAAAATCGGTCGAGTCGTTTTTGAGAAATCGCGTGCACAAAATTTGATGGAAAAAAAAGAAAAATAACTAGATACGATCTCGTTACGAGTAACGAGTAGGTCTTCCGTTCAATATGTTAAACGATACGATTAATATATTAATGAAATTTCAGAATTCCCAATCAACTCCTTTCCTTTCAGGTAATATATACGATTGTCAATATCCTGTACAATGATTAACAAAGTGTTTTGCGTTCTCACATACAGCACATTGAAGATTTAAGATTTTAGTGCCTTAAAATTCCTAATTAAATCATCAATGGGTGTGGCAATGAGTTTTACAAACTGATATTGTAACGATCAACAACTTTGCTTCTTTAATGCATTACAAAATCTTGATCATTTAAAGTTATCTATAATAGAGTTTACGACTGTCTTGGCCCCTAATTTAAGGAGCCAGCCTCTTTTTCTTGAATTTATTCGAAAGGTCTCACGAATACTCACATTTTTTGTTCTTACACCTATCTTAAATTGTTGTTCATTTTTTAGAAACAAATGATTCAATATTTTGGGGGCCAGCCCTCTAGATCCTTTATGGGGACAAATATTTTTTTTTTATTAGTGGAATCGATAAGAATCATCAATGCAAGCATTTTCTCTTCTACAATGCCTAACCAAATATGTTTCCTTCTCTAGATATAGTGCGTCAAAGTTTAAGTACTTTGCCCCTAAAAATCCCTAGTTACGTAATAAATGGGCGTGGCAATGATTTGTTCTGTTAGATATTGTTACGATCAACAACTTTGCTTCTATAATGCATTACAAAATCTTTATCGTTTTTAAGTTATTTGTAAAACAGTGTACGAGCCTATTGGCCCCTAATTTAAGGGGCCAGCCCCTTTTTCTTGATTTTATACAAAAGGTCTTATGAATACTTACATGTTTTGTTCTAACACCTATCTAAAATTGTTGTTCATTTTTGAGATACAAATGATTGAATATTTTAGGGGTCAGCCCTCTAGATCCTTAATGGGGAAAGACATTGGTGTTTTGATTAGTGAAATCGATTAGAATCATCCATGCAAGCATTTTCTCCTCTACAATGCCTAACAAAATATGTTTCCTTCTCTAGATATATTGCGTCAAAGTTTAAGTAGTTTGGCCCCTAAAAATCCCTAATTACGTTATAAATGGGCGTGGCCATGATTTTTTCTGTTAGATATTGTTACGATCAACAACTTTGCTTCTATAATGCATTATAAATTTTTTATCGTTTTTTAGTTATTAGTAATAGTCTTTACGAGTCTTTTGGCCCCTAATTAAAGGGGCCAGCCCCTTTTTCTTGATTTTGCTGTAAAGAACTTTTGATTCTCTACTACATTTGTTTTATATGTCTTAACAAAATATCAACTAATAAAAAGATACAGATCAAAACGTATAAAAATTTTGAATGAAAATTAGTGCCCAATTTTTGTGCCTAGGCGAGCGCCAAGAAATGGCGCCACTGGCGTAAAACAAATACATGCTGTACAATTTCAAACTATAGTCTACCTATCCTAAAAATTTCATAGTGATATCTCTAAAAGTTTCTGAGTTTATAGGTGCACAAAATGAGTCGTCAAAAATTACAAAATGGCCGATAAATCGGTACCGGAAGTGACGACAAAAAAAAATGAAAAATATGTATGAAGCTTAGATTACGTCAAATCGTCTGTGAAAAAATGACCGAGATCGATCGAATAGTTTTCGAGAAATCGCGTGCACAAAATTTGGAAAAATAATAATAGTAACTACAGCAAAGCTCGTTGCAAAGCAACGAGTGGGTCTTCCGTTAATGTCGGGAGTAAAGCTAAAAGTTCCTGTAAGAAGCAGCATTCTTAAATCAATAACTGGAGTAACTAAATCAAAAAGATACAAAAAATTTGAATATTTATCGGTACGACTTAACAAAATCCGAATGATTCCAAGTACGAATTAACAAAAACCTTAACGATTTCTAGAACGACCTAACCCCCAAAAATCCAAATGTGTTCAAATACGACTTAGCAATTACCGAATCATTTGAGGTACGAGTTACTTTATCTTTGAACTTAACACTATTTTTTGAACCAAGAACGCGGAATCAAAATTTCCTGAAAAATCAATTTTTTAACCCCAATATCTATGTAATGCATCGTCCGATTTTAAAACGGATTTTAGTGTTAGGTTCAGCTAAATAAGTTTTTTTTTTGCTTCTATGATTCATAAAAACTAATCGCTCAGTAAAGAGATATTATAAAAAAAGACTTTGAAGCCTTCCTGGCCCCTAATTTGAGATTGCAGCCCCTTTTTTCATATCAAATAGAAGGACTCGTAAATATAAACATATTTTGTAAAACAAATGTTCAAGATTTGTTTACCATTCTAGAGATATATGAACAACTGTGTATTAGGACCCGACCCTTAAACCCCTAACCAGGGCCACCAACAACAAAATTTAAGGTATGATATTGTTAAAAACATTATTCTGAGCAACTTTTCTTCTACAATGCTTTTCAAAATATTTCTCCTTTCCTAGATATTGATGATCAGAGTTTAGGATGTCTGGCCCCTTAAAACCCCTATTTACGTAACATATGACTTAGGTATGGCACTAAAAAGCTGTAAAATGAACATTTTTGCTTCTATAAATAATAACAAGGTATTTTTCAGTAAAGAGTTATTATAAAAGGACTTCAAAGCCCTTTTGGCCCCTATTTTTAGGGGCCAGCCCTTTTTTCTTGATATCAAATAAAAGGTCTCGTAAATATAAACACATTTTGTTCAACAAGTGTTCAAGAATTGTTGACCGTTCTAAGGATATCTGAACAAATGTTTTTTAGGGGCCGACCCTTAAACTCCTTACTGGGGCCACCAAAAAAAATTTTTAGGTAGCATTTTGTTGAGAACATTATTGTAAGCATTTTTTGTTCTACAATGCTTTTCAAAATATTTCTCCTTTTCTAGATATTAATGATCAACGTTTTGGACTTCTGGCCCTTTGAAACCCCTAATTACGTAAGGTATGACTTGGGTATGATACTGTATAGATAAAAAGCTGTACAATAAACATTTTTGCTTCTATAATTAATAACAAATTATTGTTCTAAAAAGAGTTATTGCAAAAAGAATTTAGAGACCTCTTGGCCCCTTATTTCAGGGGCCAGCCCCTTTTTCTTGATATCAAATGAAAGCCCGTGGAAATTGAAACAACTTTTGCATAACATGTTTTAACAAAATATTTACAGTTTTAAAAAATATTTCAGAAAATGTGCAAAATTTTTGTGAAAAAAATTGGAGCCAATTTTCGACCTCAGGCGAGCTTCAACGCCTTGCGTATTATCCATATTTTAAAACAATGCGGTACATCTACATACTTTCATCTACAATACCTGAAAATTTCAACTTTCTATCGTGAATAGTTTCAGAGGAGTTGCGTGGACAAAATGACCCTTAAAATTTCATTAAATCGTCAATATTGTAAACCGGAAGCGACGTCATCAAAAAATTTCACTGAAAACGTCTGTCCCCTTCGATGCTATATAAGTCCTGAAAATTTGGTGCAAATCGAGTGAATAATTTTCGAGAAATAAAGCTTTAAAGAAGGCAGAAAAATAATATTAAGAATAACTAGAGCAAAGCTCGTTGCAAAGCAACGAGTGGGTCTTCCGTTAATGTCGAAAGAAAAGCTAGATGTTCCTGTATGAAGCAGAGCTCTAAAGTCAATACCAGGAGTAATTAAAACAAAAAGATATAAAAAATCGAATAATTCTTGGTACGACTTAACAAAATCCGAGTGACTTTAAGTACGAATTAACAAAAACCTTAAGGATTTCAAGAACGACTTGACAAAAAAAATCCGAATGTGTTTAAGAACGTCTTAACAAATATCGAATCCTTCTAGGTACGAGTTAATTTAACCTAGAAATTAACACTACTTTCTTAACCAAGATCGCGGAATCAAAATTTCCGGAAAAATCAATTTTTGAACCCCAATATCTCTGTAATGCATCGTCCGATTTTAAAACGGATTTAGATTCAGCTTGAAAAACTCTACAAAACACGTATACGTTTTTGATTTGATAGAAAAATTCAATTTTTTGAAAATTTTGATTCACTTCCGGTTTCGACCGGAAGTGACGGATTTTCATATCCAGCCATATTACAAAGGTAAATCAATAAATGTATTATCACGCAAAATTTCAAGCCTAAAATGACGTCACGTAAAAACGAAAGTGACGTTTTCATGGACACTTTTACAACTTTGAGGTATAATGATTGCACATAATCTCTGAAGGTTTCATTAAAATCGGTTGAAAACTTTTTGAGTTATGAAGCCGAAAAGGAGTCAGAAAAAAAAGAAAAAGTATAATAACTAGATGCGACTGGTGGGTCTTCCGTCCGATTTTAGAATAAATTAGATAAAACTCATCATTTTAAAGCTAAAATCGTAAATCTACGCAAAAAATACGAAAAAAAATTTTGCTGCACCTGGGGTTTGAACCCGGGTCGCCTGGGCAGTGTCCACGACCATAACGACTGAGCTACTCGGACTCTCGCTTCAGGACTTTGACGCTTAATATCTCGATAATGCGTTGATCGATTTTAAAACAAATTACATATTCTGAATCAGTAAAAGGGTCACTATCAACCCTACAGAAAAATTTTTTAAAACAAAAAAGTTGAAAAATTCGATTTTTCAAATTTCCTTTCTAATTCAATCTCATTCCCCTTAACATACAGGCATTTTTGTTCAATCTGACCAAGATTAAAGCTGAACACCGCTCGTAAATAGGCATTGTCCGCCATATTTCTCTTTCAATACTGCTGTCCCTAGAACCCCTATATAAGGCGAAGACCTCTAAACAGTTTAAAGTATTTTGCTGTAGAGGTCTCACCTGTGTGGACGTACATCTTGCCTCGCCGTGTTACTCGGTCGCGATGAAATTCTCAAGTTTTACACACTTTTTTCAAGCCATGAGAATACTAACATCAAATAAATTGGTCAAAGCATTATTTACAAACAGAATATGCACATTGCATGAGAAATAAATGCATAAAATCCAAAGAACACGAAAGGAATACTACACGTCGGCCACGAGTTTCAGGTGTGCAATCGGGTGTAACGAAATCGAAGGGTTTATATACCAGGTACCTGTGTGACGGTGCCTATTTACGAGCGGTGTTCAGCTTTAAGCATATCTGGGAAATAATCTACGGTCTAAAACTAATCTTAAAGAGATCTGCTATGACCTTCACATTGACTTGGTTCAAGGTCACTGCACACCATTAACCAATAAGCTCTGTTTAAGTAAAGTATTAGCCAAATAGGGGCTAAAAGGAGAGTATATATATGCTCTTAAAATATGGATTTTTGTGGAATCCGATATAACCTTGACACTTGATCTACAAATATCATTCGAGGTCATTGCATATCCTTTGATCAAAGGTAGCATGTGGGTGAAGTATGAGCCTGATTGGAGCAAAGGGAGAGAAGGTATACTCCGGACAAGGATTTTTAAAATATAATTCTGCTATGACCTTCACAGTTTACCTTGAAGATAGGTTCAAGGTCACTACACACCCTTAACTCAAAAGCTCTGCTTATGTGAAGTCTGAGCCAAATTGGGCTAAGTGGAAAGTATAAATGCTTTGGAAAAAGTATTTTTTTATGATAAGATATGATCTTCACCCTTTACCAACAAATTTCATTCAAGGTCACTGCACATTGTTTAACCATAGAGACACTCTGAGTATTAGCCAGATTGGACCAAAGGGAGAGAAGATATGCTCCAGTAAAGTATTTTATATATAATTCTGCTATGACCTTAACCTTATACCTAAAAACATGGTTCAATGTCACTGCATATCCTTTACCCAAAGGAACCCTGTGGATGAGGTATGAGCCAGATTGGGCGAAGGGGAGAGAAGCTATGCTCCGGTCAAGCAATCTCAGATGGACAAACGGACAAACTGATCACTAGAAGGCGCCCCCATAAACATGCTTATTTTTATCTAATTTGAAATACCCGGTAGTATCCATGCTTTCTGCCCATGGTGAATAGCCATCAAAACCATTCATCGGCAGAATTCGATTTCCCTCCTTTTTAAACTCGGAACACCTCTGACCTAATCAGATCGCCGCATTAAATACAAAGTTCGATAACTTTAATTTGTTTATCATCAAGAAATTCTGCATCGCTGACATATAAAGTTTACTGACTATTCGGACAATAGCAGGTTTATTGTCCCCTCCACAGCAACTTTTTCCCTTGGCTTTGCCTCGTAAAATAGTTGCTGTCTTGGGGGACAATAAACTTGCTATTGTCCTCATACCCAGTAAATAGGTTGTAATGTCCCATCCACCTACATTTCG
Source organism: Magallana ariakensis (assembly GCA_020458035.1). Classification (NCBI taxonomy): domain Eukaryota; kingdom Metazoa; phylum Mollusca; class Bivalvia; order Ostreida; family Ostreidae; genus Magallana; species Magallana ariakensis. The sequence goes on from CM035813.1 coordinate 77,115,344, forward strand.
TGTTATATAACCTCCCGTTTGTAACCTTCAATTTCACTGTGTAGTCAACACAACAGTTATAGCCGCAAGTTTCACAATTTATTACTTCTTCTCATGTACTTAATATTAGGGGCCTTAATATTGCTTACCAATTTTAACAAGAGACATCTCTCTAACTAATGATAATCATCAAAATTCATTTCATGAATCTTAGCAACACTCATAAGCCTTCAAGTACAGCAACTCTCAATTTCACAAAAATATTGACGGTACTTTATCCGAAACTGTCCCTTGTACCTTTGACTTAGTACACTAACATTTTATGAAAAGACGGTTTGTCTTAGAATAAGAAAGCTAATGCAATTCTGAGAAAAAGTATACCACATATTGGCAATTCCATTGAGGTTTAATAAAAATATGGCCATTTAAATGAACCCATCATTTCAAATTTCCTTTAGTAAACACAGATTTATAGAGTTCTCCATAGTAAAACATCTTTACCTGACTTTTTAGAGGTCAATTGTTGTTCAACCACCTTTAATAAGAAACCTTATTCAATACAACATACATCTACATGATATTATCATGATAAAAGCTTCACATCACTTAGAAATGCCCTTACATGTATACCCCCCCCCCCCCCATCTTTTGATTTTCATAAAAAGTCATGGTTTAAAATGTTTTACCTAATTTTATGAAACTTGTGGCAATTTCCTGAGTCATTTCTCACACATATTTGAAAACAATCATTAATGATTTTTAAAAATTGATTTTTTTGTTTGTTTATTGTATGATTTGTACCATTTTAATTAACGAATAGACATGCTGTCCTGCATGTGATTTCTTGTTTTCATGAAAAAAAGTAAGCTAACAATCATATTTAGTGAATATCTAATCTACTCTGATTTCTAGTCTCCTTCTAACCATGCTAAAACAGTAAAACCTACAAGTTAGACATCTTCCTTAAATTAAAATTAAATTCAAACACACCCAGGTAGCTGGAGACGGAGTTGATTACCATGAAAAATGTTCAAATTTGACATATTTTTCTACTTTTTTTATGCATATATACCTTAGAAGGGGAGAAATAGGTTGTTTCTTGTTCATTTCAAAAGTTATTATCATAGCAGATGTTATTTCAAAGTCAAATGTACATTTACATATCCTACATGTAATCTTAATGGAGACAATTGGATAGAGGGGTGGGGGGGGGTGGGGTGGGGGTGATTTTTCAATTATGTAAACACATCTAAATATCTTTATAAAATAAAAAATAAAGGAAACATAACTGCATACTTTTATTGAAAAACAAATTTTCACAACAATTATGAATTTCTTTAAACAGCCTTAATTTTGTTTTTCAAAATTTCTTATCAAACACAAACCACAACAAGGCATGATGCTTTCTTAAAGTTCCATTATTGTTTATGCATTATCCGATTTAATTTGAATTACCGGTAAATAGTCTGTAGAACACAAGGAATATGCATGTGGGTACAGGTGACAGGTTAACCTCAAGAGCTGAAACCACAAGAATCAACAGGTAAAAGCCTTGGGGTGCCATGTGGTAACATAAGTCTATTTTGAGCTGAAATAAAAAAAAATGATTAGCTGTGTTAACATACATGTACTAGTAATAGCTGTGTTTACATTAACATATGCATAGTATTTCTGGAAAAAATACACTGACCATGCAGTGTAATAAGTATGACATATCCCAATGCATGACAATAACATTTAGGCAGTACAAGATCAAAAATTTGCATATCAAGTTATAAGGCCACACCAATTTGATTTCTTGGTCGCCGGATCCGCGGGCACGTGCCTAAGGGCTTTCCAAAAAATAATATTAAAAAATAAATCCCGCATCCGAAAATTTTCGTTCCGTTTCCCGCTGCATTTTTGGTTCTATTATTTTTTTTACTAGTCATGATTGTGCTTTTTCTTTACATTGATCATACAAAAAAAATTCCCGATAGATTGTCAGCACGGTTTACAAGTAAATAATTCGCGTATGTGTGGATAGAATCAGTGATCAAGAGGGGTCTGATACAATGGCGTATACAGTCACCAAAATTTTACTGCTTTTCACATGTATTTTAAACGAAAAAAATCACATTTTAAAATAAAATGTAATCGCTTGCCTCTATGTTTTCATGTCGCCCCAAAATTTTCAACTTTCAGTTTTTTAATTTTTAAATTAACAAATCGCTCACTCGCCCCAATATTTTTTTGCCTAGAATCCGAAGACCAAGGTATAGACACATATCAAATTGAGAGAGAGAGAGAGAGAGAGAGAGAGAGAGAGAGAGAGAGAGAGAGAGAGAGAGAGAGAGCGAATTTATTACTTGTAGTACAACAGTCTATATTTCAATTCGTAAACTACAAAGGAATATTACCCATCAGAACAGCGTTATTGTTTTTTGGCAAATACATTTAGTGAGGTTTTTTTTTTTCTTTTCTTAAAAATTACATTTTAAAAACAATACTAATACTATCCTTAACTCGATATCAGCCCGTACGAAAATGTTGGCCGTTTTCCGGCTGGACTCAGGGTGAACTTAGACGTATTCCGGTTAAAATGTAACCGTCCTTAGGAGTATCCAAGGCGTACATGGAAAACGCTTTGCATGTTAGACGGATTCCATCTTATTCATAACCGGACCTTACCTCAAACCTTAGCCGTATTTTCAGCATCTAGCCGTTTTCTGTTAAAGTTAACCGTATTATGTCTCACTGCCCGTTTTCCTCCTGACAATCATTAAATATTCCGCCTTACTTAGCAGTTTGGTAATTCTTTGAAAGTTATGATATAAAATTTACGGCTAAAACTTGAAATGACCAAATCAACATGTGTTAAAATCTAACGTACTACAGTTCATTTTCCGTGCTATAAATTTCTCATTTACAATTTGAATTCTTGGAGAACTGCCTGTTGCTTTTACTCGATAAACTTTACTACTTTCTTCAAATTGTTTTTATTTATCCGCCAATCAAACGCCAATATTTAATATCTTTTGGTATTCTGCCGGCGTGCACAAATCCATTTCTTCAAATGACACTAACATACAGTTTAAAACAATGCTTTTTAACCTTAAATTTAAATTCAATTTGATAATCCGATGACACTAATAAACAAGTTATATATGTAGACGTTTGTTCTACACACAAGCTGGTTAGTTGCAAGGAAATTTTTATCTTGACCTCAATACAACAGGCTGCCATTTAAACAAATAGCTCAATGGACTCCCTGATGGGCAAGAGCCGCAGCCTCTCCCTGCATTGCAGAGGGGCGTCAGAAGGGGAAATCTTTTATTCTACCATGCATGTACATACTATTTTAGCCACAATGTTAAATCAATATAAAGACAGGAATGGGTTATGAACACACTAGCTTATTAATTGTACTTTTAAATTGCTACTAAAATTGTTTTTAATTTGGCCATCATGCACTTGAAAACTTTGTTTATTAAAATCAGCGTTACCCCTTACCATATTTTCTGGCCTCAGAGGCAGCCGCGCCTTGTGAGTTTTGAATTTGGCAACAACGGTCATTCCCAACTTTCCTGATCATCTTTGTGTTACAAAACTTAGACGTATGTAAACTGTTGGGATGATTATTTTTTGGAAAACGGCAGTGAAATTAATTTACAGCTATTTGATGTAAACCCTTAAGTCTTATGGAATAAAGCAAAGTGTGCGCGGTATGTGGACTAAAAGACAAACATACAGGAATCTTAATGTTAAATCGAAAGTAAGTCAACATTTTATTATGTTCATGATTTTATTGAAAATAGTAATGATGTGCAGTTAAAATTGTGCTAATTGTATATGTGATGAAGAAAGGCATTTGTTTTAAATTATTCTTCATTTAAAAGATATAAGACAATGTATTCACTCTAGGAATCTTTTAAATCTTTTCATTCCTTAAGAACTGAAAGCTGTTGAAAACAACTCACATTATGCAGAACAGTAAGACACAAGAAAAACAACGACACCAGCACGTCATTGAGATTGTGGCAAACTGCTTTCTTATAAAGCTGCCCTAGACTATTGAGGAACAGCCTGATTGAAATAAAAACTAGCTCAAAAGCAGAAGGACAATTAACATGAAAGACTAAAATTAAAGTAGAAAGCCAGGCCTACCATACATGAACCCTACCAAATCCGAAGTTTTGAAAGGTAAGGATTGGATCTTTTTTTATTTGTTCACATTGTTGAAAAGTATTCTTTAATTATAATCATGTTAACAACAAAAGGTAAATGTATATTGATATATTTATATTTGATCGAGTGTTTAGTTGTAAGTATTTCTTTATCAAATTACATGCATGTATTTTTCAGACTATGTAAACATATTGAGTATGAAACGTGAGAGAAGTATTTAAGTGATGCAATTACCGAGAAGATTTGGAGAAGATCAGCTACTCTAGAGACTTTCAAGAAACTAACTGTACAAACATGACAAAAGGAGTGAAAATGTGGACTGAAAATCAAAATTGTTAAATTATTAGTTTCAGTAGTATGCAAATATTAGGGAAAAAAGACTGTGATATCTGTACTATGATATGTTTAAAAAAGGAAATACACAAGAATTATAGATGATTTTATGTTTTGAGTATGGGCACTAATTTATAAGAGTAATAAATGCAAACGATACAGACTCTGATTCCACCCCATTTGGTGCAAGTTTTTAAAAGGAAGTCACTGGATTATGCATCATACGACCAAAAGAAGTTGCTCCCTGTGTTGTAAAAGTGTTCATCTTTACCTTACGGCGGATTCGGACGCCACCTTGAATTAAGGCGGATTCCATAATATATAGAGGCGGATTCCACCTTATATTAAGGCGGATTCCACCTTATTTTAAGGCGGATTCCACCTTATATTAAGGCGGATTCCACCTTATTTTAAGGCGGATTCCAATTTACCATAAGGTGGATTCCGCCTAAGAGTAAGGCGGGATTCCATTTTGTTTCAAGGCGGATTTTATTAACACGGAATACGCTTAATCTCATTTAAATATTTCGAGCCATATACCGCCCGGACTCCACCCTGAATCTGTGAAATTTGCAATGCATTCACAGGAATGAAAGGCGGAATCCGTCTTTCAAATTTCGCCTAGAGTCCGCCTTAAGTCAGGGCGGAATTTTTCGTACGGGTGAATTTTTTATTCTTTGATAAGTTCAGTGTTGTTTTTTTTTGTGCATATATTATTTGTCTGCTAAGCTGAATCCACTAATAAGAAAGTTTGTGGTTTAGGAGCGGGTAAATTGTTTATGCATAACGTAGCTTGATTGCAAGGCTGTCAAGAAAACCACACCAAATAATTTCATGAAACATAAATTGTCATTTAAATGTATTGTGTTGTAAAATAAAGGTTTTAATACACTTATTGGATCTTGCAAAACATGTGATGACTCTTAATCATCTGTTATATATCTGAATATATATATGTACAAGATGGGAGAAATAATGACGGAGCAGACTGGGATTCGAACCTGGCCCCCTGAATCTCTAGTCAAGTGCTCTACCAACTGAGCTACATTTATTTGTCACCGGTATTCAAACCAGTCTGACCGTCACATTCTCCCCTCTTCACCCTCGAAGATCACACCTGGCTCTTCCCCTGGCAGGAGTTAACATGTCAGTTTCAGGGGTTGGTCACAGCACCAATATTGTATGTGATGGGAGAAATAATGAAAGACCGAATCAGGATTTGAACCTTGGCCCCCTGAATCTCTAGTCAGGTGCTCTACCAACTAAGCTATCTGGTGCCAGTATTCAAACCGGTTAGACCGTCACATATATAAAGAATATTTTTAAACAGTGGTGTTCAATAAAAAATAACACTCGCTACCTTCAGTTTTTGTCTGTAATTAATCATGATTAATCGTGCGACCAGTTCTCACCAAGAACCATTTCTTACCAGTGCATTGTTACGTCACTTTATCAACACTTAAAATTATATACGAAAAATGATGAGACAATGCACTGGCAAGAAATGGTCCTCAGCGAGAACTGCTCGCACGCCAGTAGACCTACTGCCAGTTGTCAGATTGAAAAAAGATTATATAAAATTTACATTTAAAACATTAACAAGGACAATGAAAGTATACATCATAACTGCTAAACAAGAAATATTATGTTAACTGGTAAGGTGGAACGCATAGTTCTAACTTGTAACATACATGTACATGTACAAGTACATGTACCGGATACCCGTTGGTCTGCTAAACCTCTCTAATGATACAATGATCGGCATCATCAAAATATTAAAGTCATGTTTTAACTCTGAAGTATACAATTTTATTTACTTGATATCATGTTTACATTTGGACTTAAAAAGTCTTCCTCACAAGAATATGTTTCTAGTTAGACCCTGCTTTGAATTTTAAGTTGAAAATTTTCAAGGTAAAACATTTGGGAGTCAATTCTGTTCAAAAGATTTATAGATATTGTCTGGAGTAAAAAAATAACATATATCAGTGACAGTGTGCACGTACTTACATCCAGGCTAAATGTTAACCAGTTAACATGCCGACATTTTAAGCACTAAAGACAAAGAACTTAAAAATGAGTAAAAAGACTTACCTTTTTCAGTAACATCCACATTAATAACACTTTTAAATGTCCAACTTTTCTCCTTTATTACTCGTAACTCTTCATCAGTTTATCAACAGTTGATCAGTGGAAACGTAAACATCTGCCGACAGTACTGTGACTGTTAGAATTTCCTCGTAAACGATTCATACAAGTCTGAAGAATATATCCCTCCTTATACAAATACGAAGTAGTGTTCCCTGTGCATGTTAATGTGCTTCACTGTGGATTGAAAGTGCATGTGAACGTACAAGAACGTACAACATGTACGGCGAAAAAATACACAACTTCTCTTCTGCGTTTCGGCCTCCATGGCTCTGTCTTTCCCACAATGCCGTTCGTTACTGTTTATGTTTGGGGTTACAGACAGGGAGGCCCCGACAGAAATTTGCTCTGCGCGGACGCATACACTCTAGCATGTTTAAATAAGTAGTTATATATGTTCACTGCATTTATAAATGATATAGATAAACAGAATAAAACCGTGAAATTTAATCACAACAATAACAATAAATACTACACCCTAAAACGGCATTGTTCGCTTGTGTGTCTATGTAAACAATTAACTCGTTCATGTACGATTCTCGCATATTTGTTTTATGAAATTACAAATAAATATAGCACATAGCTTGCCTAATTTCATACCAAATGACGAAATTTAATTTATTAAAAGTAATCTTATTTTTTTTTTTTCATAAAATGATAAACATTGTTAGCCATCAGAAAAAGACGTGTATGAACTGCTGTCCCCTAATTATAGGGGCCAGCCCTTTTTTCTTTATTTCATCTGAAAGCCCTCGTTATTCTTAACAACTTTTCTTCTATATGTTTCAACAAAATATTTTTAGTTTAAAAGTTATAATACAAAAAGCAACAAAATTTCAGCCTCGAAAAAACCTTAAACTTTGGCGATATATAGCTCAAAAACTAAAAAAGAAATTTGCATAACTTCCATGCTAGCACAATTTCAACACGTTGGCTACAATTTTGCCAAATTTCATGCAACTATCATGTGTAGTTCCCGAGATCAACTCTGGACAAAAGACCCCCCAATTTTTAATTAAAGGGCAATAACTCATAACCGGAAGTAAATTTAAAAAATTTGAAAAAACTGTTTTTAGACCTTAACATTATCTACAAACCCTGAAAGTTTCATAGCAATCAGTCAAAAAATCTTCGAGAAATGGGCTGCACAAAATTTGCGGGAAAAAAAATAATAATAACTAGATCGTTCTCGTTGCGAGCAACGAGTGGGTCTTCCGTCCGATTTTTGAATAAATGAGATAAAACTCATCGTTTTAAAGATAAAATTGTGAGTCTACGCAAAAAAAACGAAAAAAAATTTTCGGCACTGGGGGCTTGAACCCGGGTCGCCTGGGCACTGTCCACGACCATAACGACTGAGCTACTCGGGCTCTCGCTTCAGGACTTTGACGCTTAATATCTCGAGAATGCGTTGATCGAATTTAAAACAAATTACATATTCTGAATCAGAAAAAGGGTCACTATCAACTATAAAAAATTTAAAGAAAAATAAAAAAAAATTAAAAAGTCGAAAAATTAAAATTTTTCAAATTTGCTTCCGGTGACGATCGGAAGTGACGGCTGGCATTCTCTTGACCGAGGTGCACCAGAAAATAGATAGATCTATCATCTCTGAAAATTTGAGCCCCTTATCTTTACTCGTTTTTGAGAAACCTGACAGACAAAATTGACTTTTTAAAATCGTAAACGGACGATAACTTCCGACCGGAAGTGTATTTTCAAAAATGTTTAAAAAGCGATCAACTTCAGATAAAACTGCGTTGATCCTGAAAATTTGAATGAAATCGATAGAGCCATCTCCGAGAAATCGTCTGCACAAAATCGGTAAGAAAAAAAAAGAATAATAATAATAATAATAATAACAATAAGAAAAGTGAAAAAGAAACAATAGAATAATAGAAGGGTCTTCCGCTGAAGACGGAAGACCCTAATAATAATAATAATAATAAGAAAAGTGAAAAAGAAACAATAGAATAATAGAAGGGTCTTCCGCTGAAGACGGAAGACCCTAATAATAATAATAATAATAATAATAAGAAAAGTGAAAAAGAAACAATAGAATAATAGAAGGGTCTTCCGCTGAAGACGGAAGACCCTAATAAATAAGGTCTGTTTTTGTCTTAATTTAAATGGAACAGTGTTTTTCAACTTGTACTACATTCCAGCAACCCCTTTGTGAAGAGTATTTTTGTTAGAAAATCAACAAAAAAAAAAAAAAAAAATGGAGAGAAAGAAAAGGAGAGAAAGAGCAAATCTTGGCTCCGGCGAGATTAGAGTTATCACACCGGTAATCCACCAATGAAAATGAACTTAGTCAATTGTAGTTCCATACATTTATAGGGAATATTTTTTTCTCTTGCCCGCATTTTGCATTTTCCCATATTTGATTTGAATAAAAATGATATCTCTGATTAGGGAAATTTCTGTAGTTTGTAAATTTGATTCTACTTTTATCGGGAACTATTTCTTAAAGGGCATATAGGCCGACTTCATGGGGTGCGCGCAGTCTGTTTACAAACAGCTTGAAAACACGTGGTTTGGGGGGTAGGCATGTTCGCAGCTAGAAAACTTGAGAAAATGCCGTATCGCATGCGCATTTTTTGATGTTAGATAATGCGTAATGTATCATAGAACACTGCTATCTATCATTTTTCTCACGAGAAAATTATTTCGATTTTTTACGAATTTTTTTCTTACATAGAATTATATAGCCCGAACTTGATTTTCGTCGTAAATAAATCGAAAGTAGAATTTTGAGGTGTGGATCTCGGATTCGGTTAACGACAATTAGGGTAAGTCCTAAAACAATGACTGATGCATTTCACACATGTATTTCAAGCGATGAGATTTTTTTTCGTGTCGTTTACTATTATGTATGACTGTTTTATTTCAACAGGATTGATAAAATCTTTATAAATGTAGAAATAACGAAATCAATAACATGTAAATTTATTCGGTAAAAATTCGATGACAGTAATTTTGACATTTCTAACATTCATAAGTAGTTCACACGCTATCGTAGATACAGACTAAACGGAAAACAAGAAATATACATGCACCAGATATATTTACACGGCTGCTTACATCCCGTGTACTGTGTAAATTTTAATTCCCCGTACATGCAATACTCGCCGTTTGATCTCAGGAATTTCTTCTAAATTGTTCAATCCGCTGCATATTTGGCAGACAATAAGAATAGGGTCCGAGGTACATTTACACGAAATTTCATTAGGATCAAGTGAAGGGTTCGGGAGTTAGAATTTTTTTTCTACAGTACATGTCAAGCACGCTAATTGAAACTCAAATGCCCCAAAATTCATAACTCTGTTCAAAATGAACGAATTGGCCTGGTCATTAGTAGAGTAATCTAGAATAGTATTAGGTTGAAAGTACAGGTCAAAGATCAAGTAAAATCAGGCCAGAAAAACTAAATGATTTTATGAATCGGGTGGGGGGGGGGTCGGTGCGTGTACTGTTAAAATTTGAATTCCCCGTATAGACAATACGCGCTGTTTGATCTCAGAAATTCCTTCAAAATTGTTCAATCCTCTGCATTTTTGGCAGACAATAAGAATAGGGTCCGAGGTACATTTACACGAAATTTCGTTAGGATTAAGTGAAGGGTTCGGGAGTTAGAATTTTTTTCTACAGTACATGTCAAGCACGCTAATCGAAACTCAAATGTCCCAAAATTCATATCTCTGTTAAAAATGAACGAATTGGTCTGGTCATTAGTACAGTAATCTAGAATGGTAATAGGTTGAAATTAAAGGTCCAAGATCAAAGATCAAGAAAAAGCAGGCCAGAAAAACTAAACGATTTTGTGATTTGGGGGGGGGGGGGGGGGTGGAGTGTCGGTGACTTCTGTATTAAACTTAAAATATTAAATTGTAAATATTACATATAACACAATTACTAAATGATATACATGTGTTAGAACAATGTATAAGCGTGTTATTAAAGATGTAACTATTCATTTTTCTGAACATTTTAACTAGATCTCAATACACAAATACGGGGGAAAGCGCTATTATTGTAACTTCTTTTACAAAATTAAAACGGAAAAGAACAGAATTCATCATTTTAAAGATAAAATCGTAGGTCTAAGCGAAAAATGATTTAAAAAATTGGGCGGCACTTGAGGCTTGAACCCGGGTCGCCTGGGCATATGTCCACGACTCTAACGACTGAGCTACTCGGACTCTCGCTTCAGGACTTTGACCCTTAATATCTGGAGAATGCGTTGATCGATTTTAAAACAAATTACATATTCTGAATCAGAAAAAGGGTCACTATCAACCCTACAGAAAAATATTTTAACAAAAAAAAGTTGAAAAATTTAATTTTTTAAATTTGCTTCCGGTGACAAACGGAAGCGACGGCGGCCATTCTCTTGACCGAGGTGCACCAGAAAAACGGTAGATCTATCATCTCTAGAAATTTAATTCCAATATCTTCACTCGTTTTTGAGAAACGTCGCAGACAAAATTGACTTTTAAAAATCGTAAACTGACGATAACTTCCGACAGGAAGTGAATTTTGAAAAACTGTCGCGGCGGTATAAACTTCACATGACGGGGCATTATCCCTGTAAATTTGAAAGAAATCGAAAGAGCCATCTCCGAGAAATCGCCTGCACAAAATTTGTAAGACAAAAAAAGAATAATAATAATAATAATAATAATAATAATAATAATAAGAAAAGTGAAAAAGAAACAATAGAATAATAGAAGGGTCTTCCGCTGAAGACGGAAGACCCTAATAAATAAGGTCTGTTTTTGTCTTAATTTAAATGGAACAGTGTTTTTCAACTTGTACTACATTCCAGCAACCCCTTTGTGAAGAGTATTTTTGTTAGAAAATCAACAAAAAAAAAAAAAAAAAAAATGGAGAGAAAGAAAAGGAGAGAAAGAGCAAATCTTGGCTCCGGCGAGATTAGAGTTATCACACCGGTAATCCACCAATGAAAATGAACTTAGTCAATTGTAGTTCCATACATTTATAGGGAATATTTTTTTCTCTTGCCCGCATTTTGCATTTTCCCATATTTGATTTGAATAAAAATGATATCTCTGATTAGGGAAATTTCTGTAGTTTGTAAATTTGATTCTACTTTTATCGGGAACTATTTCTTAAAGGGCATATAGGCCGACTTCATGGGGTGCGCGCAGTCTGTTTACAAACAGCTTGAAAACACGTGGTTTGGGGGGTAGGCATGTTCGCAGCTAGAAAACTTGAGAAAATGCCGTATCGCATGCGCATTTTTTGATGTTAGATAATGCGTAATGTATCATAGAACACTGCTATCTATCATTTTTCTCACGAGAAAATTATTTCGATTTTTTACGAATTTTTTTCTTACATAGAATTATATAGCCCGAACTTGATTTTCGTCGTAAATAAATCGAAAGTAGAATTTTGAGGTGTGGATCTCGGATTCGGTTAACGACAATTAGGGTAAGTCCTAAAACAATGACTGATGCATTTCACACATGTATTTCAAGCGATGAGATTTTTTTTCGTGTCGTTTACTATTATGTATGACTGTTTTATTTCAACAGGATTGATAAAATCTTTATAAATGTAGAAATAACGAAATCAATAACATGTAAATTTATTCGGTAAAAATTCGATGACAGTAATTTTGACATTTCTAACATTCATAAGTAGTTCACACGCTATCGTAGATACAGACTAAACGGAAAACAAGAAATATACATGCACCAGATATATTTACACGGCTGCTTACATCCCGTGTACTGTGTAAATTTTAATTCCCCGTACATGCAATACTCGCCGTTTGATCTCAGGAATTTCTTCTAAATTGTTCAATCCGCTGCATATTTGGCAGACAATAAGAATAGGGTCCGAGGTACATTTACACGAAATTTCATTAGGATCAAGTGAAGGGTTCGGGAGTTAGAATTTTTTTTCTACAGTACATGTCAAGCACGCTAATTGAAACTCAAATGCCCCAAAATTCATAACTCTGTTCAAAATGAACGAATTGGCCTGGTCATTAGTAGAGTAATCTAGAATAGTATTAGGTTGAAAGTACAGGTCAAAGATCAAGTAAAATCAGGCCAGAAAAACTAAATGATTTTATGAATCGGGTGGGGGGGGGGTCGGTGCGTGTACTGTTAAAATTTGAATTCCCCGTATAGACAATACGCGCTGTTTGATCTCAGAAATTCCTTCAAAATTGTTCAATCCTCTGCATTTTTGGCAGACAATAAGAATAGGGTCCGAGGTACATTTACACGAAATTTCGTTAGGATTAAGTGAAGGGTTCGGGAGTTAGAATTTTTTTCTACAGTACATGTCAAGCACGCTAATCGAAACTCAAATGTCCCAAAATTCATATCTCTGTTAAAAATGAACGAATTGGTCTGGTCATTAGTACAGTAATCTAGAATGGTAATAGGTTGAAATTAAAGGTCCAAGATCAAAGATCAAGAAAAAGCAGGCCAGAAAAACTAAACGATTTTGTGATTTGGGGGGGGGGGGGGGTGGAGTGTCGGTGACTTCTGTATTAAACTTAAAATATTAAATTGTAAATATTACATATAACACAATTACTAAATGATATACATGTGTTAGAACAATGTATAAGCGTGTTATTAAAGATGTAACTATTCATTTTTCTGAACATTTTAACTAGATCTCAATACACAAATACGGGGGAAAGCGCTATTATTGTAACTTCTTTTACAAAATTAAAACGGAAAAGAACAGAATTCATCATTTTAAAGATAAAATCGTAGGTCTAAGCGAAAAATGATTTAAAAAATTGGGCGGCACTTGAGGCTTGAACCCGGGTCGCCTGGGCATATGTCCACGACTCTAACGACTGAGCTACTCGGACTCTCGCTTCAGGACTTTGACCCTTAATATCTGGAGAATGCGTTGATCGATTTTAAAACAAATTACATATTCTGAATCAGAAAAAGGGTCACTATCAACCCTACAGAAAAATATTTTAACAAAAAAAAGTTGAAAAATTTAATTTTTTAAATTTGCTTCCGGTGACAAACGGAAGCGACGGCGGCCATTCTCTTGACCGAGGTGCACCAGAAAAACGGTAGATCTATCATCTCTAGAAATTTAATTCCAATATCTTCACTCGTTTTTGAGAAACGTCGCAGACAAAATTGACTTTTAAAAATCGTAAACTGACGATAACTTCCGACAGGAAGTGAATTTTGAAAAACTGTCGCGGCGGTATAAACTTCACATGACGGGGCATTATCCCTGTAAATTTGAAAGAAATCGAAAGAGCCATCTCCGAGAAATCGCCTGCACAAAATTTGTAAGACAAAAAAAGAATAATAATAATAATAATAATAATAATAATAATAAGAAAAGTGAAAAAGAAACAATAGAATAATAGAAGGGTCTTCCGCTGAAGACGGAAGACCCTAATAAGAAACAGTAGAATAACAGTAGGGTTTTCCGTTGAAAACGGAAAACCCTAATAATAACTAGATCGTTCTCGTTGCGAGCAACGAGTGGGTCTTCCGTCCGATTTTTGAATAAATGAGATAAAACTCATCGTTTTAAAGATAAAATTTTGAGTCTACGCAAAAAAAAACGAAAAAAAATTTTTCGGAACTCGGGGCTTGAACCCGGGTCGCCTGGGCACTGTCCACGACCATAACGACTGAGCTACTCGGGCTCTCGCTTCAGGACTTTGACGCTTAATATCTCGAGAATGCTTTAATCGATTTTAAAACAAATTACATATTCTGAATCAGTAAAAGGGTCACTATGAAACCTTTCAAAAAATATTAAAAAACTAAAAAGTTGAAAAATTCGATTTTTTGAATTGGCTTCCGGTGACGACCGGAAGTGACGGCCGACATTGTCTTGATCGAGGTGCACTAGAAAAAAGGTAGATCTATCATCTCTAAAACTTCCAGCTCTAAATCTTTTCTAGTTTATTAGAAACGTCGCAGACAAAATTGACTTTTAAAAATCGTTTAACGACAATAACTTCCGACCGGAAGTGAATTTTCAAAAACTGTCGCAGCGGTATAAACTTCAGATGACGAGGCATTATCCCTGAATATTTGAAGAAAATCGAACGAGCCATCTTCGAGAAATCGCCTGCACAAAATTTGTAAGACAAAAAAGAATAATAACTAGACGCTCGTTGCGAGCAACAAGATGTCTTCCGTTTGATTGCACCATAAAGTAGACTAAAGGGATAGTTGTTCATTTCTATCATTTCTTAACACTTCATCAAATTCCATTTAAAACCCTCTATATGAATTTCAATAGACATATAATTATACTTAAATTATACTTAAAAAGTCGCTATTATTGTGATTTTTGATAAAATAAAATTGGAAATAAGTAAAATCTATCGTTTCAAATATAAAATCATATTTCTTAACACAACTAAGGAAGAAAAAACATTCGGCACTCGGGGACTGAACCCGGGTCGCCTGGGCATAAGTCCACCACTCTAACGACTGAGCTACGCAGACTCTTGCTTCAGAACTTTGGAGCCCGAAATCTCGAGAATGCGTGGATCGATTTTAAAACGGATTTCATTTTCTGAAGTTTTGAAAGGGTCTCTATCGAGTTAAAACATAAAAAAAATTCAAATCAAAAAAGTTTAAAAATGACTAATTTTTGCTTCCTTCCAGTGACGACCGGAAGTGACGGCGGACGTTCGGATATGCGAAGGGCACTGCGGCTGACGACTCTCTACCATCCCTGAAAATTTGAAAGTTCCATCTTTTATAATTTTTTAGAAAAATGAGCCACAAGCAAAAACATAAAATCCTTAATATCTCGGGACCGGAAGTGACGATCAAAAAAATGATCGACAATTTTCTTACAAATTGTAAATAGAGTAAGATCTGAAAGTTTCATGAAAATCGGCTGAAGCGTTTTTGAGAAAACGTTACAGAAAAAAAAAAAAAAAAATAATAATAACTAGATCGTTCTCGTTGCGAGCAACGAGTGGGTCTTCCGTCCGATTTTTGAATAAATGAGATAAAACTCATCGTTTTAAAGATAAAATTGTGAGTCTACGCAAAAAAAACGAAAAAAAAAATTTCGGCACTCGGGGCTTGAACCCGGGTCGCCTGGGCACTGTCCACGACCATAACGACTGAGCTACTCGGGCTCTCGCTTCAGGACTTTGACGCTTAATATCTCGAGAATGCGTCGGTCGATTTTAAAACAAATTACATATTCTGAATCAGTGAAAGGGTCACTATCAGCTACAAAAATATGGAAGAAAAATTAAAAAAAATAAAAAACTTCAAAAATTCGAATTTTTGAATTTGCGCCTGGTGACGACCGGAAGTGACGGCGGACATTTTCTTGACCCAGGTGCAAGACAAAAACGCTATGTCTAGCATCCCTTAAACTTTCAGCCCTCTATCTTTACTCATTTTCTAGATCTCTAGCCGACAAAATTGACTTTAAAAAATCGTAAACGGACGATAACTTCCGACCGGAAGTAAATTTTTAAAAATCGATCAGAAAACATCAACTTCAGATAAATGCGCGAATATCTTGAAAATTTTAACGAGATCGATGCAGTAATGTCTGAGAAATCGTCTGCACAAAATCGGTAAGAAAAAAAAGAATAATAATAATAACTAGATGGTTCTCGTTGCGAGCAACGAGTGGGTCTTCCGTCCGATTTTTGAATAAATGAGATAAAACTCATCGTTTTAAAGATAAAATTGTAAGTCTACGCAAAAAAAAAAAAAAAAAATTTCTCGGCACCCGGGGCTTGAACCCGGGTCGCCTAGGCACTGTCCACGACCATAACGACTGAGCTACTCGGGCTCTCGCTTCAGGACTTTGACGCTTTATATCTCGAGATTGCGTTAATCGATTTTAAAACAAATTACATATTATAAATCAGTAAAAGAGTCACTATAAACTGTAAAAAATTCAATGAAAAATAACAAAAAATAAAAAAGTTGAAAAATTAATTTTTTAAAATTTCCTTCCGGTGACGACCGGAAGTGACGGCGGACATTCTCTTGACCGAGGTGCATCAGAAAAACGATAGATCTATCATCTCTGAAAATTTCAGCCGTCTATCTTTACTCGTTTTTGAGAAACCTGACAGACAAAATTGACTTTTAAAAAATCGTTTAACGACGATCACTTCCGACCGGAAGTGAATTTTGAAAAACTGTTACGGCGGTACAAACTTCATATGACGGGGCATCATCCCTGAAAATTTGACTAAAATCGGTCGAGCCATCTCTGAGAAATCGCCTGCACAAAATCGGTAAGAAAAAAAAAAAAGAATAAGAATAATAAGAAAAGTGAAAAAGAAACAATAGAATAATAGAAGGGTCTTCCGCTGAAGACGGAAGACCCTAATAATAATAATAATAAGAAAAGTGAAAAAGAAACAATAGAATAATAGAAGGGTCTTCCGCTGAAGACGGAAGACCCTAATAATAAGAAAAGTGAAAAAGAAACAATAGAATAATAGAAGGGTCTTCCGCTGAAGACGGAAGACCCTAATAAATAAGGTCTCTTTTTGTCTTTATTTAAATGGAATAGTGTTTTTCAACGTGTACTTCATTCCAACAACCCCTTTGTGAATAGTATTTTTGTTTGAAAATCAAAAAAAAAAAAAAAAAAAAAAAATGGATAGAAAGAAAAGGAGAGAAAGAACAAATCTTGTGGCTCCGGCGAGATTAGAACACCCAACTTATGCAGGTGTCATAACAGAATTTCAGCAAAGGTTCACGTCAAAACATGGCTGACGCAAAATAATTCCCGAATTTCTCTTTGAATTCGGGGCGTTTCCGCCCGGGACAGGAGCTGATTTTTTGTATGAGATGAAAAACAACGTGTAAGATGTCTGAGTATTCAGGTTTTGTAACAATGCGAGGTCATTTGAAATATTGATGCGTGTTTGTTTGTAGAGGGGGGTGAAAAGGCCAGAGCTTGATTTTCGTCGTAAATAAATCGAAAGTAGAATTTTGAGGTGTGGATCTCGGATTCGGTTAACGACAAATAGGGGAATCCTAGAACAATGACTGATGCATTTTACACATGTATTTCAGCGTTGAGAATTTTTTTTCGTGTCGTTTACTATTATGTTTGACTGTTTTATTATGCCAGGATTGATGAAATCTTGATAAATGTAGAAATAACGAAATCAGTAACATGTAAATTTATTCGGTAAAAAATCGATAACAGTTATTTTCACAGTTCTAACATTCATAAGTAGTTCAAACGCTATCGTAGATACAGACTAAACGGAAAACAAGAAATATACATGCACCAGAAATATTACACGACTGCTTACATCCCGTGTACTGTGTAAATTTTAATTCCCCGTACAGGTAATGCCTGCCGTTTGATCTCAGAAATTTCTTCTAAATTGTTCAATCCGCTGCATATTTGGCAGACAATTATAATGGGGTCCGAGGTACATTTACACGAAATTTCATTAGGATTGAGTGAAGGGCTCGGGAGTTAGAATTTTTTTCTACAGTACATGTGAAGCACGCTAATCGAAACTCAAATGCCCAAAAATTCATAACTCTGTTAAAAATGAACGAATTGGCCTGGCCATTAGTACAGTAATCTAGAATAGTATTAGGTTAAAAGTACAGGTCAAAGATCAAGTAAAATCAGGCCAGAAAAACTAAATGATTTTGTGAATCGGGGTGGGGTGGGGGTCGGTGCGTGTACTGTGTAAATTTGGACTCCCCGTATAGACAATACGCGCTGTTTGATCTCAGAAATTTCTTCTAAATTGTTCAATCCGCTGCATATTTGGCAGACAGTAAGAATGGGGACCGAGGTTCATTTACACGAAATTTGATAAGGATTAAGTGAAGGGCTCGGAAGTTAGAATTTTTCTTTACAGTACATGTCAAGCACGCTAATCGAAACTCAAATGCCCCAAAATTCATAACTCTGTTAAAAATGAACGAATTGGTTTGGTCATTAGTAGAGTAATCTATAATGGTAATAGGTTGAAATTAAAGGTCCAAGATCAAAGATCAAGAAAAACCAGGGAAGAAAAACTAAACAATTTTGTGTGACTCGGGGGGGGGGGGTGGAGTGTCGGTTACTTCTGTATTAAACGTAAAATATTTAATTCTAAATATTACAATTTACACAATTACTAAATGATAAACATGTGTTAGAACAATGTATAAGCGTGTTATTAAAGATGTAACTATTTATTTTTCTGAACATTTTTAACTAGATACACAAATACGGGGGAAAGCGCTATTATTATAACTTCTTTTACAAAATTAAAACGGAAAAGAACAGAATTCATCATTTCAAAGATAAAATCGTAGGTCTAAGCGAAAAATGAGTTGAACAATTTTGCGGCACTTGAGGCTTGAACCCGGGTCGCCTGGGCATATGTCCACGACTCTAACGACTGAGCTTCTCGGACGCTCGCTTCAGGACTTTGACCCTTAATATCTCGAGAATGCATTGATCGATTTTAAAACAAGTTACATATTCTGAATCAGAAAAAGGGTCACTATCAACCCTACCGAAAAATATTTTAAAACAAAAAAGTTGAAAAATTCGATTTTTTAAATTTGCTTCCAGTAACGACCGGAAGTGACGGCGGACATTTTTTTGACCGAGGTGCACTATAAAAACGGTAGATCTATCATATCTGAAAATTTCAGCTCTAAATCTTTACTCGTTTTTGAGAAACGTCGCAGACAAAATTGACTTTTAAAAATCGTTTAACGACGATAACTTCCGACCGGAAGCGAATTTCTAAAAACTGTCGCAGCGGTATAAACTTCAGTTGACAAGGCATTGTCCCTGAAAATTTGAAGAAAATCGAAAGAGTCATCTTCGAGAAATCGCCTGCACAAAATTTGTAAGACAAAAAAAGAATAATAATAATAATAATAATAATAAGAAAAGTGAAAAAGAAACAATAGAATAATAGAAGGGTCTTCCGCTGAAGACGGAAGACCCTAATAATAAGAAAAGTGAAAAAGAAACAATAGAATAATAGTAGGGTCTTCCGCTAAAGACGGAAGACCCTAATAATAGAGGAAAAGAAACAAAGCAATAACAATAAGGTCTTCCGTTGGAAACGGAAGACCTTAATAAGAAAAGTGAAAAAGAAACAATAGAATAATAGAAGGGTCTTCCGCTGAAGACGGAAGACCCTAATAATAATAAAATTAAGAAGAAAAGTGAAAAAGAAACAATAGAATAATAGAAGGGTCTTCCGCTGAAGACGGAAGACCCTAATAAATAAGGTTTGTTTTTGTCTTAATCTAAATGGAATAGTGTTTTTCAACGTGTACTTCATTCCAACAACACCTTTGTGAATAATATTTTTGTTTGAAAATCAAAAAAAAAAAAAATGGATAGAAAGAAAAGGAGAGAAAGAACAAATCTTGTGGCTCCGTCGAGATTAGAACACCTAACTTATGCAGGTGTCATAACAGATTTTCAGCGAAGGTTCACGTCAAAACATGGCTGACGCAAAATAATTCCCGAATTTCTCTTTGAATTTGGGGCGTTTCCGCCCGGGACAGGAGCTGATTTTTTGCATGAGATGAAAAACAACGTGTCAGATGTCTGACTATTCAGGTTTTGTAACAATGCGAGGTCATTTGAAATATTGATGCGTGTTTGTTTCTGGAGGGCGGTGAAAAGGCCAGAGCTTGATTTTCGTCGTAAATAAATCGAAAGTAGAATTTTGAGGTGTGGATCTCGGATTCGGTTAACGACAAATAGGGGAATGATAAAACAATGACTGATGCATTTTACACATGTATTTCAGCGTTGAGAATTTTTTTTCGTGTCGTTTACTATTATGTTTGACTGTTTTATTATGCCAGGATTGATAAAGTCTTGATAAATGTAGAAGTAACGAAATCAGTAACATGTAAAGTTATTCGCTAAAAAATCGATAACGGTAATTTTCACAGTTCTAACATTCATAAGTAGTTCACACGCTATCGTAGATACAGACTAAACGGAAAACAAGAAATATACATGCATCAGAAATATTACACGGCTGCTTACATCCCGTGTACTGTGTACATTTTAATTCCCAGTACAGGCAATGCCTGCCATTTGATCTCAGGAATTTCTTCTTAATTGCTCAATCCGCTGCATATTTGGCAGACAATTAGAATGGGGTCCGAGGTACATTTACACCAAATTTCATTAGGATTTAGTGAAGGGCTCGGGAGTTAGAATTTTTTTCTACAGTGCATGTGAAGCACGCTAATCGAAACTCAAATGCCCAAAAATTCATAACTCTGTTAAAATAAAACGAACTGATCTGGCCATTAGTACCGTAATCTAGAATGGTAATAGGCTGAAAGTAAAGGTCCAATATCAAAGATCAAGTAAAATCAGGCCAGAAAAACTAAATGATTTTGTGAATCGGAAGGGGGGGGGGGGGGTTGGTGCGTGTACTGTGTAAATTTTAACTCCACGCACAGGCAATACTCGCCGTTTGATCTCAGGTATTTCTTCTAAATTGCTTAATCCGGTGCATATTTGGCAGACAATAAGAATTGGGTCCGAAGTATATTTACACGAATTTTCATAAGGATTGAGTGAAGGGCTCGGAAGTTAGAATTTTTTTTCTACAGTACATGTGAAGCACGCCAGTTAAAACGCAAATGCCCAAAAATTCATAACTCTGTTAAAAATGAACGAATTGGTCTGGTTATTAGTACAGTAATCTAGAATGGTACTAGGCTGAAAGTAAAGGTCCAATATCAAAGATCAAGAAAAATCAGGCCAGAAAAACTATATGATTTTATGAATCGGGAGGGGGGGGGGGGAGTCGGTGACTTCTTTATTAAACGTAGAATATTAATATCTAAATATTACATTTTACACAATTACTAAATGAAATACACATGTTAGAATAATGTATAAGCGTTGTATTAAAGATGCAACTTATTTATTTTTCTCAACATTTTAACTTTATTTCAGTATGAATACATAGCTTTGGATCTCAATACACAAATACGGGGAAAAACGCTATTATTGTAACTTCTTTTACAAAGTTAAAACGGAAAAGAACAAAATTCATCATTTTAAAGGTAAAATCGTAGGTCTAAGCGAAAAATGAGTTGAAAAATTTTGCGGCACTTGAGGCTTGAACCCGGGTCGCCTGAGCACGTGTCCACGACTCTAACGACTGAGCTACTCGGACTCTCGCTTCAGGACTTTGACCCTTAATATCTCAAGAATGCGTTGATCGATTTTAAAACAAATTACATATTCTGAATCAGAAAAAGGGTCACTATCAAACCTACAGAAAAATATTTTAAAACAAAAAAGTTGAAAAATTCGATTTTTAAAATTTGCTTCCAGTGACGACCGGAAGTGACGGCGGACATTCTCTTGACCGAGGTGCACTAAAGAAACGGTAGATCTATCATCTCTGAAAATTTATGCTCTAAATCTTTACTCGTTTTTGAGAAACGTCGCAGACAAAATTGACTTTTAAAAATCGTTTAACGACAATAACTTCCGACCGGAAGTAAAATTTCTAGAAACTGTCGCAGCGGTATAAACTTCAGATGACGAGGCATTATCCCTGAAAATGTGAAGAAAATCGATCAAGCCATCTCCGAGAAATTGCCTGCACAAAATTTGTAAGACAAAAAAAGAATAATTAATAATAACTAGAGCAAAGCTCGTTGCAAAACAACGAGTGGGTTTTCCGTTAATGTCGAAAGTAACGCTAGAAATACCTCTAAGAAGCAGAGTTCTTAAACTATTAACAAAAGTAACTTAAGTACAAAAGATAAAAAAAATCGAGTGATTCTTGGTACGACTTAACAAAATCCGAATTGTTTTAAGTACGAATTAACAAAAACCTTAACCTATTCAAGAACGACTTAACAAAAAAATCAGAATGTGTTTAAGTACGACTTAACAAATTTCACTTCATTTTAGGTACAAGTTAACTTTAAATTGAACTAACATCTCATTCTCTCACCAGAGGTCGTGCTACACAAGCTTCGCTTAAACCTCTGTCAACGCCGGAAAAATAGTCTGTCACATGATCAAAACAAGCATGGCAAACACATGGCATTGTTGACTCGTTTCTTCTGTACAATCAGCTTGAAGGGGACTCATCGACGGGCGAAGACTTTGAGGACACGTTTAAAAACATCACAGGAGATGACATTAGTGCTGATTTATGTAAAATCGTCGATAAATCGGTAGCGTACAAAAACTGATTTTTCAAACATCTGTCAAACTAGATCATGTGATCATATTTTAATTTTTACCTCCGCAAAATAGTTCTCCCAGTAACGTTGAAATAAAAATAAATAAAGGCGTTAAAGATTTAAATTTAATTATTTATAATCATATTCATAGATAAAAGGAATAACTACTAAGATTTTGATTACATTTTGCCCATCGTTTAAATTTGTACAAGAATCTTGTACATCGGGCGTTGACAGAGGTGTAAGCGAAGCTTGTATAGCACGACCTCTGGTGAGAGAATGCTAACATCTATTGTCTTAACCCAGAATGCAAAATTAAAATTTCCTTAAAAATCATTTTTTTAACGCTTATATCCCGCATTCAATCGTCCAAATTTTATATGGATTTCAGTTTTAAATTGAGCTTGATAAGCTCTTTTATCGTATATGATTAATGACAAATTATTGCTCCAGAAATAGTTATGAAAAGCTTTTGAGCTTTCCTGGCCCCTAATTTGAGGGGCCAGCCGTATTCTTGATATCAAATAAAAGGTCTCGTTAATTTAAAAATATTTTGTTCTTCAAGTGTTCAAGAATTGTTGACCGTTCAAGTTATATCAGAAACACTGTATTTTATGGGCTGAACCCTTAAACTCCTTAACAGGGCCACCAACAAAAAAAATTGTTTAAAACATTTTGAGCAACTTTTCCTCTACACTGCTTGTCAAAGGGTTGACCTTTCGTACTGTGTGCTTGTTGCATCATCAATTGTCAGAAACATATCCATGTATACTTTACTTTTGTATACCTCTGTGAATATTTTCCATGTAAAATTACTATGAACCAGACAACACTGAGATTGTAAACATTTCAAAGGGCCTCGCTTATATTATTTCAGAGAATTTTGCTTTGACCTTGACCTATAAATTAGAAATATTTCCAGCTGGCATAAAACTTCTAATTCAATCTCATTTCCCCTAACATACAGGCATTTTTGTTCAATCTGACCAAGATTAAGCATATCTGGGAAATAATCTTTGATCTAAAACTAATTTTAAAGAGATCTGCTATGACCTTCACATTGACTTGGTTCAAAGTCACTGCACACCATTAACCAATAAGCTCTGTTTAGGTAAAGTATTAGCCAAATAGGGGCTAAAAGAAGAGTATATATATGCTCATAAAATATGGATTTTTGTGGAATCTGATGACCTTGACACTTGATCTACAAATATCATTCGAGGTCATTGCATATCCTTTGATCAAAGGTAGCATGTGGGTGAAGTATGAGCCTGATTGGAGCAAAGGGAGAGAAGGTATACTCCGGACAAGGATTTTTTAAATATAATTCTGCTATGACCTTCACAGTTTACATGTACCTTGAAAATAGGTTCAAGGTCACTACACACCCTTTACTCAAAAGCTCTGCTTATGTGAAGTCTGAGCCAAATTGAGCTAAGTGGAAAGTATAAATGCTTTGAAAAAAGGATTTTTTTTCATGATCAGATATGATATTCACCCTTTACCTACAAATTTCATTCAAGGTCACTGCACATTAACCATAGAGACACTCAGTGAGTATTAGCCAGATTGCACCAAAGGGAGAGAAGATTTGCCCCAGTCAAGTATTTTATATATAATTCTGCTATGACCTTAACCTTATACCTAAAAACATGGTTCAAGGTCACTGCACATCCTTTACCCAAAGGAACCCTGTGGATGAGGTATGAGCCAGATTGGGCGAAGGGGAGAGAAGCTATGCTCCGGTCAAGCAATCTCAGATGGACAAAGTGAACGGACAAACTGATCACTAGAAGGCGCCCGCATAAACATGTTTTTTTATCTAATTTGAAATAGTATCCATGCTATCTGCCCATGGTGAATAGTCTTCAAAACCATTCATCGGCAGAATTCGATTTCCCTCCTTTTTAAACTCGGAACACCTCTGACCTAATCAGATCGCCGCATTAAATACAAAGTTCGATAACTCTAATTTGTTTATCATCAAGAAATTCTGCATCGCTGACATATAAAGTTTTCTTCGGTATAATAAAATACCAACTACCGGTAACTGACTATTCGGCCAATAGCAGATTTATTGTCCCCTCTACAGCAACTTTTTCCCTTGGCTTTGCCTCGTGAAATAGTTGCTGTCTTGGGGGACAACAAACTTGCTATTGTCCTCATACCCAGTAAATAGGTATATAATGTCCCATCCACCTACATTTCATGTTATATAACCTCCCATTTGTAACCTTCAATTTCACTGTGTAGTCAACACAACAGTTATAGCCGCAAGTATCACAATTTATTACTTCTTCTCATGTACTTAATATTAGGGGCCTTAATATTGCTTACCAATTTTAACAAGAGACATCCCTCTAACTAATTATAATCATTAAAATTAATTTCATGAATCTACACAACACTAATAAGCCTTCAAGTACAGTCACTCTCAATTTTACAAAAATATTGACGGTACTTTATCCGAAACTGTCCCTTGTACCTTTAACTTAGTACACTAACATTTTATGAAAAGACGGTTTGTCTTAGAATAAGAAAGCTAATGCAATTCTGAGAAAAAGTATACCACATATTGGCAATTCCATTGAGGTTTAATAAAAATATGGCCATTTAAATGAACCTATCATTTCAAATTTCCTTTAGTAAACACAGATTTATAGAGTTCTCCATAGTAAAACATCTTTACCTGACTTTTTAGAGGTCAATTGTTGTTCAACCACCTTTAATAAGAAACCTTATTCTATACAACATACATCTACATGATATTATCATGATAAAAGCTTCACATCACTTAGAAATGCCCTTACATGTATACCCCCCCCCCCATCTTTTGAATTTCATAAAAAGTCATGGTTTAAAATGTTTTACCTAATTTTATGAAACTGGCAATTTCCTTGAGTCATTTCTCACACATATTTGAAAACAATCATCAATGATTCTAAAATTGATTTTTTTGTTTGTTTATTGTATGATTTGTACCATTTTAATTAACGAATGGACATGCTGTCCTGCATGTGATTTCTTGTTTTCATGAAAAAAAGTAAGCTAACAATCATATTTAGTGAATATCTAATCTATTCTGATTTCTAGTCTCCTTCTAATCATGCTGAAACAGTAAGACCTACAAGTTAGACATCTGCCTTAAATTAAAATTAAATTCAAACACACCAAGGTAGCTGGAGACGGAGTTGATTTCCATGAAAAATGTTTAAATTTGACATGTTTTTCTACTTTTTTATGCATATATACCTTAGAAGGGTAGAAATAGGTTGTTTCTTGTTCATTTCAAAAGTAATCATCATAGCAGATGTTATTTCAAAGTCAAATGTACATTTACATATCCTACATGTAATCTTAATGGAGACAATTGGATAGAGGGGTGGGGGGGGGGGTGATTTTTCAATTATGTAAACATACATAAATATCTTTATAAAAATAAAAAAAATAAAGGAAACATAATTGCATACTTTTATTGAAAAACAAATTTTCACAACAATTATGAATTTCTTAAAACAGCCTTAATTTTGTTTTTCATAATTTCTTATCAAACACAAACCACAACAATGCATGATGCTTTCTTAAAGTTCTATTATTGTTTATGCATTATCCGATTTAATTTGAATTACCGGTAAATAGTCTGTATAACACAAAGAATATGCATATGGGTACAGCTGACAGGTTAACCTTAAGAGCTGAAACCACAAGAATCAACAGGTAAAAGCCTTGGGGTGCCATGTGGTAACAAGAGTCTATTTTGAGCTGAAATAAAAAAAATAATTAGCTGTGTTAACATACATGTACAAGTAATAGCTGTGTTTACATTAACATATGCATAGTATTTCTGGAAAAAATACACTGACCATGCAGTGTAATAAGTATCATGACATATCCCAATAAATGACAAACACATGTTGGCAGTACAATATCAAAAATTTGCCTATCAAGTCATAATATTAAATCAAAGTACTGAAGTACTGGCGGGAGTTGATTTTATCGATTATTCAATGATATGTTATTTAGCACACAAGTAATTTCTAATCTCTCTTTAAATTACATACATTTTTATTATATGAACTCTCGGACTTCTCCAACAAGAATTTCGGAAAAACCCAATATGAATCATGTTGTGTAATATTTAAAGATATAATTAATTCCATCAAACTATGTATCAGTACAATCGCAACTTCTCGGGCCTTTCTGGCAAGCTCGGAAAAACACCTCGAATGTATTAACATCACCGGATGTTAGAATTTTATACAAAATGGAGTCGCTTCCCATTAAAATAAGTATCGGCTAGACAGCCTCGTGTATTGCTTTTGTGGTATATTTTAGGGTATATCATTGACTTTAATGAAGTCTAGCTCACATCTCAACAGATCCTAAAATGTATTGTGTTTATATCAAGTTTTATAAAAAGGGGGGTTGTCATGGACGCCTAGGTAATACATTCGAGGTGTTTTTCCGAGCTTGCCGAAAAGGCCCGAGAAGTTGCGATTGCGTATCAGTAATCGAAATATTTTTAAAAATTGTACACATGTCTGGATTCGAGCAATATTGAACTCTAGTATCGCTTAACCAGACGCTCGGCTGTCTCCGTTAATCTCCGACTACCAAGAGAGACTCAGTTTGTCGGAGATTTACGGAGACAGCCGCGCGTCTGGTTGAATGCTATGACGTAGGAATACATACGACTACACAAAATATCTAAATTCGTACTGTTTCGTACTGACTATTTTCAAGGTATTTATAAATACGTTTTCTTGAAAAAACAATGGTTCAGCATACATTACACCGAATTTATCTATTATTTCAAGAACTAACTCTTGTGAGCGGTGATGATTTGTGCTTAGGTCCAAACACTGTTTCACTTTCGGTTTGCCAGAGTAACTGCTTATGAGAGTTGATTAAAATCAACTCTCAAAAATTTTCTTAGGTATAGACACATATCAAATTGAGAGAGAGAGAGAGAGAGAGAGAGAGAGAGAGAGAGAGAGAGAGAGAGAGAGAGAGAGAGAGAGAGAGAGAGAAAGAGAGTTTATTACTTGTAGTACAACAGTCTATATTTCAATTCGTAAACTACAAAGGAATATTACCCATCCGAATAGCGTTATTGTTTTTTGCAAATAAATTTAGTGAGGGTTTTTTTTTTCTTTTCTTAAAAATTACATTTTAAAAACAATACTATGTGTAATAAGGATAAAACATGTACAAGTAAACTTAATGAAGAATTTTTAATAGATTATTTTTACAGAATGTGGTATGATGCATGTATGTCAATATGTTTACAACTAGCGTATATTTCGTTCGCCATAAATTACAAGTTTTTCGTAAATATCGTTTACTTGCGTGGTAACTATATATGGTCTAACCCAAATTTTCTTCGTAAAGCTACAGCTTTATGTACCACATATATGTTTTGTCACAAGTATACATTTAAAAAAAAATCCAAACTCCAACCGACCAATCTCCAACATTTGAAAATACATGTAACTCAATATGAATTTTTCATTCTCTGATATAAGTTCAGTGTTGTTTTTTTCGTGCATATATTATTTGTCTGCTGCAACAGCAGCCAATCAGCGGTAAGCTGAATCCACTAATAAGAAAGTTTGTGGTTTAGGAGCGGGTAAATTGTTTATGCATAACGTAGCTAACACTGACTTGATTGCGAGGCCGTCAAGAAAACCACACCAAATAATTTCATGAAACATAAATTGTCATTTAAATGTATTGTATTGTAAAGTAAAGGTTTTAATACACTTATTGCATCTTGCAAAACATGTGATGACTCTTAATCATCTGTTATATATCTGAATATATATATATGTACAAGATGGGAGAAATAATGATGGAGCAGACTGGGATTCGAACCTGGCCCCCTGAATCTCTAGTCAAGTGCTCTACCAACTGAGCTACATTTATCTGTCGCCGATATTCAAACCAGTCTGACCGTCACATTCTCCCTCTTCACCCTCGAAGATCACCCCTGGCTCTTCCCCTGGCAGGAGTTAACATGTCAGTTCCAGGGGTTGGTCACGACACCAATATTGTAACGGGATGGGAGAAATAATGAAAGACCGAATCAGGATTTGAACCTTGGCCCCCTGAATCTCTAGTCAGGTGCTCTACCAACTAAGCTATCTGGCGCCAGTATTCAAACCGGTTAGACCGTCACATATATAAAGAATTTTTTTAAACAATGGTGTTCAATAAAAAATAACACTCGCTACCTTCAGTTTTTGCCTGTAATTAATCGTGCGACCAGTTCTCACCAAGTACCATTTCTTACCAGTGCATTGTTACGTCACTTTATCAACACTTAAAATTATATACGAAAAATGATGAAACAATGCACTGGCAAGAAATGGTCCTCAGCGAGAACTGCTCGCACGCCAGTAGGCCTACTGCCAGTTGTCAGATTGAAAAAATATTATATAAAAATTACATTTAAAACATTAACAAAGACAATGAAAGTATACATCATAACGGATAAACAAGCAAAATTACGTTAACTGGTAAGGTGGAGCGCATAGTTCTAACTTGTAACATACATGTACAAGTACATGTACCAGATACCCGCTGGTCTGCTAAACCTTTCTAATGATACAATGATCGGCATCATCAAAATATTAAAGTCATGTTTTAACTCTGAAGTATACAATTTTATTTACTTGATATCATGTTTACATTTGGACTTAAAAAGTCTTCCTCACAAGAATATGTTTCTAGTTAGACCCTGCTTTGAATTTTAAGTTGAAAATTTTTCAAGGTAAAACATTTGGGAGTCAATTCTGTTATAAAAGATTTATAGATATTGTCTGGAGTAAAAAAATAACATATATCAGTGACAGTGTGCACGTACTTACATCCAGGCTAAATGTTAACCAGTTAACATGCCGACATTTTAAGCACTAAAGACAAAGAACTTAAAAATGAGTAAAAAGACTTACCTTCTTCAGTAACATCCACATTAATAACACTTTTAAATGTCCAACTTTTCTCCTTTATTACTCGTAACTCTTCATCAGCTTATCAACAGTTGATCACATCTGCCGACAGTACTGTGACTGTCAGAATTTCCTCGCAAACGATTCATACAAGTCTGAAGAATATATCCCTCCTTATACAAATACGAAGTAGTGTTCCCTGTGCATGTTAATGTGCTTCACTGTGGATTGAAAGTGCATGTAAACGTACAACATGTACGGCGAAAAAATACACAACTTCTCTTCTGCGTTTCGGCCTCCATGGCTCTGTCTTTCCCACAATGCCGTTCGTTATTGTTTATGTTTGGGGTTACAGACAGGGAGGCCCCGACAGAAATTTGCTCTGCGCGGACACATAGCACGTTTAAATAAGTAGTCATGTATGTTCACTGCATTTATAAATGATATAGATAAACAGAATAAAACTGTGAAATTTAATCACAACAATAACAATAAATGCTACACCCTAAAACGGCATTGTTCGCTTGTGTGTCTATGTAAACAATTAACTCGTTCATGTACGATTCTCGCATATTTGTTTTATGAAATTACAAATAAATATAGCACAGGGGTTGCTTAA
The DNA here is from genome assembly GCA_020458035.1 of Magallana ariakensis. Taxonomy (NCBI): domain Eukaryota; kingdom Metazoa; phylum Mollusca; class Bivalvia; order Ostreida; family Ostreidae; genus Magallana; species Magallana ariakensis. The sequence goes on from CM035813.1 coordinate 77,145,736, forward strand.
TTTCATACCAAATGACGTAATTTAATTCATTAAAAGTAATCTAATTATTTTTTTTTCATAAAATGATAACATTTTTAGCTATCAGAAAAAGACGTGTATGAACTGCTGACCCCTAAATATAGGGGCCAGCCCTTTTTTCTTTATTTGATCTGAAAGCCCTTGTTATTCTTAACAACTTTTCTTCTATATGTTATAACAAAATATTTTTAGTTTAAAAGTTATAATACAAAAAGCAACAAAAATTCAGCCCCGAAAAAACCTTAAACTTTGGCGATATATAGCTCAAACACTAAAAAAGAAATTTGCCAAAACTTCCATGCTAGCACAATTTCAACACGTTGGCTACAATTTTGCCAAATTGCATGCAACTATCATGTGTAGTTCCCGAGATCAACTCTGGACAAAAGACCCCCCAATTTTCAATTAAAGGGCAATAACTCATAACCGGAAGTGAATTTTAAAAATTTGAAAAAACCGTTTTTAGACCTTAACATTATCTACAAACCCTGAAAGTTTCATAGCAATCAGTCAAAAAATCTTCGAGAAATGGGCTGCACAAAATTTGCGGGAAAAAAAAAATAATAATAATAGGAAACAGTAGAATAACAGTAGGGTTTTCCGTTGAAAACGGAAAACCCTAATAAGAAAAGTGAAAAAGAAACAATAGAATAATAGAAGGGTCTTCCGCTGAAGACGGAAGACCCTAATAAGAAAAGTGAAAAAGAAACAGTAGAATAATATAAGGGTCTTCCGCTGAAGACGGAAGACCCTAATAAGAAAAGTGAAAAAGAAACAATAGAATAATAGAAGGGTCTTCCGCTGAAGACGGAAGACCCTAATAATAAAAAGAAACCGAAGAATAACAAAAGGGTCTTCCGTTGGAAACGGAAAACCCTAATAATAATAATAAAAAAAACAATAGAATAACAAGAGGGTCTTCCGTTGGAAACGGAAGACCCTAATAACTAGACACGATCTCGTTGCGAGCAACGAGGAGGTCTTCCGTCCGATTTTAAGAAGATGTAATGACGTACATTGCCCCTAATCTTCGTCAACGAAACATATCTGGAAATGGAGGCGGGATCTAAGAGTTATGGATGAACGACTATATACCCCTCTGGTGTCACTTATTTGAGGGATCAGCTCCTTTTCCTTCATTTCAGTTAAAAGGTATTTTTGTGTACCGGTAATAAGTGTTTATAATTTAATTACCGTTCTTGGGATATCTGGAAAATATCGTTTTGAGAACCGATCCTATAACCCCTTTTAGGGTCCAGATAAAAAACAATATATGGTTGTAGATTGTTAAGCACATTATTTTAAGCATCTTCTATTTAATATTGCTTTTCAGAATTTTCCTCCATTTCGAGATATTGAGGATCAAAATTTCGGACTTCTGACCCCTTAAAATCCCTAATTACGTAACGAAGGAGTGAGCAATTGCCATGTATAGATAAATTACGTCATGATGAACATAATTGCTTCTCTAATGTATTACAAAATATTTCAAATTTAAAAGTTATCATTTCAAGTTATCATTTTACAGCCCACTCTGCCCCTAATTTGAAGGGCCAGCCCCTTTTCATTGATGTCATAAGGAAGCTCTTGTCAATTCAAACACATTTTGTTTAACAAGTGTTTATAAATTTTGTACCGTTCTCGAGATATCTGGAAAAGGTCGTTTTAGGGGCCGACCCTGTAACTCCTTTTAGGGACCGGATAACAAAGGAATTTTGGTTGCATATTGTTAAGCACATTATTTTGAGCATCTTCTGTTCAATATTGGTTTTCAGAATTTTCCTCCATTTTGAGATATTGAGGATCAAAGTTTCGGACTTCTGGCACCTTAAAATCCTTAATTACGTAAGATATGAGTAAACAATTGCCATGTATAGGTAAAAAACGTTAATATAAACATAATTGCTTCTATAACGTATAGCAAAATTTTTCATAGTTAAAAGTTATCATTAAAATACTTTAGAGCTCTTTCGACCCCTAATTTGAAGGATCTTGATGTCAAATGAAAGCTCTTGATTTTATAAAGTTTTTTTGTTCTACATGTTATAACAAAATACTATCGAGAAAAGAGATATTGAAATAAAACCACTTAAATTCACGATGCTTTTTTAACTGTAATTTTCGAGCTCCGGCGAGCTTCGGCGTTTTTGGTCACCGGTCAATATAACTACCACAATTCAGATCTACAACCTTTCGTCTACAATCCCTGAAATTTTGAACTCAATATCTTAAATCGTTTAGGAGTTTACCCCTGGACAAGCAGACCCTCTGAAAATCGCTAAATTGTGAATATCTCAAAACAGGAAGTGACGTCATCAACAAAAACAATTTCCAACAAGGTTCAGATCAATACCTATCAGATCTTAAAATTTGACGTAAATCGGTTGGGCCGTTTCTGAGAAATCGCGTGCATAAAATCGGTAAGAAAAAAAAGAATAATAATAATAGGGAAAAAGAAACCTAAGAAAAACAATTAGGTCTTCCGTTGGTAACGGAAGACCTTAATAATAATAGGGAAAAAGAAACCGGAGAATAACAATAAGGTCTTCCGTTGGAAACGGAAGACCTTAATAATAGGGAAAAAGAAACCGAAGAATAACAATAAGGTTTTCCGTTGGAAACGGAAGTCCTTAACTAGACATGATCTCGTTGCGAGCAACGAGGAGGTCTTCCGTCCGATTTTTAGAAAAGGAAATGAAATTGCCTTTGATCTTCATCAACGAAACATATCAGGAAATGCGGGGGGATCTAAATGAGCGATGGATGAAGGATGATATACCCCTTATATACACACTGGATCTTGAATTTGACGACCCATCCCCTTTTTCTTAATATCAAAATAAAGCTAATGTTATGTCAAACAGATTTTGTTCAACAAATGTTTAGAAATTATAATATCTGGAAGAGATCATTTTAGGGACCGGCCCTATAATTCTTTTTAGGGACCGGGTAACAAAACAATGATGGTTGCATATTGTTAAGCACATTATTTTGAGCATCTTTTGTTCAATATTACTTTTCGAAATTTTTCTCCATTTTAATATATTGAAAATCAAACTTTCGGAATTCTGGCCCCTTAAACCCTATAATTACGTAACAAAGGAGTAAACAATTGTCATTTATAGGTGTATAGTGTTTCGATGAATATAATTGCATAATAATGTTTTACAAAATATTTCACAATTAAATGTTATTATCAAAAGACTTTTAGCCCCTTAAATCCCCTAATTACGTAGCATATGAGAATCATATATGGATGCATAACTGTAAGATTAACATTTTTGCTTCTAAAACATATAACAAATTACTTCTCACTAAAGTGATATTGAAGAAAGACTTCAGAGCACTTTTGGTCCCTAATTTGAGGGGCCAGTCCCTTTTTCTTGAAGTCAAATGAAAGGTCTTTTGATATTACACATATTTTGTTCAACAAGTGTTTAGAAATTCGTTACCGTTCTTGGGCTATCTGGGAAAGAACGTTTTAAGGGCCGACCCCTTATCTCCTTATTGGGGCCCTAGAACGAAATTTTGATGGTTGAATTTTGTTAAGAACATCATTCTAAGCATCTTTTATTCTATATTGCTTTTCAAAATATTTGTGCATTTTGTGATATAAGTGATCGAAATTTTGGACTTCTGGCCCCTTAAAACCCCTAATTGCGTAACATATGAGATTTTATTTTATAATATATAGTTCCATTAGAGTAAGATGAACATTTTTGTTTCTTAAACATATTACAAATTACTTCTCACTAAAGTGATATGGAAGAAAGACTTCAGAGTTCTTTTGCATCCTAATTTGAAGAAAAAAAAATAACTAGATAGGATCTCGTTACGAGTAACGAGTAGGTCTTTCGTTCAATTTTTCATATGATACGATTTGAATATTAATGAAATTTCGGGATTCTCCCTCAACCCATCCCTTTCAGGTTATGTATACGATTGTCAATATTTTTTACAATGCTTAACAAAGTGTTTTGCTTTTTCACATATAGCACTTTAAGATTTAAGATCTTAGTCCCCTTAAATCCCTAATTATCTCATCAATGTGTGTGGCAATGAGTTTGACAAACATATATTGTTACGATCATCAACTTTGCTTTAATAATGCATTACAAAATCATCGTTTTTAAGTAATGTGTAAGAGACTTTACAAGTGTCTGGGTCCCTAATTTAAGAGGCCAGCCCCTTTTTTCTTGATCTCATTCAAAAGGTCTCATGAATACTAACATGTTTTGTTCATACACATATCTTAAATTGTTGTTCATTTTCAGATACAAATGATTAAATATTTTAGGGGCCAGCCCTCTAGATACTTAATGGGGACATCCATTGGTGTTTTGATTAGTGGAATCGATTAGTATTATCAATACACAAATTTTCTCTTCTACAATGTTTAAGAAAATATGTCTCCTTCTCTAGATATATCGCGTTAAAAGTTAAGTATTGTTGCCGCTTAAAATCCCTAATAACGTAATAAATGGGCGTGACAATGATTTTTTCTGATAGATATTGTTACGATCAACAACTTTGCTTCTATAATGCATTTCAAAATCTTCATCGTTTTTAAGTTATTTGTAATAGAGTTATCGAGTGTTTTGGACCCTAATTAAAGGGGGCAGCCCCTTTTTCTTTATTTTGTTGAAAAGGTCTCTCAAATACAAACATATTTTGTTGTCACATTTACCAAAAAAATTTTGTTCATTTTTGAGATACAAATGATTAAATATTTTAGGGGCCAGCTCGCTAGATCCTTAATGGGGACAAACATTGGTGTTTTAATTAGTGGAATCTATTAGAATCATCAATGCAAACATTTCTCTTCTATAATGCTAATGAAATAAATCTCCTTCTTTAGATATTTTGCTTCAAAGATTTAGTACTTTGGCCCCTTAAAATCCTTAATTATGTAATAAATGGGCGTGGCAATAATCTTTTTATGATAAATATTGTTACGATCAACAACTTTGCTTCTATAATTTATTACAAAATCGTTATCGTTTTCAAGTTATTTGTAATAGATTTTACGAAAGTTTTGGCCCCTGATTACAGGGGCTAGCCCCTTTTTCTTGATTTTGTTGAAAAGAACTTTTGATACTCTACCACTTTTGTTATATTTATTTTAACAAAATATCAAGTGATAAAAAAATATAGATCAAAACGTGTGAAAATTTTGATTTGAAATTCGTACCCAATTTTCGTGCCTAGACGAACTCCAAGAAATGGCGCCACTTGCGTAAAACGAAACCAATAGGCACAACTTCAAACTATGGACTACCTATCCTGAAAGCTTCATATTCATATCTCTGATAGTCTTCGAAATTAACTGTTCACGAAATGGGTCGTAAAAATTTACAAAATTAGCAATAAATCGGTACCGGAAGTGACAACGGCAAAAATTTTAAAAGCAAAAAAAAAAAAATTCAAACCAATTGCAATCATCTGTGAAAAAATGGTCGAAATCGGTCCAATAGTTTTTGAGAAAACGCTTGCAAAAATTTGTGGAAAAAAAGAAGAAACTGTACGAAAACAATTAGGTCTTCCGTTGGAAACGGAAGACGTTAACTAGATACAATCTCGTAACGAGTAACGAGTAGGTCTTCCGTTAAATTTTTTAAACGATACGATTAAAATATTAATGAAATTTCAGAATTCCCAATTAACCCCTCCCTTTCAGATAATGCATACGATAGTCAATACCCTTAACAATGCTTAACAAAGTGTTTTGCTTTTTCACATACAGCACATTAAAGATTTAAGATTTTAGTTCCTTTAAATCCCTAATTATGTCATCAGTGGTTGTGGCAATGAGTTTTACAAACTGATATTGTTACGATCAACAACTTTGCTTCTATAATGCATTACAAAATCTTGATCGTTTTTAAGTTTTGTGTAATAGACTTTACAGGTGTCTGGGCTCCTAATTTAAGGGGCCAGCCACTTTTTGAGTTAATTCAAAAGGTCTCACAAATACTAACATTTTTGTTCCTATACCTATCTTAAATTGTTGTTCATTTTTGAGATACAAACAATTAAATATTTTAGGGGCCAGCCCTCTAGATCCTTAATGGGTACAGACAGTAGTGTTTTGATTAGTGAAATCGATTAGAATCAATAATGCAAACATTTCTCTTTTACAATGCTTAAGAAAATATGTCTCCTTCTCTAGATATTTTGCATCAAAGTTTAAGTACTTTGGACCCTAATAATCCCTAATTACGTAATAAATAGGCGTAACAATAATTTTTTTCTGATAGATACTGTTACGATCAACAACTTTGCTTCTATAATGCATTACAAAATCTTTATCGTTTTTAAGTTATTTGTAATAGAGTTTACGAGTGTATTGGTCCCTAATTTAAGGGGCAAGCCCCTTTTTCTTGAGTTCATTCAAAAGGTCTCACAAATACTAAAATTGTTTGTTACTATACCTATCTTACATTGTTGTTCATTTTTGAGATACAAACGATTAAATATTTAAGGGGACAGCCCTTTATATCCTTTATGGGTACATACATTGGAGTTTTGATTAGTGGAATTGATATCAATCATCAATGCAAACATTTTCTCTTCTACAATGCCTAGAAATTATGTCTCCTTCTCTAGATATATTGCATCAAAGTTTAAGTACTTTGACCCCTAAAAATTCCTAATGCATTACAAAATCTTTATGGTTTTTAAGTTATTTGTATTTAACTTTTCGAGTGTCTTACCCCTATGTTAAGGGGCCATCCCCCTTTTTCTTGATTTTGTTGAATAGAACTTTTGATTTCTACTAATTTTGTTCTATGTTCTATATGTCTTAACAAAATATCAACTGATAAAAAGATACAGATCAAAACGGATGAAAATTTTGATTCAAAATTCGTACCCAATTTTCGCGCCTAGGCGACCTCCGAGAAATGGCGAATACATGCTACAAAACTTCAAAATTGTCTACCTATCCTGAAAATTTCCTAGTGATATCTCTGATAGTTTCTGAGTTTGTAGTTGCACAAAATGAGTCGTCAAAAATTACAATATGGCCGATAAATCGGTACCGGAAGTGACGACAATAAAAATGAAAAAAAAATGTATGGAGTATAGATTACGTCCAATCATCTGTAAAAAAATAGCTGAGATCGGTCGAATAATTTTTGAGAAATCGCGTGCACAAAATTTGGGGTAAAAAATACAATAACTAGAGCCGAGCTCGTTGCAAAGCAACGAGGAGGTCTTCCGTTGCAGCTTCGTGTCGAAAAGGGATTGTCAATACGATAATAGTCATGATGTTATATACTAGTGGTTATAAATGAGTAAACGGATGGCATGTATCAGCCCCTTATTGAAGAGGACAGCAATTCCAATCCAGCAATAATTCAGTCAAGTAAAAACACATGGTTTCTCTTCTTAATATATTTGACAGCGTATTAATTATTAAAATGTGTGCGAAATACATGTAAGAAGAATATGTCAGCAACTGCTTAACAGCAAATGCCGTATTTGTAATAATAAATTTTTATCCGCAAAGAGATTGACCGGTCAAAAGATTTTAGATCCTATTTTTGATTTATTTTCTGTTCATTGCATTTCAGAACAGTTACTATACATGTACATCAGTGGGATCTTGAACTTCTCAGATAGCCCTGCTTTATTAAAGGATGAGACATTGAAAATCACGTTGCGTAACTATTCACTGAAAAAAATAGTTTAAGGTCACAGCCTAACCCTTACTTTTTCTGGTGAAACTAAAACTGGATTTGACAAAAGAAGGAGACAGCATAGAATAGACATCTGTTTCAGTGATGTCTGTTATGATTTTGACCTTTGAATTATAAAGTTTATGGTCACTACACACTTATAAACCACAAGTACTGTTTCCAATGATCTATATTTTTGCCAGGAGAGAGAACACACGGTACAGACTACAGTGTATACAGTGCTATGATAATGACTCTCTACATAGACACTTTAGTTAATTGATGCCCTTAAAACAAAAAATACTGTAATGTACCTGACATCATTTAAATGGTGTCCCTCTGAAAAAACCCGGTCACTTAAATTATTGGCATAAAAATAGAAAGCTTTGCATGCAAATTTGTAAATCTTAAATTTTGATTAAGAATTTATTGAAACTTTACACAGTGGTCTGTGATATAACCATGACATTTAAAAATTATCGATGTCTTGATTCAAGTTCACTGTACATCCTTGACGTATGAATATATGGTCTGGACACCTGACCTCCACCCCTTTACCTAGAAACTTCGTTTGAAGTCACTACACACTCTTTATTCAAAGGCACTTTATGGATAAAGTATTAGAAGTACATGTAAGTAAGTTAAATGTACACAGACCCTATTACAGAGAAATTATACTTGTGGAAAAGTAAACATACACATCATTATTCGGCGCCATCAGAATGGGACGTCGACCCTAGTTATACATTTATATGAATAGATATTATGACTATAAATTATGGTAAGTACCTATTGTCATGTAAGAAGGGGGATTAACCAAGTGTTCTGTCCACAAGTACCCGAGTTACAAACGACTTGGATAAACGTATTTTTGAATTGTTATTTCATAGACAATGTATAATGCTGCATTTGTATATTAGGAAAGTATCCATTGCCAGTAATAATCTGTTTAGAAAATATGTGGTCACAATTTATCTACTTAAATGTAGCTTGTACACTGGTCCTGAACATATTTGAATAACTGTTCAATTTTTCTGCGATGTTTAGTACTGGTTGACGACAATGCGCGGATCTAGAGGGGGCGGGTGGGTGGGTAACTGGAAAATTCAAACAAACTTATCAAATGGACCTAGTAAAATTACTAATCGTATATACATGTATTCATTGGACACCCACTGGCAAACAACATTATCCCACGGACCCCCCCCCCCCACTCCTTAAGCGTCCGGGGGAAAATCCTGGAACCGCGAATGACATCGTATTTATCATGCCATATCCTTAAGGATCACGGGACTCCATGACTATGTGATTTTGTTAAGTTAAAAGTTTTAAAAATTGTAAACTTGTAGTTGATCCCGTGTTGTACATTTATTACGCGACCTCCGTGCGCTCATTTTGCGGTAAAAGTAAAAGCGCTGATCAGACAACATACACACACACCAAAACGATTTGGTAAAAAAAATTATATATCAACAATTCATGTCCGCGTGCACCGCATACGCATAAGTTCGAGTTGTAAAGTTCGCACGAATAAAAATCTCCGCAATCTACGGATTTGTAGCATTTTTAACCGTATGACCGCTACTAGATCTTCTACAACTGCCCGAATCTAAACAATTGTTTTTTAACATATCTATTACTCTTCAAACATCAACAAAACTTATATAAAATTCACACATGTTCCCACGAAAATGAAAGATATAAAAACAGTAACTGCAATGAGTTTGCTTCTACAAAGAATCAAACGACCATACAGAAAAACTACAAAAGCGATCATCTTACCGTTTCTATTTTAGGGCCGGAATCTTAATGTTACATTAATTAAAGTTTTGTAATTCAAAGAATTCAAAACTAATTATAACAATACAGGGTGAATTAAACATATTTGTTTTTTAAAATTCACGTGAATATGTACCTAAAATAATCACTGAATCCTTCAATTCCGGACATCGATCAGCGAGGATTTTTTTTATCGTGCGAGCCCCTCTCACATACATGTAACATTGCAACACGGAACTTTGGTTTTAAACTGCCTTACAATAAACGCTTTGAGAGTATTTAAAAAAAAAATCTTAATTTTTGTTCCTGTTCAATTAATGCATTCAAACTCTATTTTGCTCTCTCTCTCTCTCTCTCTCTCTCTCTCTCTCTCTCTCTCTCTCTCTCTCTCTCTCTCTCTCTCTCTCTTGGTACAACTTATAAGTGAGAATACTTATAATACTTTATACACTTATATACTAATTTGTGTTCGCCAAATATTAATTCATAAGACAGGTTGATCTGGCAGGGTGAGAATATCGTCTAAAAAGTGTTGAAGTCTGTCCTGTGAATGCTTCACAATCTCAGCAGTAATTAACGTAGATAATCATGAGTAAATATTGTAATCTTTAAAATGAAACGCTAGTCGATTTCACATGAACCGGTCAAAATTTCGGCGTTGTATTGAATTTAATCAATAAACATGCACACGTGTGATAGGGTAGAAGCACACGAAGCTTGACGTGTGTATTAGCTAGACCACCGCAGATCTCTTGTCCACTCGCGCGGGATATGCAAGGGATTGATTATGTGAATGTATACACAAATCCCAGTGGCCGTTTTTGGTTTAAAATGTTTGCAGTTTTATAAATGTTTTATTTTAAACAATATAACTATTTTGATGACATTGACAAGATATTGAAGAACACCTTTTATAAAGAGAACATAACCAACATATCTATTATTTTTTAATTATGAAGCTAAAACAGATTTCATCATTAACAGGTTAATCTTTTTTTTGTTGATCTCAAACATTATTTCTGTAGTTTTTAGAACATTTTAGACTTACAAACCCACCACTGATCTATGTCTGACTATGCTTCAGATGGGAATAATAATGCTTTTACTAATTTACACTCTATCGTTTAAATCAATTTGAGGATGAAAAAACGTTTATGTGTAATCGACATTCAAACAATTCTTTGTGTTTGCGGTTAAATAAAACCATGTATGCAAGACGCGAGTCTTGTGTATGTAGATCACGGCTGCTAGGTAGTTCAGCCGCGATCGATCTCCTCGGCCGCGGGCAAGGGGAGAGTTACGTAATGACACACACAGCTCAGAACTCAGGTACATGTAGATTTGATAATGATTAAAATGCATTACATATGTATTATTTTTTTTAGACTTAGATACCCACAATTGATATTTGTCTGACGATGTTTCAGATTGAGAATAATATTGCTTTTATATGTCTTAAACACTCTATCAATTACACTTAATTAATTTAAAGTGAATAAACTTTTATATGAAATCAAAATTCAAACAATTCTTTGTTTTTACGGCTAAACAAACCCATACAAGTAAGATGCAGATCTTGTGTATTAGATAACCGCTGACCGGGTTTATTCCCACGTAGCTAAAATTCTGAAATTCTTATTCCCACCTAGCTAAAATTGTTATTTTCACATCTGAGTGAGCGCTGAGTATAGTCTGTTTTAGGTGTGAACTACCTGTATAAAAATCACCTGTGATACATATATATAGTTAGATATTCTTGATAAATAAATATGGATTTACAGTGTTATAAAAATTTCAATTTAAGTACTATCAATTATTGAAAGGTTTAATATTTATAAATTAAGAAAATAAAATAAAATAAAATAAAATAAAAAAAAAACCCAATAAATAATAATAATAATAATAAAAAGAATAAATAAAATAAATTCAATAGGCTTGGCAATATTATTCCTAATTACTATTACTTCGGTCATCGTAGAGATCGGAATCTTCATACCAGACTTATACTTAAATGCAGCACTTTAAAACATCACCTTTTCTGTCGTAATATAGTAAATAACCCACTCTGCACATGCGATAAACCCGAAACTAACGAACACTATCTTTTTCGAATGGGGCCCTCTATACCAATGCAAGGTTCACCCAATGCAATAATGTTGCACTTGGATACTACACCTTTTACTACTGACGTCAATATTTTACTATATGGGGATACAAATCTTTCTTCAGCAAACAATGAAACAATTTTCAAAGCAGTTCACAAATTTATTTCAGCATCAAAACGTTTTTAAACAGAAATTTATCACACATCCTACATCCATTATGTTATTTTACTCACCTGGCATATTATTTTTTCCCTTAACGCATTTTTTCAAACACACTGTTAGTTTAGCCTTTAATTTTTCGTAAACATGTTTACAAAGACATTCCAACCTGGACACATCAATGATTTAAAATTTGTAAATTATATCTAAGGAAACGGATTAATATAAGTGTTTACTTGTGTCCGAATCCCTGCTTAATTATTTATCATTCTATATTTGTTTTATGTTGTATTCATTATAAACTATGGTTTACACTAAGCAATTGCCTAAATAAACAACACATGGCAGTAAATGTATATGATATTCAAAATAAGTTATAAATGCTGAAAAAAACCTTTTACGGTATATTGAACTAATGTAAACAAAAACATGGCACGAACCTTGTTTCATAATAAAATATTGTGAGCTCTGTATCTTTCTTATAACTCTACCACTGATCTCAAAGTTTGGTTGATCATTAGAAATGCCTAGAATTTTTTTTCCAAAATCGTGACCATGCCCCGTTAATGCAACGATGTGTGTGATTACTTTCTTATAGCTCAAAATTTACCTAAGATCATAAAACAAACATTTTTTTAATTATTACAATTTCCATATATTACATTCAATTAATTTTTTTAACATAATCTTAAAAATCTGTTATTTTTTATTTTTTATTATATATTTACATAAGGTCAATAATAGAACAGACTATAATTCACCTGTAATTAATTTCCTTTGATCTTTGACACCTTTACCTGTGCACCATTCCCACTTAGCTAAATTCAGTCACCCATAGAAAATTCAGAATTTTAGCTAGGTAGTCCGGCCGCGACCGATCTCCTCGGCCGCGGGCGAGGAATGCGTTACGTAATGACACACACAACAAAGAATCCAGGTAGATTTGAAATGCTTGCAGTAATATGACTAAAATATATTTCATAGAAGTACTTTTTTTAAATCCAGTGCATGTATTTTATAGAAAAGAAAAAGATTGTTTATATTTTCTCGTTCTCGTTTTTCTTAAGGATTCTCCACTAGAAGACCTAAACAGAAATGACTAAAGATAAAGCTGTAAGAAAAACATGTATACTTTAAAAAAAAAACTTTCTGTAATGAATTAAAGCATCCCGTATAAGCTGGTACACATTCAGTTGTTAATTTATGTCATTTGTGCGCACAAAGACTATTCGTTTACTTGCAAAATGAAAACAGGTACGTGTTAACAAGACAAGCTTTTTACACTCATATTACGCAATACCGGTACAAAATAATTTTGTAACGACATTATTAACATCATAATAAACAACTTTTCCAGCGACAGCTATATCAAAATATTAACCATTTTTGAGTATAAAGCGAAGACCTTTAAGGGCTCTAGGCCCCTAATTTAAGTGGCCGGCCCTTTTTCAATGGTGTTAAGAGAAAGCCCTTGATAATTTGCACATTTTTTGTTCTGTATGTGTTCAGAAAATTTTTTAAACTAAAACGTTACGAGACAAAAACACGACCAAAAATCAGCATTTTTTAAAACATAAAATTTAAATTAATTTTTTGAAACTTTAAATGGGAAAAATCGTACAAACAAAACTCAGAGGACAACGTTCAAAGTATCTATTTTCAAGATTTATGAGTTTGAAACACATGCCATGGATGGTTTTAGAGCCTTTGCGTGCACAGGAATGCCTATATTTTTTGGAAAAAGGGGAATAACTCGGCACCGGAAGTGATGATTTCAATGATTTTCAGTTGATGTTGAGAATTTGTAATATGCAATGTACCCTGAACATTTGAACGTAATAGGACAACAAACAAGCGAGATATTTGAGTTTAAAAAACGTCTAGAAGAAAAAAAAGAAAAAAAGAATTACCAACAGAATCAGTACAAGATCTTCCGTTCAAAAAGGAAGACCTTAATAAGAAACAGTACGAAAACAATACGGTATTCCGTTGGAAACGGAAGACCTTAATAATAATAACTAGATCGTTATCTAAGAATAATTATTAATATACTATATATGCGGAAAATTTTGTGTCAATTCCCTAAACTGAAGATGATCTACAATACCAGCTTCATTGCTTTGAAATAAACTGAGAAAAATGAAAATTACTAGCTATATAGTGAATGTTGACAAATCTAAAATCATAATTATGGGGAAAATCAGACAATTTGAAATTCATTAAGCCACTTTTAAGCAGCATTGGGGATTAAAGATAGCTTAACTAAAGGTCTTATTAACTCTGCCTTTTAGCATTTGTAAGTTCTCGTTAAGGCAAGCTTAAGGAAAGTCATTCATATTGTGCAAATGATGTAGATGTGTTTAAAAAAGCATATCATTCTAAAAAGAAATTGGAAGTTGAAGTCCGCATAAGTTAATATGATAGCATATAAAAGTAACCCGTATTATCAGTTACTTACTTTGAAAGTCGTTCCTTTCTACTGTAGTAAAATTGGGCAATCTACAACATGTGATTTCGGCATTTATATAATACCAGCTATCAATCCTGTTATCATCCACTATTTACTTTTTGCTAGATAGTCAGTCAAATTCCTATTATGATAGAGACAGATTAGCAATGACACGTATGTGATGGTACATTTTGTTTTTACATAATGTCCTTTCGCTAAGTGTCCCTAATCTGTTTAAAATGCGTAATTATAATATACGTAACAGGTATAGTGATATAAAGAAATATTAATTCCGATTGTCTGTTTTACTTTCGTTATCTGGGGTTTTTTTCATAGTGTATTGATAAAATTCCGAAAATTAACAATTCTTATTTTACGGTTTGTTTCAATAAGTTGTCAAAATGGTAATTTTTAAAATATATTGCAATACTAGTCAGAGATTTTTTCTAATTTCGAAAACCTATCTAATACAGTAACTGACTGGTTATAGAAGTGACACTATTTGTTGGACTTGAAGACATATATTGTACCTACATGTAAGCCCGAACACTAGGGGCAATATTTCTGTCTGAATTAGGCTCTAACAAATCATGTTCTGTACTACATACGCAATATGATTTCATGTAGCAATCAGCTAATCATGTCGCAAAACCTTTTGACAACTTTCTTTATTCAAGATTAGTGGACGAAGTTTAATTAGCTCTGGCGTTACAGTCAAACAATGTATGAAGTTAAGATTACGTCCAATCATCTGTGAAAAAAAAATGACTAAGATCGGTCGAGTAGTTTTCGAGAAATCGCGTGCACAAAATTTGGAAAAAAAAAATGATAATATTAAGAAACAGTGCGAAAACAATACGGTATTCCGTTGGAAACGGAAGACCTTAATAATAATAACTAGATCGTTATCTAAGAATCATTATTAATATGCTATATATGCGGAAAATGTTGTGTTAATGCCCTAAACTGAAGATGATCTACAATACCAGCTTCATTGCTTTTGAAATATACTGAGAAAAATGAAAATTACTAGTGAATGTTGACAAATCTAAAATCATAATTATGGGGAAAATCAGACAATTTGAAATTCTTTAAGCCACTTTTAAGCAGCATTGGGGATTAAAGATAGCTTAACTAAAGGTCGTATTAACTCTGCCTTTTAGCATATGTAAGTTCTCGTTAAGGCAAGCTTAAGGAAAGTCATTCATATTGTGCAAATGATGTAGATGTGTTTAAAAAAGCATATCATTCTAAAAAGAAATTGGAAGTTGAAGTCCGCATAAGTTAATATGATAGCATATAAAAGTAACCCGTATTATCAGTTACTTACTTTGAAAGTCGTTCCTTTCTACTGTAGTAAAATTGGGCAATCTACAACATGTGATTTCGGCATTTATATAATACCAGCTATCAATCCTGTTATCATCCACTATTTACTTTTTGCTAGATAGTCAGTCAAATTCCTATTATGATAGAGACAGATTAGCGATGACACGTATGTGATGGTACATTTTGTTTTTACATAATGTCTTTTCGCTAAGTGTCCCTAATCTGTTTAAAATGCGTAATTATAATATACGTAACAGGTATAGTGTAACAGGGGTATTTGTTGTATGTTGAAGAAATCAAACAAACGCCTGTTCGGGTTCTGGGCATCTCCAAATTTATTGGTATAAATAGTACAAAAATGAATAGCCCTACAATAAATAACAACAATATAAATATACAGCATAAAAATAGTACAATAGGAGTAAGTTGCGCTAAAGGGAAATAACTCTTTACATCAATCCTCCTTTATATATGAATTACATTATGCATTCATATCTTAAAATAGGTTAACAATTATATTTATCATATTCATTTATAATATCTATAAAGACATCACTATATCATTTTAAATCACAAAATATGGTTAAACATACCATTCTAAGGGAATGCGCTCGTACAATAGTCTATGGTATATATACATGTACTATATAGCTGGTATGGCTTATGACTGTCAACAAGAGGTAGAGTCTGTCATGTTTCAAAAGTCAGTTAAATACAGTTCTCAATATAATGGAACCTCTACTCTCTCTGATGTGTCAAAGAAATATCAAGACCCAGCTCCAAGAATTTGGAGGGAAATCTCAACAACCAATAAAATCAAAGAAGACAAAACTAAAAACCAATTGAATACCTAGAAACATTACATGTTTGGCCAGAACCTTAATTGCTGTAATTTAAACCCTAAGGCAATTTATGTCATGGTCAAGATAGCTGCCTGCTCTATTCAACTGACCATGACCGGATTTTTAAGTTTATAAAAGATTTTATTAGATACTTAAGTATTACGTTTGCAATTTACTTGTACAATAATTATTACCTAATTATATTAATTTAATTATCAATAAATTAATAACTTTTATTTATGGATTTATTAATTTAAAAATTAATAAATCTGTAACTCCTACAAACTCCCCCTCCTTTTAAAATGACTTCCACGTCATTTAAAGGAGACTTACCAATTCTGAGTCTGGAAGAAAAATAAAAACATATGTACAAACTGAAAACAATACAATCAAAATTTCTTGGTAAACATTTTTAAAAACTCTTTTGACATTTCTCTGTCCATATCCTTCAATTCCGAAGCCATTTCCTTAAAGCATGAAACTTTCTCTTTCCACTTGGTTGGTTGAAATGCTAACTGGCATACAACGTTCTCCATCCATTTTGGTTTCTGTCTAACTCTTGTTGACCTTCTTGGAATATTCTGATCATCATCATCAGCATCATTATCAGCATCATCTTGTATTTCATCTTGAGTATGCTCAAGAACTCCTGAAATACTACTTCTGCTATCGCTACTGCTACTGCTGTTGCTGGTATCAGGATCACCAGATGCCTCTGAGTTCTGATTAGGAGCGTCCTCCCTTGATCCTTCCTCCAGGCACTCCACACTTTCCTGATCGTCACCAGCCAAAGTGGGAATGCTTCCATCCTCAGACGTATCTTTGTTCTGTACAGGGTATTCCGCTGTCAGATAAATACTGTCATCATCAGACTCTATCTGATTATGGATGGATTCCTCAACCTCAATTTCCTCAGTTTTCTTCTTTTTCCTAATCCTGGGTGCTGGAACAGGTGTAGTCAACTTTGATCCAATAGGGAGTAAGAGATTCATATGAAGAACACTTTCTTTCCCTTGGTCATCCTCTCTCTTGACCTTAAAAACTGGGATATCTCTGTTAGGCTGACTGATGATATAATACGGATGATCTTCCCATCTGTCTTGAATCTTATGTCTTCCATCAAACTTGACAACACGAACGAGAACCCTATCACCTTCTTTCAAAGAAACTCCTCTGATCTTAGAGTCATAGTTTGACTTCTGCTTTGCCTGAGAATTCTTTATCGCTGTCTGTGCTTTCTGATATGCACTCTGGAGTCTATCTTTCAAATTCTCTACATATGCTGAAGTTGTTGAGTTCTGAACCTTATTTCTGTTTAATCCAAAAACTAAATCAATGGGCAAAATTGGTTCTCTTCCGAACATCCAAAAGTAGGGTGAAAAACCTGTTGAATCATGAATTGTTGAATTGTAAGCATGAACTAATGGGTAAATGTATTTCTTCCAATTGTGTTTCTGTTCTGGATCTAAAGTTCCAAGCATTGAAATTAAAGTACGGTTAAATCTTTCAGTAATTCCGTTTCCCATAGGATGGTAAGGAGTGGTTCTTAATTTGGAAATTCCGGTGATTTGACAGAGTTCCTTAATGATGTTACTACAAAAGTTAGCTCCTTGATCTGAGTGCAGTTTTCTCGGCAATCCATAATGCACAATAAATTCATTAAAAATAGCATCTGCTGTTGTTCTTGCCGTTTGATTCCTAGTTGGCACTGCAATTGTAAACTTGGTGAAATGGTCTGTCATGACTAATATATTTTGGATGTTTCCTTTTGATGGCTCCACTGTCAAATAATCCATGCATACCAACTCCAAGGGTTCTGTTGTCGTGATGTTAACAAGCGATGCTCGTTGATTATCAGGTGTCTTGAATTTAATGCATCTTCCACAGTCATTTATCCACTTAACTATGTCTGGATACATCTTAGGCCAATTAAAACTTTCTCTAACTAAAGCTATTGTCTTGTCTCGACCAGGGTGGCCCATATTATTGTGCAAATACTGTAGAATCAACTGACTGTATGTACATGGCACAACATACTGCTTCTGTACAATTCCGTCTCTATGTGTCACCCTGACAAGAATATTGTCTTCTAACTCTAACTTCTTAAAGTTCTGATGCAAAATAGCTTCTGTTTCACTATTGGCCGAGTTCTTTGGAGGCCTCTTTCCTTGTCTGATATAGTCTATAATAGAAGATATAACAGGATCTTCTCTCTGGATCTGCTTAAGATCAATATGCCTGTCAACCTTATCTAATACATCAGTAGTCTGTACTTTCTGGCATATAGAAGGGGGAACTGGGAGGGTCTCAATGTAGGGCTGCTTTTCATCCATAACTGCTCTGACTGTATCTCCATTCATAGTCTCCATCTTAGATGGTAGTCTAGATAGCAGGTCAGCATCAGTATTTGACTTACCAGGTTTGTATGTGATGCTGAAGTTATAGGATGACAAAGCTGCAACCCAACGGTGCCCAGTAGCATCAAGCTTAGCTGATGTCATTACATATGTGAGGGGATTATTATCTGTAAAAACAGAAAATGTCTGACCTGTCAGATAATCAGAGAACTTCTCTGTAATCGCCCATTTTAATGCGAGAAATTCCAACTTATGAGTTGGGTAATTTCGTTCCGACTTACTAAGTCCCCTACTAGCATATGCTATGACCCTTTTAACACCTTCCTGTTCCTGGTACAGGACTGCCCCTAAGCCACTTTGACAAGCATCTGTATGAAGCTCAAATGAGGAATTGAACTCGGGGTAACCAAGTACTGGTGCTGAAGTTAATTCTCCTTCAGTAGAGCAAAGGCCTTCTCCTGACTTGGTCCCCAATTCCAAGTAGATGGTGGCAGCTTTTGTTTTCCTCTAGGCTTCTTCCCTATTGCCATTATATCAATTAAAGGGCGGGCAATCTTGGAAAAATCCTGTATAAATTTCCTATAGTACCCTGCGAAGCCGAGGAACTGCCTAACATCTTCAGGAGATTTAGGTGTAGGCCAATCTCTCACTTTGTCTACTTTCTCAGGGTCTGCTTGTACCCCATCTTGAGTGACAATGTGGCCTATGTACTTTACCCTCTTCATAAAGAAAGAACATTTCTTGGGAGACAATTTTAATTGAAAGTCTCTAAATCTCTCAAAGACTTGTTTAAGTCGATCAAGGTGCTCTTTGACAGTCTTAGAAAAGATAATTACATCATCTAGGTAGATGAAACAGGTCTTATAATGAAGATCACCTAAGCACTGTTCTTGCAACCGTTGGTATGTTGCCGGGGCATTAGCAAGTCCAAAAGGCATCTTGTTAAATTCGAAAAAGCCTAATGGCCCCACAGTGAAAGCTGTCCTTTGCTTGTGTTTTTCCAGGATCTCAATTTGGTGGTAACCAGATTTCATATCCAGAACGGAGAAGTACTTGTTTCCAGACAGAGAATCCAGGATTTCATCTATCCTAGGTAGTGCATAGTTATCCCTTACTGTCCTCTGATTCAGCTGTCTGTAGTCGACGCACATTCTCAATGACCAATCATGTTTTCTTACCAAGACGACATTGGACGAGAATGGCGAGTGTGATGGCCTTATAATTCCTGCAGCTAAAAGTTCCTGTATATGCTGCTTAACCTCCTCTACCATCGCTGGGGGTATACCCCGGTATTTCTGCTTAAAGGGAGTAGGATCTGTTAACTCTATATGATGGTGAACTTTGTCTGTACTACCAATGTCAGTAGAACCTGTTGAGAAAATGTCTTGATATCTTGCAATAAGTTCTTGACATTCTTGTTTCTCCGAATCAGTGAGGGAATCTGAAATACTTACCTTATCAAGTATACATTCCAATGGAGATGTCGGTTCAGCTTTAACTGTTTCTGTGATAGAAGCTGGCTGCATTTCACATAAAAGTCCTTTAGGTGGGACTGACACGGTCTGCATTGTTACATTACTTACCTCTATTGGGATAATACTAGACTCTTCAAAATCATAGTAATGTAAAGTTGTAGTTATATCCAAGTCAGTTGGAATGCAAGACTTGTAGGTTGGGTGCAGCATAGCTAGAACTCTGTGGTAAGGAATCTTCCTGTCAAGGTAAGCATGTATAACCACTCGACCATTGGGTGGTATGATAGTTCTTGAAGATTCTGCTGACTTCATAGTTGCAAGTCGACCTCTATTCATGTGAAGCTGTTTCTCCATCAAAGTTAAGCATCGAAAAGCTAGGTACCATGATGTGTGCAAGTCAGCATCTTGTAAAAATCGAGAGCCATGCTCTGATCGGGTAACTTCTAGCAAATGGTTTAAAATATTTGTTCCAATCAGGACAGGTACCTTAGCATTGTACTGACTATCTGGAACAACCAAAAACATACACTGTTTCAATACCTCTAATGTTGAAAGTCCATAAGTGGCTAGGTCTACAATTACAAATCCCATGTAAGGCATCATCTGCCCATCTGCACACTCAATATCAATCTGCTCTTCTAATGCATGCAGTTCTATCTTTCCCTGCAGATTCTGTACATAAAATGTTTGGGATATTGTAGATACTGTCGCACCAGTATCAAGCAGTGCTAAACATGATACTCCATTAATAGCCACTTGAACTTCATTGGCTGTCCCTACTATTTGCGAGTGGATGGGACCATGTCTCTGCCGGCCGGACCCTTGTCCCCGGAAGTCGGCCGTCTGAAGTTTAAATTCCTTCTGTGGTCTATCCTAACTCTGCATCCAATGGCTATGTGACCTTCCTGTCCACATCTATAACAAACAGTGCTATCAGTCCTTGGAGGCATCTGTTGTCTTGGATCTACATCAGTCACCCTCGGCTCAGGCATCCTGGGAGTGTATCCTCTACCATGTCCTGAGAAGCCTCTCTGTCCTCTTTGGAATGATGGTCTACCTCTGTAGTTATTAAAACCATAAGAGGGGGGCCTATAGTAGGATGAATGAGATGTCTTCAGCTGATTAATCTGAGCCTGAAGATCTTCAAACTTAGTATCAAAGATACTTGTTGACTCAGCCTGAGATATACCTGATTTTACTGTTGCAGGTTTTGGCTTTGATCTGCTCTGAACTGGATGTTCAGTTTCAATTTTTCGGATTTCTACCCGTAACTCATCAAAATCAGTAATTGAGTGGTATAAGTGTCCACTGATATCCTTTAGGTCTTGCCTCAAACCTTTGTAAACCATAGTGCGCAGCATTTCATTTGCTGCTTGATCCTGCACTCTGCCCATCTTCATTGCTTTACATAAAATTTCCTCAAGGCGACAACTCCATGCAGAACAAGTCTCATCATCTCTTTGCTTAGCGCTGTAAAATTCAGCCAATATATCCTCTTTCTCTAACACATTTCCGTAGATACTGTCTAATTTTGACAGAATTTCTTGCACATTAGCACCAACTCCTAATCTCATAATAACCTTGGCTGCTTCACCTTTTACAGACCTTCTAATAGCTTGAAGAATAGACTGTTCAGAATGAGATTCCTTCATGAGACAAATGACCTCATATTTCCATAAGTCGTATGAGTCTTTCTCTTCATCGGAGAAGAACGAAATCCTCAATGGTGCTTTATAGTTGCTATCTGATTGTGGCGTTGATGGTAACTGTCGTGGCAATGTTACAGGAGTTTTAGGTGGGATCGGAATGTTAGGCTTCTTTTCCTCCCCTGCCTGCTTTGTTAACCACGAAATGAAGTTATCAGGTTTAATCTTCATTTCGTCTAAAGTAGCATATAATTCTTTCATATCTTTCTCTGATAAACCACTAGCTGTGGCACCCTTTTCACCCTTTGCCTCCTGTGGGTTACCCCCATGTTCCTGCTCTTCATCTTCTTGAGTACGCGGCATGTTAAACAATATTGATAAAAGTAAAATATGATACAACAATGCAATGATTGATATGGGAGGGCAGTTCAACTTGAACTTTCAAAGTTTAGAAATACTGAAATGTTTACAGGTGGAAGTTCATAACAGAACTATCAAACATGGGTCACCTTTGTTTTCACACCTCAGTGATCTAGCAAAGTCTTAATATAGAGCAATAGGTGGTTAGTTCAGTCTCGAAACTATGAACACATAAGGGGCTTTGCTATACTCAAGTATGTTGTACAGTGGTACAAATCAGTGTATGACAATCAATCAGCTGATTGAAAGTATTCAAATACTTATCAAATTCGAATATATATTTCAATAGAATTACCTGAAAAAGAAATAAAGTTTAGACACTTACTTAAATTAACTTATAGGTTCACTATAGTAAATGAATGACTATAAAGACAGACAAATCCACAAATATCAAAATTTGTTTACTAATTCACGTTGTCTAAAATGACTTCCGGTTAACCTGCAAAAATAAATTTTACGAACTTCGAGCTCGATCGGATTGCGCAATAGTAAAACAAAACCGATCGCGATGCAAATATCGTAACCGAACCCGACAGAATTTAACCTAGGTTTAAAGTTTTACAGGCAGATTATTTACCTTTTTAAAGTTATATTGACTTTTAACAACTTTTTTACTATATTAAACAACTGTTACTAATACAAGATAACTGACAAACTGACTAAACACCAATACACAATATTATGAAACTGTTACTGATTAGAATTCAGCTACCCAACTCAGAATATTGAACAAACTGTAGAATACCAAACTTTCGTCTAACTGTCACAGTCAAAAGAATCAGTTGTTAATTTTACTTTTAAAACTACATGGTTAGTAACCAGGGATGTTTGTTGGCGGGTAATTTAGCAGTGCGGCTTGAAAACCTTACTTACCAATCTTACTCACACAATAAAATTATACAGCAAATAAATATATCACATGTAAACTACTAAGCGGGTACCCAAATGTAATGATGACAAATAACTAATCTAAGCTAATATAATTGAAAGAAAAAATATTGTGCACACCGATTTCGAGACAATTGTAATTTTTAAAAAAAATTGATTTACAGTGTTATTTTATTTTTTTATTTTTTTTTTTTACCAAAACTTGCAAGCACCTGAGCTCAATATGAACAGTTCAAACACTCACCGATCAGCTGATATGTATACTACACAGATATCACATAACAACACAGAATACACGCATATACATCACTGAACACAAATTCACACTTGAATGAACGGGTCACTGGTGTTCACGAGGATAATGAATAACGGACTGAAGTATGCATGATTGCGGATTCCGTTGTACAGGTGTTCTAGTAGTCCCGATATCTTGATGGTTGTGGCGCGGAGATGTCCCAACGTGGGCGCCAAATGTAACAGAGACGCTTATTGCCTCTGCTGGGGTTTGAACCCGGGTCCTCTGGCACGCCAGTCCAGCACTCTACCGATCGAGCTAAAGGGTTAACCCTCTAGCCAGAGCTAGTAGGAATGCCATATACCTGATTCTAACACATTGTCCCCCTCCAAGGAAAGAGGCGTCCCGACTCTCCTGGAGTGCCAGCACCTATGGGGCAAAGTACTAGAGACAATCTCTCTCACCCGCCAGAGAATACCCAGGTCCCAACGTAGGAGCCAAATGTAACAGAGGCGTTTGTTTGATTTCTTCAACATACAACAAATACCCCTGTTACAATAGTGATATAAAGAAATATTAATTCCGATTTTCTGTTTTACTTTTGTTATCTGGGTTTTTTTTTCATAGTGTATTTGTAGCGCCGCCGAGCGGTAAACGGCTCTATTCTACTAAATCTACAGGTAGATAACTCACATTTTAATAATTTTATAAATTCCGGTTAAATCCTTGAGATTATAATGCTCCAACCTCTAAAGCATACGCTTTAGTTTAATATAAACACAAAGTAGAATTATTTACAGTTTGTTCACATCACGTTAAAAATCCAAAGTTTCACAAATAAAATATCAAAACATCACTGGCTGAATGTATCTCCCGCAATAGAAAAATAATCAGTCCCCCCGTAATTTTTACTTGTACTATATATACATAATATGCATTGCTCGCGAGGAGCAATCTTTCTAAACGGGGTCAATTATATAAAGACATTGCTCACGGAGAGCAATGATAAATAAACATTACGTAATAATTAAAACAGAAGAATAATATAATTTAAAAATACCGTTTCAACTCCCCCCTACTTAAGTTTTTGACTCCGTTCAAAATAAATTTACAGCATATAAAAAAAAATATAATAATAACTAGATCGTTCTCGTTGCGAGCAACGAGTGGGTCTTCCGTCCAATTTTTGAATAAATGAGATAAAACTCAACGTTTTAAAGATAGAATTGTGAGTCTACGCAAAAAAAAAAAACGAAAAAAAAAAAAATTCGGCACTCGGGGATTGAACCCGGGTCGCCTGGGCACTGTCCACAACCATAACGACTGAGCTACTCGGGCTCTCGCTTCAGGACTTTGACGCTTAATATCTCGAGAATGCGTTAACCGATTTTGAAACAAATTACATATTTGGAATCAGTAAAAGGGTCACTATCAAACCTATAGACAATTAATATAAAATAAAAAAATTTAAAAATTCGATTTTTGAAATTTACTTCCGGTGCCGACCGGAAGTGACGGCGGACATTCTCTTTACCGAGGTACATCTGGAAAACGGTAGATCTATCATCTCTATAAATTTCAGGCCTTTATCTTTACTCGTTTTCGAGAAACGTCGCAGACAAAATTCAATTTTAAAAATCGTTTATCGACGATAACTTCCGACCGTAAGTGAATTTTCAAAAACTATCGCGGCGGTATAAACTTCAGATAATGAGGCATTATTCCTGAAAATTTGAAGAAAATCGGGCGAGCCATCTCTGAGAATTCGCCTGCACAAAATTTGTAAGAAAAAAAAAAGAATAATAATAACTAGATCGTTCTCGTTGCGAGCAACGAGTGGGTCTTCCGTCCGATTTTTGAATAAATGAGATAAAACTCATCGTTTTAAAGATAAAATTGTGAGTCTACGCAAAAAAAAACGAAATTTTTTTTTTCGGCACTCGGGGCTTGAACCCGGGTCGCCTGGGCACTGTCCACGACCATAACGACTGAGCTACTCGGGCTCTCGCTTCAGGACTTTGACGCTTAATATCTCGAGAATGCGTTAACCGATTTTGAAACAAATTACATATTCTAAATCAGTAAAAGGGTCTCTATCAACTATAAAAAATCCAAATAAAAATATTAAAAAATAAAAAAGTCGAAAAATTATTTTTTTTTAATTTTCTTCCGGTGACGACCGGAAGTGACGGCTGACATTTTCTTGACCGAGGTGCACCAGAAAAGAGACAGATCCATCATCTCTAAAAATTTCAGTCCTATATCTTTACTCATTTTTGAGAAACCTGACAGACAAAATTGACTTTTAAAAAATCGTTTAACGACGATAACTTCCGACCGGAAGTGAATTTTGAAAAACTGTTACGGCGGTACAAACTTCATATGACGGGGCATCATCCCTGAAAATTTGACTAAAATCGGTTGAGCCATCTCTGAGAAATCGCCTGCACAAAATCGGTAAGAAAAAAAAAAAGAATAAGAAT
This sequence comes from Magallana ariakensis, assembly GCA_020458035.1. NCBI lineage: Eukaryota > Metazoa > Mollusca > Bivalvia > Ostreida > Ostreidae > Magallana > Magallana ariakensis. The sequence goes on from CM035813.1 coordinate 77,171,600, forward strand.
AATAAGAAAAGTGAAAAAGAAACAATAGAATAATAGAAGGGTCTTCCGCTGAAGACGGAAGACCCTAATAATAATAATAATAATAACTAGACACGATCTCGTTGCGAGCAACGAGGAGGTCTTCCGTCCGATTTTAAGAAGGTGATATGACATCATCTACTTTGATGTTCGAGAAGAAAACATGATCTGTAAAAAGGAGTGGAGTACTTATGCTTTTTTGCATCGCTTTTTATAAGTTCTTTTACGTTTAACGAAATTTTGAAGGTTGCATATTGTTAAGTACATCATTTTTAGCATCTTTCCTTCTATACTGCATTTCAAAATAATTTTTCTTTCTGAGATATAGGTGATCAAAACTTAAGACGTTTGACCCCTAAAAACCCCTAATTACGTAACACATGATAAAATCATCACATTGCTAGAATAAATCACTGTGAGATAAACATATTTGCTTCTATAACCATTCACAAAATATCTCTCAGTGAAGGGCTACAAATAAAAAACTTTAGAGCCCTCTTGTCCCCTAATTGTAGGGGCCAGCCCCTTTTTCTTGATATCAAATGAAAGGTCCTTTAATTCTAAACACATTTTGTTCAACAAGTGTTTAAAAAATCGTTACCGTTCTTGAGATATATGGGAAAAAACATTTAAGGGGCCGACCCCTTATCTCCTTATAGGGGCCGTTTAACAACATTGTAAAGGTTGCATACTGTTAAGTACATCGTTTTGAGCATCTTTCCTTCTATACTGCATTTCAAAATATTTTTCTTTTCTGAGATATAGGTGATCAAAATTTTGGACTTTTGGCCCCTAAAAACCCCTAATTATGTAACACATGATAAAATCATTACATTGCTTGGATAAATAACTGTGAGATAAACATATTTGCTTCTATAACCATTCACAAAATATCTATCAGTAAAGGGCTACAGATAAAATACTTTAGAGCCCTCTTGTCCCCTAATTTTAGGAGCCAGCCCCTTTTCCTTGATATCAAATGAAAGGTCATTTAATTCTAAACACATTTTGTTCAACAAGTGTTGAGAAAATCGTTACCGTTCTTGAGATAAATGGGAAAAAACATTTTAGGGGCCGGCCCCTTATGTCCTTATAGGGGCCGTTTAACGAAATTTTAAAGGTTGCATATTGTTAAGTACATCGTTTTGAGCATCTTTCCTTCTATACTGCATTTCAAAATTGTTTTCCTTTCTGAGATATGGGTGATCAAAAGTTTGGGCTTTTGGCCCCTAAAAACCCCTAATTATGTAACGCATGATAAAATTCTTACATTGCTTGGATAAATAACTGTGAGATAAACATATTTGCTTCCATAACCTTTCACAAAATATCTATCAGTAAAGGGCTGCAGATAAAAAATTTTAGAGCCCTCTAGTCCCCTAATTTTAGGGGCCAGCCCCTTTTTCTTGATATCAAATGAAAGGTCATTTAATTCTAAACACATTTCGTTCAACAAGTGTTTAGAAATTCGTTACCGTTCTTGAGATATCAGAGAAAGAAGGTTTTAGGGGCCGACCCCTTATATCCTTATAGGGGCCGTTAAACAAAATTTTGATGGTTGCATACTGTTTAGTAGATCATTTTGAGCATCTTTTCTTCTATACTGCTTATCAAAATATTTTTCCTTTTTGAGATATAGGTGATCAATGTTTTGTACTTTTGGCCCCTAAAAACCCCTAATTACGTAACACATTAGAAAATCATTATATTGTAAGGCAACATAACTGTAAGATAAACATATTTGCTTATATAACCTATTACAAAATATCTCTCAGTTAAGGGCTATAGATGAAATACTTTAGAGCCCTCTAGAACCCTAATTTTAGGGGTCAGCCCCTTTTTCTTGATATTAAACGAAAGATCTTGTAAATTTAAACTTTTTTTGCATTACATGTTTTAACAAAATATTTTCCAGAAAAGAGATAAACAAAGAAAAGCACGAAAATTCACGACGCTTTTGTTATCTCAACTTTCGAGCCCTACCGAGCTTTGGCGCATTTAGAGCTAGACATATAAAACAACAACCATGCAAAACTTCAATCTTTCCTCTACCAACCGTAGAAATTTGAGCTCAATATCTCTTATAGTTTAGAAGAACGACTGAAGACAAAATACCCATATAAAAATTGGAAAAATCTCAATATCTCAAAAACGGATGTGACGTCATCAATGCAAAAAATTTGCTATCAGGTTCAGACCAATATATATCATATCTGAAAATTTGATGGAGATCGGCCGAGCCGTTTCTGAGAAATCGCGTGCACAAAAATCGGAAGAAAAAAAATAAGAATAATAAAACTCATCGTTTTAACGATAAAATTGTGAGTCTACGCAAAAAAAACGAAAAAAAAAATTTCGACACTCGGGGCTTGAACCCGGGTCGCCTGGGCACTGTCCACGACCATAACGACTGAGCTACTCGGGCTCTCGCTTCAGGACTTTGACGCTTAATATCTCGAGAATGCGTTGATCGATTTTAAAACAAATTACATATTCTGAATCAGTAAAAGGGTCACTATCAGCTACAAAAATATGAAAGAAAAATTTAAAAAAATAAAAAACTTCAAAAATTCGAATTTTTGAATTTCCGCCTGGTGACGACCGGAAGTGACGGCGGACATTTTTTTGACCCAGGTGCAAGACAAAAACGCTATGTCTAGCATCCCTTAAACTTTCAGCCCTCTATCTTTACTCGTTTTCTAGATCTCTAGCCGACAAAATTGACTTTAAAAAATCGTAAACGGACGATAACTTCCGACCGGAAGTGAATTTTTAAAAATCGATCAGAAAACATCAACTTCAGATAAATGCGCGAATATCTTGAAAATTTTGACGAGATCGATGCAGTAATCTCCGAGAAATCGTCTGCACAAAATCGGTAAGAAAAAAAAGAATAATAATAATAATAACTAGATACGATCTCGTTACGAGCAACGAGTAGGTCTTCCGTTCAATATGTTAAACGATACGATAAAATATTAATGAAATTTCGGAATTCCCAATCAACCCCTTTCCTTTCAAGTAATGTATACGATTGTCAATATCCTGTACAATGCTTAACAAAGTGTTTTGCTTTTTCACATACAGCACATTAAAGATTTCTGATTTTAGTGCCTTAAAATCCCTAATTATGTCATAAATGGGTGTGGCAATGAGTTTTACAAACTGATTTTGTTACGATCAACAACTTTGCTTCTATAATGCATTACAAAATCTTTATCGTTTTTAAGTTATCTGTAATAGAGTTTACGAGTGTCTTGACCCCTAATTAAAGGGACCAGCCCCTTTTTCTTGAATTCATTCGAAAGGTCTCACGAATACTGGCAAAAAATGTTCTTACACCTATCTTAAATTGTTGTTCAGTTTTGACATACAAATGATTGAATATTTTAGGGGCCAGCCCTCTAGATCCTTCATGGGGACAAATATTAGTTTTTTGATTAGTGGAATCGATTTAAATTATCAATGGAAGAATTTCCTCTTCTACAATGCCTAACAGAATATGTTTCCTTCTCTAGATATATTGCGTCAAAGTTTAAGTACTTTGGCCCTTAAAAACCCCTAATTACGTAATAAACGGGAGCAGCAATGATTTTTTCTGTTAGATATTGTTACGATCAACAACTTTGCTTCTATAATGCATTACAAAATCTTGATTGTTTTTAAGTTATTTGTAAAACAGTTTACGAGTCTATTGACCCCTAATTTAAGGGGCCAGCCCCTTTTTCTTGATTTTATACGAAAGGTCTTATAAATACTTATATTTTTTGTTCTTACGCATATCTAAAATTTATGTTCGATTTTGAGATACAAAGGATTGAATATTTTAGGGGCCAGCCCTCTAGATCCTTAATGGGGACATACATTGGTGATTTGATTAGTGGAATCGATTAGAATCATAACTGCAGGCATTTTCTCTTCTACAATGCCTAACAGAATATATTTCCTTCTCTTGTTATATTGCGTCAAAGTTTAAGTACTGTGGCCCCTAAAAATCCCTAATTACGTCATAAATGGGTGTGGCAATGATTTATCCTGTTAGATATTGTTACGATCAACAACTTTGCTTCTATAATGCATTACAAAATCTTTATCGTTTTTAAGTTATTTGTAATAGAGTTTACGAGTCTCTTGACCCCTAATTTAAGGGTCCAGCCCCTTTTTCTTGATTTTATACGAAAGGTCTTATGAATACTTACATTTTTTGTTCTTACACCTATCTAAATTTGTTGTTCATTTTTGAGATACAATTGATTAAATAGTTTAGGGGCCAGCCCTCTAGATCCTTAAAGGGGATATACATTGGTGATTTGATTAGTGAAATCGATTAGAATCATTATTGTAAGCAGTTTCTCTTCTACAATGCCTAGCAAAATATGTTTCGTTTTCTTGATATATTGCGTCAAAGTTTAAGTACTTTGGCCCCCAAAAATCCCTAATTACGTAATAAATGGGCGTGGCAATGATTTTTTCTGTTACATATTGTTACGATCAACAACTTTGCTTCTATAATGTATTACAAAATCTTTATCGTTTTTTAGTTATATCTAATAGACTTTACGAGTCTTTTGGCCCCTAATTTAAGGGGCCAGCCCCTTTTTCTAGATTTTGTTGAAAAGAACGTTTGATTCTCTACCACTTTTGTTATATATGTCTTAACAAAATATCAACTGATAAAAAGATGCAGATCAAAACGTATGAAAATTTTGAATAAGAATTCGTACCCAATTTTCGTGCCTAGGCGAGCTCCAAGAAATGGCGCCACTGGCGTAAAACAAAATAATAGTGCACAACTTTAGACTATAGACTACCTATCCTGAAAATTTCAAAGTCATATCTCTGATAGTTTCTGAGATCAGCTCTGCACAAAATAGGTCGTAAAAAATTACAAAATCGGCCATAAATCCCGACCGGAAGTGACGACAATAAAAAATTCAAAAACATATCAAATTCAGATAATGTCCCATCATCTGTGAAAAAATTGTTGAGATCGGTCGAATAGTTTTTGAGAAATCGCGTGCACAAAATTTGGAAAAAAAAATAATAATAAACAGTACGAAAACAATAAGGTCTTCCGTTGGAAACGGAAGACCTTAATAAGAAAAGTGAAAAAGAAACAATAGAATAATAGTAGGGTCTTCCGCTGAAGACGGAAGACCCTAATAATAGGGAAAAAGAAACCGAAGAATAATAGAAGGGTCTTCCGCTGAAGACGGAAGACCCTAATAATAATAATAATAAGAAAAGAGAAAAAGAAACAATAGAATAATAGAAGGGTCTTCCGCTGAAGACGGAAGACCCTAATAATAATAAGAAAAGTGAAAAAGAAACAATAGAATAATAGAAGGGTCTTCCGCTGAAGACGGAAGACCCTAATAAATAAGGTCTGTTTTTGTCTTAATTTAAATGGAATAGTGTTTTTCAACTTGTACTACATTCCAGCAACCCCTTTGTGAAGAGTATTTTTGTTAGAAAATCAAAAAAAAAAAAAAAAAAAAAAAAAAATGGAGAGAAAGAAAAGGAGAGAAAGAGCAAATCTTGGCTCCGGCGAGATTAGAGTTATCACACCGGTAATCCACCAATGAAAATGAACTTAGTCAATTGTAGTTCCATACATTTATAGGGAATATTTTTTTCTCTTGCCCGCATTTTGCATTTTCCCATATTTGATTTGAATAAAAATGATATCTCTGATTAGGGAAATTTCTGTAGTTTGTAAATTTGATTCTACTTTTATCGGGAACTATTTCTTAAAGGGCATATAGGCCGACTTCATGGGGTGCGCGCAGTCTGTTTACAAACAGCTTGAAAACACGTGGTTTGGGGGGTAGGCATGTTCGCAGCTAGAAAACTTGAGAAAATGCCGTATCGCATGCGCATTTTTTGATGTTAGATAATGCGTAATGTATCATAGAACACTGCTATCTATCATTTTTCTCACGAGAAAATTATTTCGATTTTTTACGAATTTTTTTCTTACATAGAATTATATAGCCCGAACTTGATTTTCGTCGTAAATAAATCGAAAGAAGAATTCTGAGGTGTGGATCTCGGATTCGGTTAACGACAATTAGGGTAAGTCCTAAAACAATGACTGATGCATTTCACACATGTATTTCAAGCGATGAGATTTTTTTTCGTGTCGTTTACTATTATGTATGACTGTTTTATTTCAACAGGATTGATAAAATCTTTATAAATGTAGAAATAACGAAATCAATAACATGTAAATTTATCCGGTAAAAATTCGATGACAGTAATTTTGACATTTCTAACATTCATAAGTAGTTCACACGCTATCTTAGATACAGACTAAACGGAAAACAAGAAATATACATGCACCAGATATATTACACGGCTGCTTACATCCCGTGTACTGTGTAAATTTTAATTCCCCGTACATGCAATACTCGCCGTTTGATCTCAGGAATTTCTTCTAAATTGTTCAATCCGCTGCATATTTGGCAGACAATAAGAATAGGGTCCGAGGTACATTTACACGAAATTTCATTAGGATCAAGTGAAGGGTTCGGGAGTTAGAATTTTTTTCTACAGTACATGTCAAGCACGCTAATTGAAACTCAAATGCCCCTAAATTCATAACTCTGTTCAAAATGAACGAATTGGCCTGGTCATTAGTAGAGTAATCTAGAATAGTATTAGGTTGAAAGTACAGGTCAAAGATCAAGTAAAATCAGGCCAGAAAAACTAAATGATTTTGTGAATCGGGTTGGGGGGGGGGGGGGGTCGGTGCGTGTAGTGTGTAAATTTGTAAATCTGAAGACGGAAGACCCTAATAATAAGAAAAGTGAAAAAGAAACAATAGAATAATAGAAGGGTCTTCCGCTGAAGACGGAAGACCCTAATAAGAAACCTGAAAAAGAAACAATAGAATAATAGTAGGGTCTTCCGCTGAAGACGGAAGACCCTAACAATAAGAAAAGTGAAAAAGAAACAATAGAATAATAGAAGGGTCTTCCGCTGAAGACGGAAGACCCTAATAAATAAGGTCTGTTTTTGTCTTAATCTAAATGGAATAGTGTTTTTCAACTTGTACTTCATTCCAACAACCCCTTTGTGAAGAATATTTTTGTTAGAAAATCAAAAAAAAAAAAAAATGGAAAGAAAGAAAAAGAGAGAAAGAACAAATCTTGGCTCCGGCGAGATTAGAACACCCAACTTATGCAAGTGTCATAACAGAATTTCAGCAAAGGTTCACGTCAAAACATGGCTGACGCAAAATAATTCCCGAATTTCTCTTTGAATTTGGGGCGTTTCCGCCCGGGACAGGAGCTGATTTTTTGTATGAGATGAAAAACAACGTGTAAGATGTCTGAGTATTCAGGTTTTGTAACAGTGCGAGGTCATTTGAATTATTGATGCGTGTTTGTTTCTGGAGGGGGGTGAAAAGGCCAGAGCTTGATTTTCGTCGTAAATAAATCGAAAGTAGAATTTTGAGGTGTGGATCTCGGATTCGGTTAACGACAAATAGGGGAATGATAAAACAATGACTGATGCATTTTACACATGTATTTCAGCGTTGAGAATTTTTTTTCGTGTCGTTTACTATTATGTTTGACTGTTTTATTATGCCAGGATTGATAAAATCTTGATAAATGTAGAAATAACGAAATCAGTAACATGCAAATTTATTCGGTAAAAAATCGATAACGGTAATTTTCACAGTTCTAACATTCATAAGTAGTTCGCACGCTATCGTAGATACAGACTAAACGGAAAACAAGAAATATACATGCACCAGAAATATTACACGGCTGTTTACATCCCGTGTACTGTGTAAATTTTAATTCCCAGTACAGGCAATGCCTGCCGTTTGATCTCAGGAATTTCTTCTAAATTGTTCAATTCGCTGCATAGTTGGCAGACAATTAGAATGGGGTCCGAGGTACATTTACACGAAATTTCATTAGGATTGAGTGAAGGGCTCGGGAGTTAGAATTTTTTTCTACAGTACATGTGAAGCACGCTAATCGAAACTCAAATGCCCAAAAATTCATAACTTTGTTAAAATAAAACGAACTGGTCTGGCCATTAGTACAGTAATCTAGAATGGTAATAGGCTGAAAGTAAAGGTCCAATTTTAAAGATCAAGTAGAATCAGGCCAGAAAAACTAAACGATTTTGTGAAAGGGAAGGGGTGGGGTGGAGGGGGGGGGGTCGGTGCGTGTTCTGTGTAAATTTTAACTCCACGTACAGGCAATACTCGCCGTTTGATCTCAGGTATTTCTTCTAAATTGCCTGATCCGGTGCATATTTGGCAGACAATAAGAATTGGGTCCGAAGTATATTTACACGAATTTTCATAAGGATTGAGTGAAGGGCTCGGAAGTTAGAATTTTTTTCTACAGTACATGTCAAGCACGCCAGTTGAAACGCAAATGCCCAAAAATTCATAACTCTGTTAAAAATGAACGAATTGGTCTGGTCATTAGTACAGTAATCTAGAATGGAACTAGGTTGAAAGTAAAGGTCAAAGATCAAAGATCAAGAAAAAGCAGACCAGAAAAACTAAGTGATTTTATGAATTGAGGGGGGGGGGGGGGAGTCGATGACTTCTATATTAAACGTAGATTATTAAAATTCTAAATATTACATATTACACAATTACTAAATGAAATACATATGTTAGAACAATGTATAAGCGTTGTATCAAAGATGCAACTATTTATTTTTCTCAACATTTTAACTTTATTTCAGTATGAATACATAGCTTTGAATCTTAGATCACAAATACGGGGAAAAACGCTATTATTGTAACTTCTTTTACAAAATTAAAACGGAAAAGAACAGAATCCATCATATTAAAGATGGAATCGTAGGTCTTATCGAAAAATGAGTTAAAAAAAATTGCGGCACTCGGGGCTTGAACCCGGGTCGCCTGGGCACTGTCCACGACCATATCGACTGAGCTACTCGGAATTTCGCTTCAGGACTTTGACGCTTAATATCTCGAGACTGCGTTGATCTATTTTAAAACAAATTACATATTCTGAATTAGTATAAAGGTCACTATAGAGTGTAAAAATTTCAAATAAAAATCTTAAAAAATAAAAAAGTTGAAAAATTCAATTTTTCAAATTTCCTTCCGGCGACGACCGCAAGAAACGGCGGACATTCTCTTGACCGAGGTGCACCAGAAAAACGGTATATCTATCATATCTGAAAATTTCAGCCCTATATCTTAGCTCGTTTTTGAGAAACCTGACAGACAAAATTGACTTTTTAAAATCGTAAACGGACGATAACTTCCGACCGGAAGTGTATTTTCAAAAATGGATAAAAAACAATCAACTTCAGATAAAATCGCGTTAATCTTGAAAATTTGAAGGAAATCAATCGAGCCATCTCCGAGAAATCGTCTGCACAAAATCGGTAAGAAAAAAAAAGAATAATAACTAGATCGTTCTCGTTGCGAGCAACGAGTGGGTCTTCCGTCCGATTTTTGAATAAATGAGATAAAACTCATCGTTTTAAAGATAAAATTGTGAGTCTACGCAAAAAAAACGAAAAAAAATTTTGCGGCACTCGGGGCTTGAACCCGGGTCGCCTGGGCACTGTCCACGACCATAACGACTGAGCTACTCGGGCTCTCGCTTCAGGACTTTGACGCTTAATATCTCGCGAATGCGTTGATCGATTTTAAAACAAATTACATATTCTGAATTAGAAAAAGGGTCACTATCAACTCTAAAAAATTTAAAGAAAAATATTAAAAAATAAAAAAGTCGAAAAATTAGTTTTTTTTAAATTTGCTTCCGGTGACGACCGGAAATGACGGCTGGCATTCTCCTGACCGAGGTGCACCAGAAAATAGATAGATCTATCATCTCTAAAAATTTCAGCCCTTTATCTTTACTCGTTTTTGAGAAACCTGACAGACAAAATTGACATTTTCAAATCGTCAACGGACGATTACTTCCTACCGGAAGTGTATTTTTAAAAATGGTTAAAAAACAACCAACTTCAGATAAAACTGCGTTGATCCTGAAAATTTGAATGAAATCGATCGAGCCATCTCCGAGAAATCGTCTGCACAAAATCGGTAAGAAAAAAAAAGAATAATAATAATAACTAGATTGTTCTCGTTGCGAGCAACGAGTGGGTCTTCCGTCCGATTTTTGAATAAATGAGATAAAACCCATCATTTTAAACATAAAATCGTAAGTCTCCGCAAAAAATACAAAAAAAAAAATTTTGCGGCACTCGGGGCTTGAACCCGGGTCGCCTGGGCAATGTCCACGACCATAACGACTGAGCTACTCGGGCTCTCGCTTCAGGACTTTGACGCTTTATATCTCGAGATTGCGTTGATCGATTTTAAAACAAATTACATATTCTAAATCAGTAAAAGGGTCACTATCAACTGTAAAAAGTTCAAAGAAAAATAACAAAAAATAAAAAAGTCGAAAAATTATTTTTTTTAAATTTCCTTCCGGTGACGACCGGAAGTGACGGCGGACATTCTCTTGACCGAGGTGCACCAGAAAAAAGATAGATCTATCATCTCTGAAAATTTCAGTCCTACATCTTTACTCGTTTTTGAGAAACCTGACAGACAAAATTGACTTTTAAAAAATCGTTTAACGACGATCACTTCCGACCGGAAGTGAATTTTGAAAAACTGTTACGGCGGTACAAACTTCATATGACGGGGCATCATCCCTGAAAATTTCACTAAAATCGGTCGAGCCATCTCTGAGAAATCGCCTGCACAAAATCGGTAAGAAAAAAAAAAAAGAATAAGAATAATAAGAAAAGTGAAAAAGAAACAATAGAATAATAGAAGGGTCTTCCGCTGAAGACGGAAGACCCTAATAACAATAAGAAAAGTGAAAAAGAAACAATAGAATAATAGAAGGGTCTTCCGCTGAAGACGGAAGACCCTAATAATAACTAGATCGTTCTCGTTGCGAGCAACGAGTGGGTCTTCCGTCCGATTTTTGAATAAATGAGATAAAACTCATCGTTTTAAAGATAAAATTGTGAGTCTACGCAAAAAAAAAACGAAAAAAAAATTTGCGGCACTCGGGGGCTGAACCCGGGTCGCCTGGGCACTGTCCACGACCAAAACGACTGAGCTACTCGGGTTCTCGCTTCAAGACTTTGACCCTTAATATCTCGAGAATGCGTTGATTGATTTTAAAACAAATTACATATTCTGAATCAGTAAAAGGGTCACTATCAACCCTACAGAAAATTTTTTTAAAACAAAAAAGTTGAAAAATTCGATTTTTGAAATTTCCTTCCGGTGTCGACCGGAAGTGACGGCGGACATTCTCTTGACCGAGGTACATTAGAAAAAAGATAGATCTATCATCTCTGAAAATTTCAGCTCTAAATCTTTACTCGTTTTTGAGAAACGTCGCAGACAAAATCGACTTTTAAAAATCGTTTAACGACAATAACTTCCGAACGGAAGTGAATTTTGAAAAACTGTCGTAGCGGTATAAACTTCAGTTGACAAGGCATTATCCCTGAAAATTTGAACGAAATCGAACAAGCCATCTCCGAGAAATCGCCTGCACAAAATTTGTAAGACAAAAAAAGAATAATAATAATAATAAGAAAAGTGAAAAAGAAACAATAGAATAATAGAAGGGTCTTCCGCTGAAGACGGAAGACCCTAACTAGATACGATCTCGTTACGAGTAACGAGTAGGTCTTCCGTTCAATTTGTTAAACGATACGATAAAAATATTAATGAAATTTCAGAATTCCCAATCAACCCCTTTCCTTTCAAGTAATGTATACGATTGTCAATATCCTGTACAATGCTTAACAAAGTGTTTTGCTTTTTCACATACAGGACATTAAAGATTTAAGATTTTAGTGCCTTAAAATCCCTAATTATGTCATCATTGGGTGTGGCAATGAGTTTTACAAACTGATTTTGTTACGATCAACAACTTTGCTTCTATAATGCATTACACAATCTTTATCGTTTTTAAGTTATCTGTAATAGAGTTTACGAGTGTTTTGGCCCCTAATTAAAGGGGCCAGCCCCTTTTTCTTGTATTAATTCGAAAGGTCTCACGAATACTAACAATTTTTGTTCTTACACTAATCTTAAACTGTTGTTCATTTTTGAGATACAAATGATTGAATATTTTAGGGGCCAGCCCTCTAGATCCTTCATGGGGACAAATATTAGTTTTTTGATTAGTGGAATCGATTTAAATTATCAATGGAAGCATTTCCTCTTCTACAATGCCTAACAAAATATGTTTCCTTCTCTAGATATATTGCGTCAATGTTTAAGTACTTTGGCCTCTAAAAATCCCTAATTACGTAATAAATGAGCATAGCAATGATTTTTTCTGTTAGATATTGTTACGATCAACAACTTTGCTTCTATAATGCATTACAAAATCTTAATTTTTTATAAGTTTTTTGTAAAATAGTTTACGAGTCTATTGACCCCTAATTTAAGGAGCAGGCCCCTTTTTTTATTTTATACGAAAGGTCTTATGAATACTTACATTTTTTGTTCTTACACCTATCTAAAATTGTTGTTCATTATTGCGATACAAATGATTGAATATTTTAGGGGCCAGCCCTCTAGATCCTTAATGGGGACATACATTGGTGTTTTGATTAGTGGAATCGATTAGAATCATAACTGCAAGCATTTTCTCTTCTACAATGCCTAACAAAATATGTTTCCTTCTCTAGTTATATTGCGTCAATGTTTAAGTACTTTGGCCCCTAAAAATCCCTAATTACGTAATAAATGGGCATGGCAATGTTTTTCCTGTTAGATATTGTTACGATCAACAACTTTGCTTCTATTATGCATTACAAAATTATTATCGTTTTCAAGTTATTTGTAATACAGTTTACGAGTCTATTGACCCCTAATTTAAGGGGCCAGCCCCTTTTACTTGATTTTATACGAAAGGTCTTATGAATACTTACATTTTTTGTTCTTACACATATCTAAAATTGTTGTTCATTTTTTAGATACAATTGATTAAATATTTTAGGGGCCAGCCCTCTAGATCCTTAATGGGGACATACATTGGTGTTTTGATTAGTGGAATCGATTAGAATCATCATTGTAAGCATTTTCTCTTCTACAATGCCTAACAAAATATATTTCGTTTTCTTGATATATTGCGCCAAAGTTTAAGTACTTTGGCCCCTAAAAATCCCTAATTACGTAATAATTGGGAGTGGCAATGATTTTTTCTGTTAGATATTGTTACGATCAACAACTTTGCTTCTGTAATGCATTATAAAATCTTTATCGTTTTTAAGTTATTTGTAATACAGTTTACGAGTCTCTTGGCCCCTAATTTAAGGGTCCAGCCCCTTTTTCTTGATTTTATACGAAAGGTCTTATGAATACTTACATTTTTTGTTCTTACACCTATCTAAAATTGTTGTTCATTTTTGAGATACAAATGATTGAATATTTTAGGGGCCAGCCCTCTAGATCCTTAATGGGGACATACATTGGTGTTTTGATTAGTGGAATCGATTAGAATCATCATTGTAAGCATTTTCTCTTCTACAATGCCTAACAAAATATGTTTCCTTTTCCAGATATATTGCGTCAAAGTTTAAGTACTTTGGCCCCTAAAAATCCCTAATTACGTAAGAAATGGGCGTGGCAATGATTTTTTCTGTTAGATATTGTTACGGTCAACAATTTTGCTTCTATAATGCATAATAAAATCTTTATCGTTTTTAAGTTATATGTAATAGACTTTACGAGTCTCTTGGCCCCTAATTTAAGGGGCCAGCCCCTTTTTCTAGATTTCGTTGAAAAGAACTTTTGATTCTCTACCACTTTTGTTATATATGTCTTAACAAAATATCAACTGATAAAAAGATACAGATCAAAACGTATGAAAATTTTGAATAAAAATTCGTACCCAATTTTCGTGCCTAAGCGAGCTCCAAGAAATGGCGCCACTGGCGTGAAACAAAATAATAGTGCACAACTTCAGACTATAGACTACCTATCCTGAAAATTTCAAAGTCATATCTCTGATAGTTTCTGAGATCAGCTCTGCACAAAATAGGTCGTAAAAAACTACAAAATGGCCGATAAATCGGTACCGGAAGTGACGACGACAAAAATTTCAAAAACATATAAAATTCAGATAATGTCCCATCATCTGTGAAAAATTTGTCGAGATCGGTTGAGTAGTTTTCGAGAAATCGCGTGCACAAAATTTGGAAAAAAAAATAACAATAAACAGTACGAAAACAATAAGGTCTTCCGTTGGAAACGGAAAACCTTAATAATAATAATAAGAAAATTGAAAAAGAAACAATAGAATAATAGAAGGGTCTTCCGCTGAAGACGGAAGACCCTAATAAATAAGGTCTGTTTTTGTCTTAATCTAAATGGAATAGTGTTTTTCAACTTGTTCTTCATTCCAACAACCCCTTTGTGAAGAATATTTTTGTTAGAAAATCAAAAAAAAAAAAAAAAAAAAAAAAAAAATGGAAAGAAAGAAAATGAGAGAAAGAACAAATCTTGGCTCCGGCGAGATTAGATCACCCAACTTTTGCAGGTGTCATAACAGGATTTCAGCGAAGGTTCACGTCAAAACATGGCTGACGCAAAATAATTCCCGAATTTCTCTTTGAATTTGGGGCGTTTCCGCCCGGGACAGGAGCTGATTTTTTGTATGAGATGAAAAACAACGTGTAAGATGTCTGACTATTCAGGTTTTGTAACAATGCGAGGTCATTTGAAATATTGATGCGTGTTTGTTTCTGGAGGGGGGTGAAAAGGCCAGAGCTTGATTTTCGTCGTAAATAAATCAAAAGTAGAATTTTGAGGTGTGGATCTCGGATTCGGTTAACGACAAATAGGGGAATGATAAAACAATGACTGATGCATTTTACACATGTATTTCAGCGTTGAGAATTTTTTTCGTGTCGTTTACTATTATGTTTGACTGTTTTATTACGCCAGGATTGGTAAAATCTTGATAAATGTAGAAATAACGAAATCAGTAACATGTAAATTTATTCGGTAAAAAATCGATAACGGTTATTTTCACAGTTCTAACATTCATAAGTAGTTCACACGCTATCGTAGATACAGACTAAACGGAAAACAAGAAATATACATGCACTAGAAATATTACACGGCTGCTTACATCCCGTGTACTATGTAAATTTTAATTCCCCGTACAGGCAATGCCTGCCGTTTGATCTCAGGAATTTCTTCTAAATTGTTCAATCCGCTGCATATTTGGCAGACAATTAGACTGGGGTCCGAGGTACATTTACACGAAATTTCATAAGGATTGAGTGAAGGACTCGGGAGTTAGAATTTTTTTCTACAGTACATGTGAAGCAGGCTAATCGAAACTCAAATGCCCCAAAATTCATAACTCTGTTAAAAATGAACGAATTGGCCTGGTCATTAGTACATTAATCTAGAATAGTATTAGGTTGAAAGTACAGGTCAAAGATCAAAGATCAAGTAAAATCAGGCCAGAAAAACTAAATGATTTTGTGAATCGGGGGGGGGGGGGGAATCAGTGCGTGTAGTGTGTAAATTTGAATTCCCCGTATAGACAATACGCGCTGTTTGATATCAGAAATTCCTTCTAAATTGTTCAATCCGCTGCATATTTAGCAGACAGTAAGAATGGGGTCCGAGGTGCATTTACACGAAATTTCATTAGGATTAAGTGAAGGGTTCGGGAGTTAGAATTTTTTTCTACAGTACATGTCAAGCACGCTAATTGAAACTCGAATGCCCCAAAATTCATAACTCTGTTAAAAATGAACGAATTGGTCTGGTCATTAGTAGAGTAGTCTAGAATGGTAATAGGTTGAAATTAAAGGTCCAAGATCAAGGATCAATAAAAAGCAGGCCAGAAAAACTAAACGATTTTATGACTCGGGGGGGGGGGGGGGGTGTGGAGTGTCGGTGACTTCTGTATTAAACGTAAAATATTTAATTCTAAATATTACATATTACACAATAACTAAATGATATACACGTGTTAGAACTTGTATAAGCGTGTTATTCAAGATGTAACTATTTATTTTTCTAAACATTTTAACTAGATCTCAATACACAAATTCGGGGGAAAGCGCCATTATTGTAACTTATTTTACAAAATTAAAACGGAAAAGAACAGAATTCATCATTTCAAAAGATAAAATCGTAGGTCTAAGCGAAAAATGAGTTGAAAAATTTTGCGGCACTTGAGGCTTGAACCCGGGTCGCCTGGGCATATGTCCACGACTCTAACGACTGCGCTACTCGGGCTCTCGCTTCAGGACTTTGACGCCTAATATCTCGAGAATACGTTGATCGATTATAAAACAAACTACATATTCTGAATCAGTAAAAAGGTCACTATAAAGTGTAAAAATTCCAAAGTAAAATATAAAAAAAATAAAAAAGTTCAAAAATTCACTTTTCAGATTTCCTTCCGGTGACGACCGGAAGTGACGGAGGGCATTTTCTTGACCGAGGTGCACCAGAAAAACGGTAGTTCTATCATCTCTCAAAATTTCAGCCGTCTATCTTAACTCGTTTTTCAGAAACGTGACAGACAAAATTGACTTTAAAAAATCGTTTAACGGCGATAACTTCCGACCGGAAGTGATTTTTGAAAAACTGTCACGGCGGTATAAACTTCAGTTGGATACGCATCATCTCTGAAAATTTGAAGAAAATCGCACTAGCCATCTCCGAGAAATCGCCTGCACAAAATGTGTAAGGAAAAAAAGAATAATAATAATAATAAGAAGAAAATTGAAAAAGAAACAATAGAATAATAGAAGGGTCTTCCGCTGAAGACGGAAGACCCTAATAACTAGATCGTTCTCGTTGCGAGCAACGAGTGGGTCTTCCGTCCGATTTTTGAATAAATGAGATAAAACTCATCGTTTTAAAGATAAAATTGTGAGTCTACGCAAAAAAAACGAAAAAAAAAAAAAAAATTCGGCACTCGGGGCTTGAACCCGGGTCGCCTGGGCACTGTCCACGACCATAACGACTGAGCTACTCGGG
Organism: Magallana ariakensis; assembly: GCA_020458035.1. NCBI lineage: Eukaryota > Metazoa > Mollusca > Bivalvia > Ostreida > Ostreidae > Magallana > Magallana ariakensis. The sequence goes on from CM035813.1 coordinate 77,188,635, forward strand.
CTCTCGCTTCAGGACTTTGACGCTTAATATCTCGAGAATGCGTTGATCGATTTTAAAACAAATTACATATTCTGAATCAAAAAATGGGTCACTATCAACCCTGCAGAAAAATATAAAAAAAGAAATAGATTGAAAAAATCGATTTTTTGTCTTTCCATCCGGTGACGACCGGAAGTGACAGAGGACGTTTCTATGAGCATGTTGCACCAGAAAATCGGTATATCAATCATCACTGAAAATTTCAACCCTCTATCTTTTCTCGTTTTTGAGAAACGTCGCAGACAAAATTGACTTTTAAATATTGTTTAACGACGATAACTTCCGACCGGAAGTAAATTTTAAAAATTGTCACGGCGGTACAAACTTCAGATAAGGAGGCATCAGCCCTGAAAATTTGAAGGAAATTGAACGAGCCATCTCTGAGAAATCGCCTGCACAAAATTTGCGAGGAAAAAAAGAATAATAACTAGATCGTTCTCGTTGCGAGCAACGAGTGGGTCTTCCGTCCGATTTTTGAAGAAATGAGATAAAACTCATCGTTTTAAAGATAAAATTGTGAGTCTACGCTTAAAAAAGGAAAAAAAAAATTTCGGCACTCGGGGCTTGAACCCGGGTCGCCTTGGCACTGTCCACGACCATAACGACTGAGCTACTCGGGCTCTCGCTTCAGGACTTTGACGCTTAATATCTCGAGAATGCGTAAACCGATTTTGAAACAAATTACATATTCGGAATCAGTAAAAGGGTCACTATCAAACCTATAGAAAATTATTTTAAAATAAAAAAGTTGAAAAATTCGATTTTTGAAATTTACTTCCGGTGCCGACCGGAAGTGACGGCGGACATTCTCTGGACCGAGGTGCAACAGAAAATATCTAGATCTATCATCTCTGAAAATTTCAGCTCTAAGTCTTTACTCGTTTTTGAGAAACGTCGCAGACAAGATCGACTTTTAAAAATCGTTTAACGACAATAACTTCCGAACGGAAGTGAATTTTCAAAAACTGTCGCAGCGGTATAAACTTGAGATGACGAGGCATTATCCCTGAAAATTTGAAGAAAATCGATTGAGCCATCTCCGAGAAATCGCCTGCACAAAATTTGTAAGACAAAAAAGAATAATAATAACTAGATCGTTCTCGTTGCGAGCAACGAGTGGGTCTTCCGTCCGATTTTTGAATAAATGAGATAAAACCAATCATTTTAAATATGAAATCGTAAGTCTCCGCAAAAAATACAAAAAAAAAATTTTGCGGCACTCGGGGCTTGAACCCGGGTCGCCTGGGCAATGTCCACGACCATAACGACTGAGCTACTCGGGCTCTCGCTTCAGGACTTTGACGCTTTATATCTCGAGATTGCGTTGATCGATTTTAAAACAAATTACATATTCTAAATCAGTAAAAGGGTCACTATCAACCTTGCAACAAAATATAAAAAAAGAAAAAAAATTGAAAAAATCGATTTTTTGTCTTTCCATCCGGTGACGACCGGAAGTGACGGAGGACGTTTCTATGACCATGTTGCACCAGAAAATCGGTATATCTATCATCACTGGAAATTTCAGCCCTCTATCTTTTCTCGTTTCTGAGAAACGTCGCAGACAAAATTGACTTTTAAAAATTGTTAAACGACGATAACTTCCGACCGGAAGTAAATTTTGGAAATTTGTCACGGCGGTACAAACTTCAGATAAGGAGGCATCAGCCCTGAAAATTTGAAGGAAATTAAACGAGCCATCTCCGAGAAATCGCCTGCACAAAATTTGCGAGGAAAAAAAGAATAATAATAAGAAAATTGAAAAAGAAACAATAGAATAATAGAAGGGTCTTCCGCTGAAGACGGAAGACCCGAATAAGAAAAGTGAAAAAGAAACAATAGAATAATAGAAGGGTCTTCCGCTGAAGACGGAAGACCTTAATAAATAAGGTCTGTTTTTGTCTTAATCTAAATGGAATAGTGTTTTTCAACGTGTACTTCATTCCAACAACTCCTTTGTGAATAATATTTTTGTTAGAAAATCAAAAAAAAAAAAAAAAAATGGATAGAAAGAAAAGGAGAGAAAGAACAAATCTTGTGGCTCCGGTCAGATTAGAACACTCAACTTATGCAGGTGTCATAAGAGAATTTCATCGAAGGTTCACGTCAAAACATGGCTGACGCAAAATAATTCCCGAATTTCTCTTTGAATTTGGGGCGTTTCCGCCCGGGACAGAAGCTGATTTTTTGTATGAGATGAAAAACAACGTGTAAGATGTCTGAGTATTCAGGTTTTGTAACAATGCGAGGTCATTTGAATTATTGATGCGTGTTTGTTTCTGGAGGGGGGTGAAATGGCCAGAGCTTGATTTTCGTCGTAAATAAATCGAAAGTAGAATTTTGAGGTGTGGATCTCGGATTCGGTTAACGACAAATAGGGGAATGATAAAACAATGACTGATGCATTTTACACATGTATTTCAGCGTTGAGAATTTTTTTTCGTGTCGTTTTGTTTTATTGTTTATTGTTTATTATGTTTGACTGTTTTATTACGCCAGGATTGATAAAATCTTGATAAATGTAGAAATAACGAAATCAGTAACATGTAAATTTATTCGGTAAAAAATCGATAACGGTAATTTTCACAGTTCTAACATTCATAAGTAGTTCACACGCTATCGTAGATAGAGATTAAACGGAAAACAAGAAATATACATGCACCAGAAATATTGCACGGCTGCTTACATCCCGTGTACTGTGTAAATTTTAATTCCCAGTACAGGCAATGCCTGCCGTTTGATCTCAGGAATTTGTTCTAAATTGTTCAATCCGCTGCATATTTGGCAGACAATTAGAATGGGATCCGAGGTACATTTACACGAAATTTCATTAGGATTGAGTGAAGGGCTCGGGAGTTACATTTTTTTTCTACAGTACATGTGAAGCACGCTAATCGAAACTCAAATGCCCAAAAATTCATAACTCTGTTAAAATAAAACGAACTGGTCTGGCCATTAGTACAGTAATCTAGAATGGTAATAGGCTGAAAGTAAAGGTCCAATATCAAAGATCAAGTAAAATCAGGCCAGAAAAACTAAATGATTTTGTGAATCGGAAGGGGGGGGGGGGGGTAGGTGCGTGTACTGTGTAAATTTTAACTCCACGTACAGGCAATACTCGCCGTTTGATCTCAGGCATTTCTTCTAAATTGCTTAATCCGGTGCATATTTGGCAGACAATAAGAATTAGGTCCGAAGTATATTTACACGAATTTTCATAAGGATTAAGTGAAGGGCTCGGAAGTTAGAATTTTTTCTACAGTACATGTCAAGCACGCCATTTAAAACGCAAATGTCTAAAAATTCATAACTCTGTTAAAAATGAACGAATTGGTCTGGTTATTAGTACAGTAATCTAGAATGGTACTAGGCTGAAAGTAAAGGTTAAAGATCAAAGATCAAGAAAAAGCAGACCAGAAAAACTAAATGATTTTATGAATCGGGAGTGGGGGGTAGTCGGTGACTTCTATATTAAACGTAGAATATTAAATTCTAAATATTACATATTACACAATTACTAAATGAAATACACGTGTTAGAACAATGTATAAGCGTTGTATTAAAGATGCAACTATTTATTTTTCTCAACATTTTAACTTTATTTCAGTATGAATACATAGCTTTGGATCTCAATACACAAACACGGGGAAAAACGCTATTTTTGTAACTTCTTTAACAAAATTAAAACGGAAAAGAACAGAATTCATCATTTTAAAGATAAAATCATAGGTCAAAGCGAAAAATGAGTTGAAAAATTTTGCGGCACTTGAGGCTTGAACCCGGGTCGCCTGGGCATATGTCCACGACTCTAACGACTGAGCTACTCGGACTCTCGCTTCAGTACTTTGACCCTTAATATCTCGAGAATGCGTTGATCGATTTTAAAACAAATTACATATTCTAAATCAGTAAAAGGGTCACTATCAACCTTGCAACAAAATATAAAAAAAGAAAAAAAATTGAAAAAATCGATTTTTTGTCTTTCCATCCGGTGATGACCGGAAGTGACGGAGGACGTTTCTATGACCATGCTGCACCAGAAAATCGGTATATCTATCATCACTGGAAATTTCAGCCCTCTATCTTTTCTCGTTTCTGAGAAACGTCGCAGACAAAATTGACTTTTAAAAATTGTTTAACGACGATAACTTCCGACCGGAAGTAAATTTTGGAAATTTGTCACGGCGGTACAAACTTCAGATAAGGAGGCATCAGCCCTGAAAATTTGAAGGAAATTAAACGAGCCATCTCCGAGAAATCGCCTGCACAAAATTTGCGAGGAAAAAAAGAATAATAACTAGATACGATCTCGTTACGAGTAACGAGTAGGTCTTCCGTTCAATATATTAAATGATACGATAAAAATATTAATGAAATTTCAGAATTCCCAATCAACCCCTTTCCTTTCAAGTAATGTATACTATTGTCAATATCCTGTACAATGCTTAACAAAGTGTTTTGCTTTTTCACATACAGCACATTAAGAATTTAAGATTTTAGTGCCTTAAAAATATTTTAGGGGCCAGCCCTCTAGATCCTTAATGGGGACATATATTGGTGTTTTGATTAGTGGAATCAATTAGAATCACCATTGTAAGCATTTTCTCTTCTACAATGCCTAACAAAATATGTTTCGTTTTCTTTATATATTGCGTCAAAGTGTAAGTACTTTGGCCTCTAAAAATCCCTAATTACGTAATAAATGGGCGTGGTAATGATTTTTTCTGTTAGATATTGTTACGATCAACAACTTTGCTTCTATAATGCATTACAAAATCTTTATCGTTTTTAAGTTATTCGTAATACAGTTTACGAGTCTCCTGGCCCCTAATTTAAGGGGCCAGCCCCTTTTTCTTGATTTTATACGAAAAGTCTTATGAATACTTACATTTTTTGTTCTTACACCTATCTAAAATTGTTTTTCATTTTTGAGATACAAATGATTAAATATTTTAGGGGCCAGCCCTCTAGATCCTTAATGGGGACATATATTGGTGTTTTGATTAGTGGAATCAATTAGAATCATCATTGTAAGCATTTTCTCTTCTACAATGCCTAACAAAATATGTTTCGTTTTCTTTATATATTGCGTCAAAGTTTAAGTACCTTGGCCCCTAAAAATCCCTAATTACGTAATAAATGGGCGTGGCAATGATTTTTTCTGTTAGATATTTTTACGATCAACAACTTTGCTTCTATAATGCATAACAAAATCTTTATCGTTTTTAAGTTATTTGTAATACAGTTTACGAGTCTCTTGGCCCCTAATTTAAGGGGCCAGCCCCTTTTTCTTGATTTTATACGAAAGGTCTTATGAATACTTACATTTTTTGTTTTTACACCTATCTAAAATTGTTATTCATTTTTGAGATACAAATGATTAAATATTTTAGGGGCTAGCCCTCTAGATCCTTAATGGGTACATTCATTGGTGTTTTGATTAGTGGAATCGATTAGAATCATCAGTGCAATCATTTTCTCTTCTACAATGCCTAACAAAATATGTTTCGTTTTCTTTATATATTGCGTCAAAGTTTAAGTACTTTGGCCCCTAAAAATCCCTAATTACGTAATAAATGGGCGTGGTAATGATTTTTTCTGTTAGATATTTTTACGATCAACAACTTTGCTTCTATAATGCATAACAAAATCTTTATCGTTTTTAAGTTATTTGTAATACAGTTTACGAGTCTCTTGGCCCCTAATTTAAGGGGCCAGCCCCTTTTTCTTGATTTTATACGAAAGGTCTTATGAATACTTACATTTTTTGTTTTTACACCTATCTAAAATTGTTATTCATTTTTGAGATACAAATGATTAAATATTTTAGGGGCCAGCCCTCTAGATCCTTAATGGGGACATACATTGGTGTTTTGATTAGTGGAATCGATTAGAATCATCAATGCAAGCATTTTCTCTTCTACAATGCCTAACAAAATATGTTTCGTTTTCTTTATATATTGCGTCAAAGTTTAAGTACTTTGGCCCCTAAAAATCCCTAATTACGTAATAAATGGGCGTGGCAATGATTTTTTCTGTTAGATATTTTTACGATCAACAACTTTGCTTCTATAATGCATAACAAAATCTTTATCGTTTTTTAGTTATATGTAATAGATTTTACAAGTCTCTTGGCCCCTAATTTAAGGGGCCAGCCCCTTTTTCTAGATTTCTTTGAAAAGAACTTTTGATTCTCTACCACTTTTGTTATATATGTCTTCACAAAATATCAACTGATAAAAAGATACAGATCAAAACATATGAAAATTTTGAATAAAAATTCGTACCCAATTTTCGTGCCTAAGCGAGCTCCAAGAAATGGCGCCACTTGCGTAAAACAAAATAATAGTGCACAACTTCAGACTATAGACTACCTATCCTGAAAATTTCAAAGTCATATCTCTGATAGTTTCTGAGATCAGCTCTGCACAAAATAGGTCGTAAAAAACTACAAAATGGCCGATAAATCGGTACCGGAAGTGACGACAACAAAAATTTCAAAAACATATAAAATTCATATCATGACTCATCATCTGTGAAAAAATGGTTGAATTCGGCTGAATAGTTTTCGAGAAATCGCGTGCACAAAATTTGGAAAAAATAATAATAATAATAACTAGAAACGATCTCGTTACGAGTAACGAGTAGGTCTTCCGTCTGATTTGTTTTATATGATACGATGAAATATCGATACTTTTCACCAATCTGAGATCTCTTTGAAACTAGGGTTTTTTTTTGTCTCGGAACCGAAAACGGACGAACGGAATGAAAATAAAAGTTGATATTTCTTAAACATTTGCCTAGTCAAAGACATCTCAATCAAATATCTACCATTCATAATAGTTTTGTGTCTCAATCACGTAGAGTGACTAAAATCTCGTGGGTATCAAATTCAAAAAAAAAAAAAAAAAAGAAAGCTACCCAAGATATTTGATATATCTCACCGGAAGTAGAATACGTTTTGCTTATTTAGCATTGTTTAGATACCATATATCAGATTTTATATTGATATATTCATTCCATTTAAAAAAAAAGTGCTTCCGGTGACGTCCGGAAGTTACGAGAATTAAACAAAATAGTGTAAACACAGATACATAAACAGGGCTATCATCCCACAAAGTTTGGTTGTTCAAGTCGTCAATGTTTTTGAGATCTCGTCGATTCAATGTTTTATGCCTCTGGACAGGAAACGGACAAACGGAAGTGCTAAGTGAAAATAATAGTATTTCTTGAACATTAGACAACTGTACTTTATTGTTCATCAATTTTATTAAAATTGTCAAAGAAAAACATTTAACTTTTAAACAACCTGATTTGTTTGAAACCTTTCGGTGAGGACCGGAAGTGACGGTTGACAAAATGAAAGCGGTTAAACGAATATCAAATGTATATCATTCCTGTAAGTTTCTGTCTTGATCACTTGCACTTTCTAAGATCTCACGGGTAAAACATTTGTTTAAAAAAAGGCTGAGATATTTGAGATATCTCACCGGAAGTATTTTTTTTTTGTTTTTTTTTAACATCGGATAGATGACATATGTAAGGATTTATACTTATATTTAAAATCTATTTGAAATTAATTAAATGCGTAAAAAAAATTTTTGAAGTGCTTCTGGTGACGACCGGAAGTTATGACGAACAAAACAAAATAGTTTGAAGACATCTACTAATATAGGTCTATAATCCTACAAAGTGTGAATGCTCAAGTCCTAATCATTTTTAGGATCTCGATGCCACAAGCTTTTTGTCGCGGGACAGGAAACGGACGACAGGAAATGAATTTTTAAAAAATTGAAAAGAAAACTTCGAGATATTATTATTTTCTATTATTCCTGCAAATTTCAAGAAAATCTATTAAGCCGTCTTTGAGAAATCTTGTGAACAAAAACAGGGGAATTTTTTTTTCAAAATTCGTACCCAATTTTCAAGCCATGGCGATCTCTAAAAAATGGCGCCACTGGCGTAAAACAAAAACAGTTGGAACATCTTCAAACTATGGTCTACCTATCCTGAAAATTTCATATTCATATCTCTGATAGTTTTTGAGTTTTTGTGTGCACAAAATAGGTCGTAAAACTGTACAAAAAGGCCGATAAATCGGTACCGGAAGTGACGACAGGAAAAATATCAAAAATGTATGAAGTTCATATCAAGTCTAATTATCTGTGAAAAAATTGTGGAAATCGGTCGAATAGTTTTCGAGAAATCGCGTGCACAAAATTTGTGGAAAAGAAAAATAATAACAACAATTTTCGTGCCTAGGCGAGCTCCAAGAAATAGCGCCACTGGCGCAAAACAACACAATAGTGCACAACTTCAAACTATAGACTACCTATCCTGAAAATTTCATAGTCATATCTCTGATAGTTTCTGAGATCAACTCTGCACAAAAAAGGTCGTAAAAATGTGCAAAATGGCCGATAAATCGGTACCGGAAGTGACGACAGGAAAAATATTAAAAATGTATGAAGTTTATCTCAAGTCTCATCTTCTGTGAAAAAATGGTTGAAATCGGTCGAATAGTTTTCGAGAAATCGCGTGCACAAAATTTGTGGAAAAAAATAATAATAATAAGAAATCGTACGAAAACAAAAAGGTCTTCCGTTGGAAACGGAAGACCTTAATAATAATAAGAAACAGTACGAAAACAATAAGGTCTTCCGTTGGAAACGGAAGACCTTAATAACAAAATTGAAAAAGAAACAATAGAATAATAGAAGGGTCTTCCGCTGAAGACGGAAGACCCTAATAATAACTAGATCGTTCTCGTTGCGAGCAACGAGTGGGTCTTCCGTCCGATTTTTGAAGAAATGAGATAAATCCCATCATTTTAAAGATAAAATCGTAAGTCTACGCAAAAATTCGAAAAAAAAATTTTGCGGCACTCGGGGCTTGAACCCGGGTCGCCTGGGCACTGTCCACGACCATAACGACTGAGCTACTCGGGCTCTCGCTTCAGGACTTTGACGCTTAATATCTCGAGACTGCGTTGATCGATTTTAAAACAAATTACATATTCTGGATCAGTAAATGGGTCACTATAGAGTGTAAAAATTTCAAATAAAAATATTAAAAAATAAAAAAAATCAAAAATTAAATTTTTTGAATTTCCTTCCGGTGACGACCGGAAGTGACGGCGGACATTCTCTTGACCGAGGTGCACCAGCAAAATGGTAGATCTATCATCTCTAAAAAGTTCAGCCGCCTATCTTTTCTAGTTTTTGAGAAACGTCGCAGACAATATTGACTTTTAAAAATCGTTTAACGACGATAACGTCCGACCGGGAGTGAACTTTTAAAAAGTGTTGTAGCGGTATAAACTTTAGATTACGAGGCATTATTCCTGAAAATTTGAAGAAAATCGAACGAGCCATCTCCGAGAAATCACCTGCACAAAATTTGTAAGACAAAAAAGAATAATAATAATAAGAAAAGTGAAAAAGAAACAATAGAATAATAGAAGGGTCTTCCGCTGAAGACGGAAGACCCTAATAAATAAGGTCTGTTTTTGTCTTTATTTAAATGGAATAGTGTTTTTCAACGTGTACTTCATTCCAACAACCCCTTTGTGAATAGTATTTTTGTTTGAAAATCAAAAAAAAAAAAAAAAAAATGGATAGAAAGAAAAGGAGAGAAAGAACAAATCTTGTGGCTCCGGCTAGATTAGAACACCCAACTTATGCAGGTGTCATAACAGAATTTCAGCAAAGGTTCACGTCAAAACATGGCTGACGCAAAATAATTCCCGAATTTCTCTTTGAATTCGGGGCGTTTCCGCCCGGGACAGGAGCTGATTTTTTGTATGAGATGAAAAACAACGTGTAAGATGTCTGATTATTCAGGTTTTGTAACAATGCGAGGTCATTTGAAATATTGATGCGTGTTTGTTTGTAGAGGGGGGTGAAAAGGCCAGAGCTTGATTTTCGTCGTAAATAAATCGAAAGTAGAATTTTGAGGTGTGGATCTCGGATTCGGTTAACGACAAATAGGGGAATCCTAGAACAATGACTGATGCATTTTACACATGTATTTCAGCGTTGAGAATTTTTTTTCGTGTCGTTTACTATTATGTTTGACTGTTTTATTATGCCAGGATTGATGAAATCTTGATAAATGTAGAAATAACGAAATCAGTAACATGTAAATTTATTCGGTAAAAAATCGATAACAGTTATTTTCACAGTTCTAACATTCATAAGTAGTTCACACGCTATCGTAGATCCAGACTAAACGGAAAACAAGAAATATACATGCACCAGAAATATTACACGGCTGCTTACATCCCGTGTACTGTGTCAATTTTAATTCCCCGTACAGGTAATGCCTGACGTTTGATCTCAGGAATTTCTTCTAAATTGTTCAATCCGCTGCATATTTGGCAGACAATTATAATGGGGTCCGAGGTACATTTACACGAAATTTCATTAGGATTGAGTGAAGGGCTCGGGAGTTAGAACTTTTTTCTACAGTACATGTGAAGCACGCTAATCGAAACTCAAATGCCCATAAATTCATAACTCTGTTATAAATGAACGAATTGGCCTGGCCATTAGTACAGTAATCTAGAATAGTATTAGGTTAAAAGTACAGGTCAAAGATCAAGTAAAATTTTGTGAATCGGGGGGGGGGGGGGGGGGTCGGTGCGTGTACTGTGTAAATTTGGACTCCCCGTATAGACAATACGCGCTGTTTGATCTCAGAAATTTCTTCTAAATTGTTCAATCCGCTGCATATTTGGCAGACAGTAAGAATGGGGACCGAGGTTCATTTACACGAAATTTGATTAGGATTAAGTGAAGGGCTCGGAAGTTAGAATTTTTTTCTACAGTACATGTCAAGCACGCTAATCGAAACTCAAATGCCCCAAAATTCATAACTCTGTTAAAAATAAACGAATTGGTTTGGTCATTAGTAGAGTAATCTATAATGGTAATAGGTTGAAATTAAAGGTCCAAGATCAAAGATCAAGAAAAAGCAGGGAAGAAAAACTAAACAATTTTGTGTGACTCGGGGGGGGGGGGGGGGGGGTGGAGTGTCGGTTACTTCTGTATTAAACGTAAAATATTTAATTCTAAATATTACAATTTACACAATTACTAAATGATAAACATGTGTTAGAACAATGTATAAGCGTGTTACTAAAGATGTAACTATTTATTTTTCTGAACATTTTTAACTAGATACACAAATACGGGGGAAAGCGCTATTATTATAACTTCTTTTACAAAATAAAAACGGAAAAGAACAGAATTCATCATTTCAAAGATAAAATCGTAGGTCTAAGCGAAAAATGAGTTGAAAAATTTTGCGGCACTTGAGGCTTGAACCCGGGTCGCCTGGGCATATGTCCACGACTCTAACGACTGAGCTACTCGGACTCTCGCTTCAGGACTTTGACCCTTAATATCTCGAGAAAGCGTTGATCGATTTTAAAACAAATTACATATTCTGAATCAGAGAAAGGGTCACTATCAACCCTACAGAAAAATATTTTAAAACAAAAAAGTTGAAAAATTCGATTTTTTAAATTTGCTTCCAGTAACGACCGGAAGTGACGGCGGACATTCTTTTGACCGAGGTGCACTATAAAAACGGTAGATCTATCATATCTGAAAATTTCAGCTCTAAATCTTTACTCGTTTTTGAGAAACGTCGCAGACAAAATTGACTTTTAAAAATCGTTTAACGACGATAACATCCGACCGGAAGCGAATTTCTAAAAACTGTCGGAGCGGTATAAACTTCAGTTGACAAGGCATTGTCCCTGAAAATTTGAAGAAAATCGAAAGAGTCATCTTCGAGAAATCGCCTGCACAAAATTTGTAAGACAAAAAAAGAATAATAATAATAACTAGATCGTTCTCGTTGCGAGCAACGAGTGGGTCTTCCGTCATATTTTTGAATAAATGAGATAAAACTCAATGTTTTAAAGATAGAATTGTCAGTCTAAGCAAAAAAAAAACGAAAAAAAAAAATTTCGGCACTCGGGGCTTGAACCCGGGTCGCCTGCGCACTGTCCACGACCATAACGACTGAGCTACTCGGGCTCTCGCTTCAGGACTTTGACGCTTAATATCTCGAGACTGCGTTAACCGATTTTGAAACAAATTACATATTTGGAATCAGTAAAAGGGTCACTATCAAACCTATAGAAAATTAATTTAAAATAAAAAAGTTTAAAAATTCGATTTTTGAAATTTACTTCCGGTGCCGACCGGAAGTGACGGCGGACATTCTCTTGACCGAGGTACATCAGGAAAACGGTAGATCTATCATCTCTATCAATTTCAGGCCTTTATCTTTACTCGTTTTCGAGAAACGTCGCAGACAAAATTCACTTTTAAAAATCGTTTAATGACGATAACTTCCGACCGGAAATGAATTTTCAAAATTAGTCGCGGCGGTATAAAATTCAGATAATGAGGCATTATTCCTGAAAATTTGAAGAAAATTGGGCGAGCCATCTCTGAGAAATCGCTTGCACAAAATTTGTAAGAAAAAAAAAAAGAATAATAACTAGATCGTTCTCGTTGCGAGCAACGAGTGGGTCTTCCGTCCGATTTTTGAATAAATGAGATAAAATCCATCATTTTAAAGATAAAATCGTAAGTCTCCGCAAAAAAATACAAAAAAAAAAAAATTTGCGGCACTCGGGGCTTGAACCCGGGTCGCCTGGGCACTGTCCACGACCATAACGACTGAGCTACTCGGACTCTCGCTTCAGGACTTTGACGCTTAATATCTCGAGAATGCGTTGATCGATTTTAAAACAAATTACATATTCTGAATCAGTAAAAGGGTCACTATCAACATTTCAGAAAATTATTTGAAAACTATAAACTTGAAAAATTAGATTTTTGAAATTTCCTCCCGGTGACGACCGGAAGTGACGGAGGACATTCTCTTGACCGAGGTACACTACAAAAACGATAGATATATCATCTGTGAAAATTTCAGCTCTAAATCTTTATTCGTTTTTGAGAAACGTCGCAGACAAAATTGACTTTTAAAAATCGTTTAACGACGATAACTTCCGACCGGAAGTGAATTTGGAAACATTTTCGCGGAGGTATAAACTTCATATAACGGGGTATAATCCCTGAAAATTTGAAAGAAATCGAAAGAGCCATCTCCGAGAAATCGCCTGCACAAAATTTGTAAGACAAAAAAAGAATAATAATAATAACTAGATCGTTCTCGTTGCGAGCAACGAGTGGGTCTTCCGTCCGATTTTTAATTAAATGAGATAAATCCCATCATTTTAAAGATAAAATCGTAAGTCTACGCAAAAAAAACGAAAAAAAAATTTTGCGGCACTCGGGGCTTGAACCCGGGTCGCCTGGGCACTGTCCACGACCATAACGACTGAGCTACTCGGGCTCTCGCTTCAGGACTTTGACGCTTAATATCTCGAGACTGCGTTAATCGATTTTAAAACAAATTACATATTCTGAATCAGAAAAAGGGTCTCTATCAACTATAAAAAATTTAAAGAAAAATATTAAAAAATAAAAAAGTCGAAAAATTAAAATTTTTCAAATTTGCTTCCGGTGACGACCGGAAGTGACGGCTGGCATTCTCTTGACCGAGGTGCACCAGAAAATAGGTAGATCTATCATCTCTGAAAATTTCAGCCCCTTATCTTTACTCGTTTTTGAGAAACCTGACAGACAAAATTGACTTTTTAAAATCGTAAACGGACGATAACTTCCGACCGGAAGTGTATTTTCAAAAATGTTTAAAAAGCGATCAACTTCAGATAAAACTGCGTTGATACTGAAAATTTGAATGAAATCGATAGGGCCATCTCCGAGAAATCGTCTGCACAAAATCGGTAAGAAAAAAAAAGAATAATAATAATAATAACAATAAGAAAAGTGAAAAAGAAACAATAGAATAATAGAAGGGTCTTCCGCTGAAGACGGAAGACCCTAATAATAAGAAAAGTGAAAAAGAAACAATAGAATAATAGAAGGGTCTTCCGCTGAAGACGGAAGACCCTAATAACTAGATCGTTCTCGTTGCGAGCAACGAGTGGGTCTTCCGTCCGATTTTTGAATAAATGAGATAAAACTCATCGTTTTAAAGATAAAATTGTGAGTCTACGCAAAAAAAAACGAAAAAAAAATTTCGGCACTCGGGGCTTGAACCCGGGTCGCCTGGGCACTGTCCACGACCATAACGACTGAGCTACTCGGGCTCTCGCTTCAGGACTTTGACGCTTAATATCTCGAGACTGCTTTGATCGATTTTAAAACAAATTACATATTCTGAATCAGTAAAAGGGTCACTATCAACATTATAGAAAATTATTTTAAAACAATAAACTTGAAAAATTCGATTTTTGAAATTTCCTTCCAGGGACGACCGGAAGTGACGGAGGACAATCTCTTGACCGAGGTACACTAGAAAAAAGATAGATCTATCAGTTTTGAAAATTTCAGCTCTAAATCTTTACTCGTTTTTGAGAAACCTGACAGACAAAATTGACTATAAAAAATCGTTTAACGACGATAACTTCCGACCGGAAGTGACTTTTCAAAAATTGTCACGGCGGTATAAACTTCAGATAGATTGGCATCATCCCTGAAAATTTGATGAAAATCGCACGAGCCATCTCCGAGAAATCGCCTGCACAATATGTGTAAGGAAAAAAAGAATAATAATAATAATAATAACAATAAAATTGAAAAAGAAACAATAGAATAATAGTAGGGTCTTCCGCTGAAGACGGAAGACCCTAATAAGAAAAGTGAAAAAGAAACAATAGAATAATAGTAGGGTCTTCCGCTGAAGACGGAAGACCCTAATAAGAAAAGTGAAAAAGAGACAATAGAATAATAGAAGGGTCTTCCGCTGAAGACGGAAGACCCTAATAATAAGAAAAGTGAAAAAGAAACAATAGAATAATAGAAGGGTCTTCCGCTGAAGACGGAAGACCCTAATAATAATAAGAAAAGTGAAAAAGAAACAATAGAATAATAGAAGGGTCTTCCGCTGAAGACGGAAGACCCTAATAAATAAGGTCTGTTTTTGTCTTAATCTAAATGGAATAGTGTTTTTCAACGTGTACTTCATTCCAACAACCCCTTTGTGAGTAATATTTTTGTTTGAAAATCAAAAAAAAAAAAAAAAAAATGGATAGAAAGAAAAGGAGAGAGAGAACAAATCTTGTGGCTCCGTCGAGATTAAAACACCCAACTTATGCAGGTGTCATAACAGAATTTCATCGAAGGTTCACGTCAAAACATGGCTGACGCAAAATAATTCCCGAATTTCTCTTTGAATTTGGGGCGTTTCCGCCCGGGACAGGAGCTGATTTTTTGTATGAGATTAAAAACAACGTGTAAGATGTCTGAGTATTCAGGTTTTGTAACAATGCGAGGTCATTTGAATTATTGATGCGTGTTTGTTTCTGGAGGGGGGTGAAAAGGCCAGAGCTTGATTTTCGTCGTAAATAAATCGAAAGTAGAATTTTGAGGTGTGGATCTCGAATTCGGTTAACAACAAATAGGGGAATGATAAAACAATGACTGATGCATTTTACACATGTATTTCAGCGTTGAGAATTTTTTTTCGTGTCGTTTACTATTATGTTTGACTGTTTTATTATGCCAGGATTGATAAAATCTTGATAAATGTAGGAATAACGAAATCAGTAACATGTAAATTTATTCGGTAAAAAATCGATAACGGTAAATTTCACAGTTCTAACATTCATAAGTAGTTCACACGCTATCGTAGATACAGACTAAACGGAAAACAAGAAATATACATGCATCAGAAATATTACACGGCTGCTTACATCCCGTCTACTGTGTACATTTTAATTCCCGGTACAGGCAATGCCTGCCGTTTGATCTCAGGAATTTCTTCCTAATTGCCCAATCCGCTGCATATTTAGCAGACAATTAGAATGTGGTCCGAGGTACATTTACACCAAATTTCATTAGGATTGAGCGAAGGGCTCGGGAGTTAGAATTTTTTTCTACAGTACATGTGAAGCACGCTAATCGAAACTCAAATGCCCAAAAATTCATAACTCTGTTAAAATAAAACGAACTGGTCTGGCCATTAGTACAGTAATTTAGAATGGTAATAGGCTGAAACTAAAGGTCCAATATCAAAGATCAAGTAAAATCAGGCCAGAAAAACTAAATGATTTTGTGAATCGGAAGGGGGGGGGGGGGTCGGTGCGTGTACTGTGTAAATTTTAACTCCACGTACAGGCAATACTCGCCGTTTGATCTCAGGTATTTCTTCTAAATTGCTTAGTCCGGTGCATATTTGGCAGACAATAAGAATTGGGTCCGAAGTATATTTACACGAATTTTCATAAGGATTGAGTGAAGGGCTCGGAAGTTAGAATTTTTTTCTACAGTACATGTGAAGCACGCCAGTTAAAACGCAAATGCCCAAAAATTCATAACTCTGTTAAAAATCAACGAATTGGTCTGGTTATTAGTACAGTAATCTAGAATGGTACTAGGCTGAAAGTAAAGGTCAAAGATCAAAGATCAAGAAAAAGCAGACCATAAAAACTATATGATTTTATGAATCGGGAGGGGGGGGGGGGGGGGAGTCGGTGACTTCTATATTAAACGTAGAATATTAATATCTAAATATTACATATTACACAATTACTAAATGAAATACACATGTTAGAACAATGTATAAGCGTTGTATTAAAGATGCAACTTATTTATTTTTCTCAACATTTTAACTTTATTTCAGTATGAATACATAGCTTTGGATCTCAATACACAAATACGGGGAAAAACGCTATTATTGTAACTTCTTTTACAAAATTAAATCGGAAAAGAACAGAATCCATTATTTTAAAGATAAAATCGTAGGTCTTATCGAAAAACGAGTTTAAAAAACTTGCGGCACTCTGGGCTTGAACCCGGGTCGCCTGGGCACTGTCCACGACCATATCGACTGAGCTACTCGGACTCTCGCTTCAGGACTTCGACGCTTAATATCTCGAGACTGCGTTGATCGATTTTAAAACAAATTACATATTCTGGATCAGTAAAAGGGTCACTATAGAGTGTAAAAATTTCAAATACAAATCTGAAAAAATAAAAAAGTTGAAAAATTCAATTTTTCAAATTTCCTTCCGGTGACGACCGCAAGTAACGGCTGACATTCTCTTGACGGAGGTGCACCAGAAAAACGGTAGATCTATCATATCTGAAAATGTCAGCCCTATATCTTAGCTCGTTTTTGAGAAACCTGACAGACAAAATTGACTTTTTAAAATCGTAAACGGACGATAACTTCCGACCGGAAGTGTATTTTCAAAAATGGATAAAAAACAATCAACTTCAGATAAGATCGCGTTAATCTTGGAAATTTGAAGGAAATCGATCGAGCCATCTCCGAGAAATCGTCTGCACAAAATCGGTAAGAAAAAAAAAGAATAATAATAATAATAATAATAACAATAAGAAAAGTGAAAAAGAAACAATAGAATAATAGAAGGGTCTTCCGCTGAAGACGGAAGACCCTAATAATAATAATAACAACTAGATCGTTCTCGTTGCGAGCAACGAGTGGGTCTTCCGTCCGATTTTTGAATAAATGAGATAAAACTCATCCTTTTAAAGATAAAATTGTGAGTCTACCCAAAAAAAAACGAAAAAAAAATTTTCGGCACTCGGGGCTTGAACCCGGGTCGCCTGGGCACTGTCCACGACCATAACGACTGAGCTACTCGGACTCTCGCTTCAGGACTTTGACGCTTAATATCTCGAGAATGCTTTGATCGATTTTAAAACAAATTACATATTCTGAATCAGTAAAAGGGTCACTATCAACTACAAAAAATTTCAAAGAAAAATATTAAAAAATAAAAAAGTCGAAAAATTAAATTTTTCAAATTTGCTTCCGGTGTCGACCGGAAGTGACGGCTGAGATTCTCTTGACCGAGGTGCACCGAAAAATTGATAGATGTATCATCTCTGAAAATTTCAGCTTTATATCTTGACTCGTTTTTGAGAAACTCGACAGACAAAATTGACTTTTTAAAATCGTAATCGGACGATAACTTCCGACCGGAAGTGTAGTTTAAAAAATAAAGAAAAACCTATCAATTTTAGATAAAAACACGTCAATCTTGAAAATTTAAAGGAAATCGAACCAGGCATCTCAGAGAAATCGTCTGCACAAAATCGGTAAGAAAAAAAAAGAATAATAAGAAAAGTGAAAAAGAAACAATAGAATAATAGAAGGGTGTTCCGCTGAAGACGGAAGACCCTAACTAGTAGACTAATTGTTCTCGAACAATTAGAGGTCTTTCCACCTCATTATTTTTATGTTGATAATAATTTTGTTTCAACACAATTAATGAAATTTTTTCTCTGCGTTAATTCATTAAAATTGTCAAAAGATTAAGATTGCAAATATTTTTTTCTTTGACCTTGACCTTTGACCTTTATGTCATTTTGTTCGGCAAAGGTATACTCTTCCATCCCAAGTGGTCCGAAGTCTCTATGATAGATAATAAAAAAGTTGGAAGTGATTTCATGGAATTTTAAATACTTTCAGGGGCAATAACTACTAGAAGGGGGCCTCAGATCCTTTCAGTATGAATAGATTGAAAAATCCTCTACCTGTACTGAAGACATTGGTAAAAGTTTCAAGTCTCTATCTCATATGGTTTCAGGGAAGTTTCGATAACAAGCATTTCGTAAAAAAGGGGCAATAACTCTCTAATAATTCAAAGGAATTAACCAAGGGGCTATATTTTAAAATGTCTAAAGATGTCCTACTACATCCATGAAAAAGTTTTTCTCTACCACCCTAAACAAAAGAGTTATAAAAACTCATAAATTAACATATATCCAAATGACCTTGACCTTTGACCTTTATGTCATTTTGTTCGACCAAGGTAGACGCTTCCATCCCAAGTGGTCCGAAGTCTCTATGATAAATAATAAAAAAGTTGGAGGTGATTTTATGAAAATTTAAATACTTTCAGGGGCAATAACTACTAGAAGGGGGCCTCAGATCCTTTCGGTAATATAGAGTAAAGAACCATCTAAGTGTACTGAAGACATTGGTAAAAGTTCCAAGTCTCTATCTCTTATGGTTTCAGAGGAGTAGCGATAACAAGCGTTTCTTACACAAGGGCGATAACTTTGTAAGTTCTGGGAGTTACTAAGCAAAGGGTCATTTGGTACCATAACTTTTTATGGTCAATAACATAAAGGAAAAATTGTTTCGATATCTCTTGAAATAAAAAAGTTTTCCCAAGGAAAATAGAAAAGAAAAATTAGAAGAATAACTAGTAGACTAATTGTTCTCGAACAATTAGAGGTCTTTCCACCTCATTATTTTTTTATGTTTTATTTCAATATAATCAATAAAATATTTTCTCTCCGTTACTTTATAAAAAAATTCAATAAATCGAAATATGCAATTTTTTTTTGTTTGACCTTGACCTTTGACCTTAATATCATTTTGACTGGTAAAGGTCAACATTTCAATTTGAAGTGGTCTGATGGCCCTACAATGTAAGGTTCAAAAGTTGTAAGTGTTTTTAACGAAATAAAAAAACTTTCAGAGGCGATAACTGCTATAAGTGGGGCCTCAAACCCTTTCGGTATGATAGATTGTATGAGCCCCTGAATGTACTAAATACATTAGTAAAAGTTTCAAGTCTCTATTTCTAACGGTTTATGAGGAGTAGCGTAACAAGCATTTTGTACAATCGGGGCGATAACTCTATAACCGTTTTAAGGTAGGGGCTGAAATGTGATATTTTTAAATGTCTTAAGAAGACCTACTACGTCCATGAAAGAGTTTATTAATACCTTAAAAAACAAAAGAAAAATAAAAACTCATTAATTTACAGATTTCCAAATGACCTTGACCTTTGACCTTTATGTCATTTTGTTTGGCCAAGAAAGACACTTACATCCCAAGTGGTCTGATGTCTCTATGACAAAAAATAAAAAAGTTGGAAGTGATTTTATAGAAATTTAGATACTTTCAGGGGCAATAACTACTAGAAGGAGGCCTCAGATCCTTTCGGTATGATAGATTGAAGAACCCTCTAAGTTAACTGAAGACATTGGTAAAAGTCCCGAGTCTATATCTCTTTTGGTTTCAGAGGAGTAGCGATAACAAGCATTTCGTACAATAGGGGCAATAACTCTGTAATTCCTGGAAGGTAAAAACCAAGGGGCTAAATTTTAAAATGTCTTAAGATGTCCTACTATATCCATGAAAAAGTTTTTCTCTACCACCCTAAACAAAAGAGATCTAAAAACTCATTAATTAACAGACTTCCAAATGACCTTGACCTTTGACCTTTATGTCATTTTGCTCGGCCAAGGTAGACGCTTGCATCACAAGTGGTCCGAAGTCTCTACGATAATTAATAAAAAAGTTGGAAGTGATTTTATTGGAATCTTAATATTTTCAGGGGCAATAACTACTAGAAGGGGGCCTCAGATCCTTTCGAAATGAATAGACTGTAGAACCCTCTAAGTGTACTGAAGACATTGGTAAAAGTTCCAAGTCTCTATCTCTTATGGTTTCAGAGGAGTAGCGATAACAAGCATTTCGTACACAAGGGCAATAACTTTGTAAGTTCTGGGAGTTTTCAAGCAAAGGGTCATTTGGTACCATAACTTTTCATGACCAATAACATAAAGAATAAATTGTTTCGATATCTCTTGAAACAAAAAAGTTTTCCCAAGGAAAATAGAAAAGAAAAATTAGAAGAATAATATAAAACATAAGGAATACAAAAGGTCTTTCACCTGAAAGGTGGAAAGACCTAATAAAAAACATAAGAAATACAAAAGGTCTTTCACCTGAAAGGTGGAAAGACCTAATAAGAAAAGTGAAAAAGAAACAATAGAATAATAGTAGGGTCTTCCGCTGAAGACGGAAGACCCTAATAATAACAATAAGAAAAGTGAAAAAGAAACAATAGAATAATAGAAGGGTCTTCCGCTGAAGACGGAAGACCCTAATAAATAAGGTCTGTTTTTGTCTTTATTTAAATGGAATAGTGATTTTCAACGTGTACTTCATTCTAACAACCCCTTTTTGAATAGTATTTTTGTTTGAAAATCAAAAAAAAAAAAAAAAAAAAAAATGGAGAGAAAGAAAAGGAGAGAAAGAACAAATCTTGTGGCTGCGGCGAGATTAGAACACCCAACTTATGCAGGTGTCATAACAGAATTTCAGCGAAGGTTCACGTCAAAACATGGCTGACGCAAAATAATTCCCGAATTTCTCTTTGAATTCGGGGCGTTTCCGCCCGGGACAGGAGCTGATTTTTTGTATGAGATGAAAAACAACGTGTAAGATGTCTGAGTATTCAGGTTTTATAACAATGCGAGGTCATTTGAATTATTGATGCGTGTTTGTTTCTGGAGGGGGGTGAAAAGGCCAGAGCTTGATTTTCGTCGTAAATAAATTGAAAGTAGAATTTTGAGGTGTGGATCTCGGATTCGGTTAACGACAAATAGGGGAATGATAAAACAATGACTGATGCATTTTACACATGTATTTCAGCGTTGAGAATTTTTTTTCGTGTCGTTTACTATTATGTTTGACTGTTTTATTACGCCAGGATTAGTAAAATCTTGATAAATGTAGAAATAACGAAATCAGTTACATGTAAATTTATTCGGTAAAAAATCGATAACGGTAATTTTCACAGATCTTACATTCATAAGTAGTTCACACGCTATCATAGATACAGACTAAACGGAAAACAAGAAATATACATGCACTAGAAATATTACACGGCTGCTTACATCCCGTGTACTATGTAAATTTTAATTTCCCGTACAGGCAATGCCTACCGTTTGATCTCAGGAATTTCTTCTAAATTGTTCAATCCGCTGCATACTTGGCAGACAATTAGAATGGGGTCCGAGGTACATTTACACGAAATTTCATAAGGATTGAGTGAAGAGCTCGGGAGTTAGAATTTTTTTCTACAGTACATGTGAAGCACGCTAATCGAAACTCAAATGCCCAAATATTCATAACTCTGTTAAAATAAAACGAACTGGTCTGGCCATTAGTACAGTAATCTAGAATGGTAATAGGCTGAAAGTAAAGGTCCAATATCAAAGATCAAGTAAAATCAGGCCAGAAAAACTAAATGATTTTGTGAATCGGAATGGGGGGGGGGGGGGTCGGTGCGTGTACTGTGTAAATTTTAACTCCACGTACAGGCAATACTCGCCGTTTGATCTCAGGATTTTCTTCTAAATTGCTTAATCCGGTGCATATTTGGCAGACAATAAGAATTGGATCCGAGGTATATTTACACGAATTTTCATAAGGATTGAGTGAAGAACTCGGAAGTTACAATTTTTTTCTACAGTACATGTCAAGCAAGCCAGTTGAAACGGAAATGCCCAAAAATTCATAACTCTGTTAAAAATGAACGAATTGGTCTGGTCATTAGTACAGTAAT
The DNA here is from genome assembly GCA_020458035.1 of Magallana ariakensis. Taxonomy (NCBI): domain Eukaryota; kingdom Metazoa; phylum Mollusca; class Bivalvia; order Ostreida; family Ostreidae; genus Magallana; species Magallana ariakensis. The sequence continues at coordinate 77,211,127 of CM035813.1, forward strand.
CTAGAATGGTACTAGGTTGAAAGTAAAGATCAAAGATCCAAGATCAAGAAAAAGCAGACCAGAAAAACTAAGTGATTTTATGAATTGGGGGGGGGGGGGGGAGTCGGTGACTTCTATATTAAACGTAGAATATTAAATTCTAAATATTACATTTTAC